>OX439047.1:50163157-50544860 GCA_949317995.1 Acholoe squamosa
CCACCACTCCCTTCCAGCTCGCTGTGGGGCTATATCGGGTAGGGTTCTTTATAGTTGGGCTCTGTTTGATAAACAAGAGTTATCAAGTTGTGGTTTATTCTCTGGGTTTTACAGTTAAAAGGCGCATTCACCTAGCTACAATTCATAGTTGCATCTTTTGAAGTAAGGGGTTCTGGTGAGAGAGTACTTAACTATGTATTTTAGCTATTAACAAGGATATGGAATATCGGCATAGTACCCCATGGGATATCCAAGGTTAGGTAGGGCCACTGGGGTAGTATCAACAGATTGGTGACTACACCTTACACCCCTATTCCCATAATGGTTTGGCCCAGCTTCTCCCTCCTCTCTGGTAAGTAAGCAACACCTACCGTAATCTCCCGCATATAAGGCGCAGCCCGCGTATAAGGTGCACCTAGAGTTTGAAAATATTGCCAAAAAAATCAAAAATTCATATCTTTTGTTCTACTGAATGGATTGTAAAAATTCAAAAAACTATGTGTACCTAGGGTCCCCCAGACCCCTCTGGCCCACATTATGTCCTATTATGACTTAGGGGAAGTGTAATATATCAAAAGAAAGGTCTTGGTATCCCCCTTGTGTATTTGGGGATAACTAAAACCCCTCGTATAAGACGCGCCTTATACGAGGGAGATTACGGTAGTGATAACCATTAGCACTAGAACAAATCAGTTATAGGTGCCTCCCTATAGATGGGACATTCATAAGGAATAGAAAGGAATCTTGCCCTGCCCCTATCCTTAATGTATAGCCCTGCAGGAAAAGATTCTTTTCTATCCTTAATGTATAGCCCTGTGGGACAAGATTCTTTGCTATCTTTAATGTATAGCCCTGCGGGGCTAGATTCTTTTCTATCCTTAATGAATAGCGCTGCGGGACAAGATTCTTTTCTATCCTTACTGTATAGCCCTGCGGGGCAAGATTCTTTTCTATCCTTAATGTATAGCCCTGCGGGACAAGATTCTTTTCTATCCTTAATATATAGCCCTGTGGGGCAAGATTCTATCCTTGATATATAGCCCTGCAGGCTAACCATGATTGTATCTCTCACTTCTAATTGAAAGGAGGGATACAATCATGGTTCTAACCCCTTTCCGAGTTATATTAGAGGTGAGTGATACAATCATGGTTCTCACCCCTTTCTGAGTTCTATTACAGGTGAGTGATACAATCATGGTTCTAACCCATTTCCGAGTTCTATTAGAAGTGAGGGATACAATCATGGTTCTCACCCCTTTCCTAGTTCTATTAGAATTGAGGGATACAATCATGGTTCTAACCCCTTTCCGAGTTCTATTAGAAGTGAGGGATACAATCATAGTTCTAACCCCTTTCTGAGTTATATTTAAGGTGAGGGATACAGTCATGGTTCTAATGGGTCTAGAACTCGGAAATGGGTTAAAACTATGATTGTGTAATGGTTCGAGATTTTATATAACTTCGGTTGAGTTCGAGATATGTCAATATCAAGCAAAACCAGACAAGTTAGCTCGGGTTAGTGCAACCGGCACATGTTTATTCAGTATTTACATAGGTTCGAAGTGGTGCTATGGATATTCCGACTTAGCAGGTCGCCCCATGGGCGCCGCCATTACTGGAGCTTGTTACCAGTGAGTTCTACTGATAAGACCTATCAGATGGGTACCAGTCGGCCCCCGAGAGGACTGCAGTGAATCGTTGGGGTTATCTCATTGGCTAATAAATGATCCTGCTAAGTCCGTATAGCTCAGTGCTCAATAGGTGTTGCTCTGGTCGCAGCCAGAAGCCAACTGAACTTCTTACGCGGTCCCAGGTAGTGACTGGAGCAGCGACAACCAGTGCTGCCATCACCCCATAGTGGCAAGAGATCGAAACGACCTCTGGTCCTACCAGTAGTAACCGCACCGACTGACCTGCCCTCTCGAATAAGGAGCTAAAACCATGTAAGACGCTCCATGAGCCCCTACACTACCCCCATCGGCTATGACTAGGGAAGAAAACACGTAGAAATAGTCTAAAAACTACAATAGGCCTCGAGGTAAGTATTTACACAATAATAAAGTGTTATCTCATTGGCTAATAAATGATCCTGCTATATATTAAGAATGTAACACTATAAACCTGCAAAGTAACAAACCTAGTAGTAAATGTACTACTTTGAAGTATGATACACTTTAACTTCGAGGTTAGGTTAAGTTGAATTATACAACAGTAGTTCGAAAGAACAACTATCATATTAAACATTTTACAAGTACTTGGTTTTAAACAAGTATTAGGACATTGTTATACTTCTATACACTTTTACCGGAAAAAGAAAAATTTTAGAACTCAGTATGAGTTACCTTTTTTAGATTTTTTTTTTTTAAGTCAGTTCGTCAAATTGATTTTAGTTTTATACAATGATATCAAAAAATAAAGTTTCTATATACTGTAAACGTAGATATTTTCACGCTGTACATATTTTCGCAATTTCGCGGAAATTAGAATTTCGTGAATTTATGCCCATCGTGAAAATTTCTCTCATGGAAACATGGGTGGGGGGGCATACAGCACAATGGTTATAGCTCTATTAATAACAACTCAATTGGAATGTGCATGCATGTAGTTTAACACAGGCATTGTTTTGTCTGTAGAGTTTTCACACCTCCGTGTGTAGTATTTACAAAGATGTAGGACTACAAAAAAGCCATTTGCACCCATTGAAAAGGTGCATATGTTGTCTGTCAGCATTTCTATGGATTTGACAATGAATACTTGAAATTCATTTTACTATCCTCTATATAATCTTCACCTTGATTTGACAAATTCGCGAATTTAAATACACACGAAATTGTCTTTTTTGATAAATGCGCATGAATTTATTCATGCGAAAATATCTACTATTTTGACTATGTTTTATGTTTGGACACGGATGATGGTGAAGTTCGAAGTGACTTAGATATATAGAAATATAGTACCATTTTGAGATACCAAATGTCTAGGTTTGGTTTACAGATCAAAGGTACATAATAATGTAGTTAAATATCATACACACATATTGCAATATGAGATCAACTCATTTATGCATAGTTAAAAAGTATAAGTCACTCTTCAAAGTGTTTAAATATAGATGTTTAGGTGTATTACCATGTGGGTAAGTTTGAATATCTATCACTTAAATAGGAGTATGTAATAAAATGTAGTTAAAGATGGCCCACCAGTGTAGTGGGTCAATGTGTACAATAAAAGTTAGACTTCAAGTGTCTTTATAATCATATCACATCTTATCCAGGGTATCCCTGTCCTTTCTCATCACCTCCCAGTGAGTTTCAGGTGTCATGTCGAACCTGTGAGATTTCACATTTCTCGTAAAATAGGCATATTTTTTGTTTGTTTGTTTTTGTTTGTTTATTGAGCAATCAGTTACGCATTATACAATACGAATTTTCACCTGATTGGGTGATGATAGTTGACACTGTCAAAAAATAAGAACGAATGACTAGGTCAAGAAAAATAGAACAGTGTGCAGTAACGTAGAAACAGTTAATAAAGAATCGACAGGTTGTCATGTAGTGTATACAAGACTGACTGGGTAATCTCGGAGTATCCAGTATCAAAGTAGCGGATTGATGGATCTTGTTACATTATGTCACAGTAGTAGTGAAAAATAGGCAGCTGGGGCATAATTAAGAAAAATATCGCTTCAATACATGCCTTCAGATACATGGCAGAACTACTCGGTTTTAATGAATAACCCATTCCGATCGTTTTGCTTCATGTCATACCATGCCTCATGAGGTTCGAATGTAGCTTGTGAACTTTGGCCATGGCGTCTTCAGCCTTCAGTCCATGCTTCTTTACTTTGTGCTCGGCTAGTTGGCCTGTCTCCATTCCTGGTTGGGTCCACTTCCATATCAGAGATTTCACCCTCCTCAGTCACCTTAAAAGCTGGAACTGGGGGTGGTGCCTATACTTTCTTCGGAGTTGTAGACTTTGAAGTGAAAGCAATGGGCTCCGCCCCTTTAGGTGAGGTCGATTTCTCAGGATTCGAACCTGATCTATTCCGGCTTCGAGAAGACCTGTTGGAGGCACCAGAGTCCTCGCTGTCAGAATCTTCTTTCACCTCTTTCTTGGTAACTCGTTTTCTGTTTCGTTGAGGTTTAATTTCTTCGAAACCTTCCTTTTGATCCTTTTCTTTCTTGAGCTTTTTAATTTTCTTTCTCAAGTCGGTTTTCTTCTTAACGAGAGCTTTTCTCTCTTTCTCCATTTCGGCCTGCTTCTTCGAGAGTTTCCTCCAAAGAGTCAGGGCGAGCGGCGTCAGGAACTGACTTGGCCTCGGTGTCTTCTCTCAAAGACTCCTTGGCCATTCTGTTATCTTCCTTCATCAGTTCTTCATCCTCCAACAGCTTGTCTTCGGACTCCAGAACTGGCGAGGTAGACACACAGTGTGTTCTCAGTCATTGATCAGTGGTTGTATCTGCCCCCAGCGGTACATGCTCAGCAGTCTTTCATCTATGGCAACAAGTCTGTAGATCAAAGGTGTCTCAAGGGACATTCGAATCCGATCGTCTTCGGCGATCTCATCCACTACCTGAGTCAGTGCGTCAGATCTGCACATGGCCCCAGCTAGGCTAAAGTAGTCACACCAGTATGTATCCCTAGCGATGTTGATTTGGTTGTCTCCAACGCCCTTGACTAATCTCATTTGCAAAACCATGGAGATGCAGTCTGGTGGCAGACCCTTACCTCCAAGCATCCGAGGAGCAGTCCTTGCCCAAAGCAGTATGGATGTACCCCTTCGTCACATTGGTCCATCCCCTCAGTGTTGTCTCTAGTCCTGGGACAGTGACTAGCACTTTGAGGATGGCAGCGGCTGGTTCGGTGTGGACCACCTCCACTCTGGAGTCAGTGCCTACATTTAAAAGAACCTCAGAACGGTGTCTCGATCCTTCAGGAGTCTGTTGAGCTGGTGTAGAACCATCAGTAGTCGATGCAGTTGTTGCAATCGTTACGGCAATGACCTCCGAAGGGTCCATTGCCTCCTCGGAGTCGGTGGCTGGGACAGGATGTCCCTCAGGGTCGGCATTTAAGGTTGCCGTAACCTGGCTCTGGGCCATTGTAGTAGCCCAAGAGCAGTCAGTTCTGTTTTTTGCACTCTCTCGAACAATATTCGATACACTGCCTCACAAGAATTTCTCTATACGCAGTGGAAACCTCCACCAAACAAAAACACGTCTGTCTCTTACCGAGCGAGACGCGTGCTGTGAGCAACAATGGTGCACAACAACCCTTGGCACTTCAATGCGCATGCGCACGGGAGACTGCGCCACTCCAGTTCTTAACCGGAACACCACCTTTCCCGCCATGACAAAAATTGGTACTACGTCAGGCAGCGTCTGTCGCAGTTCGAGGCTTTGCTCTCTGTTTGGACGTTGCGTTGGTGTGTACCTACACTGTTCATATCATCGGGAGTTTAACAGAATCACATGCAGTATTGTACGTGCATGTCAGCATAGCTGTCTGTTACCCATGGGAACCATGAATGGGGTACTTGAGTGCACATAACCTCACTTCGAGTACAGGACATATATACACTTGTTGTGTACCATGACTTAAGTAACTGCAGACCTTAAGGCAAATCGTCGACTGCGTCTCTCTCCCACTTTTTCTTCAACCCAGAAGTTCGAGGTGGTTTATCAGAAGATACCAGCATCCTCTTCATACCCCTACTCCTGTGTCCTGGCAAGACATTTTCCTTGTGATTGGTTTTTAGATTCATATCAGTTTTCTTGCTCCTTTTCCTCGAATTTCTTCTCGTACCAGTCCTCTTAGACTTCTTTCTATTCAATTTCACACCTTAAGATGTTCTTAAACTTTGCTGTTTCATAAGGATCTCGTCTCTTTCTCCATTCCATCTTTCAGATAGCTCCTTACATTCAGCATTAGCAGCTTCTCTGCCTTTCCATCATCATAATCTACAGACGTTCGATATATTAAACTTAATATCGTCACAGTTGACTCGGAAATAATCTTTGTCACTATATGAGGACCATCCCACCCTGAAACTAACTTCTTAGACGACAAGGATTCATGGATTCGAAATACTTTATCGCCAACATTAAAATGTCGTTGCTTCAAATTAGTATCATAACCAATTTTCTGCCAGCGAGCATTTTTCATTAATTCAATACGAACTACCGTAAACTCCAGCGTATAAGACGCATACTCTAGGCCAAACAAAATGCTGGGGCGTCTTATAGCTTTCTCTCAAGTTGGGGGTGCGTCTTATACGAGGGGTAATTTTACTATAGAAATGTACTGGATTTACAAAATTGAGCCCTAAGAGGTGAGTCTTATACGTGAAAATGCCTCTGCTGAGTTTGGGGTGCGTCCTATACGCGCAGCGCGTCTTCTACGCGGGAGAATACAGTAGCTCATAAGCTTGTTCTCTCAGTGATTCTACAAACATGACAGAGCATGGGACTTCAGGACTAATCCCAACTACACCATACACCAAGTCTGGAGGCATTATGATATCCTCACCAAACACTAAAAGGTTTGGAGAGCAGTTCGTCGAAGCATGTACAGTGCTATTATAAGCATGTACTACGAAATCACATTGTTCGTCCCAATCATCTTAGCATGAATTTACCAAGGGTTTTAGGACTTGAATCAATGTTCTATTGAATCTTTCCACTTGGCCATCAGACTGAGGTCTGTATGGGTTAGTTTGAGTTTTACATATTGCCAAATAATGACACTTTTCTTGACATAAGTTTGACTTGTATTCTCTTCCTTGATCACTATGCATCGTTAAAGGTGCACCTACATGTAGGACCCATTCTCTAACAAATGCACTAGCACAAGTAGCAGCTTTGTGGTTAGGTAGTGGGAATACACGAATATACTTTGTGTAATAATCCGAAACTACCATCATACAGGTGTTTCCACGAGGTGTGGGTTCCAATCCACTTATGATGTCAATAGCTATTCGGGCGAATCTTACCCCAAACAGTTCTTGCATCAAGGGTATCTTACCCATACCAGGGCCCAGTTTGTTCTTACCATGTTTGGGACATGTCATGACCCACCTGCTAAGATCTCTACTCATTCCAGGCCAGTAATAGCGCCTGGAGAGACGTATGAGTGACCTCTTCTTCCCGAAATGTCCACTTGTTTTGTAGCCATGACAGAAATACATAATGTCACGTCTCATTGCCATAGGAATCACTATTTGCAAAATCTTATCCTTGGTAGGACAAGTCTTCCAGCGACAAAGCAACCCGTCTATAACTTCAAGCTCGGTCCTTTGAGCTAGAAATTTACGAGTTTCTCGGTCTTCATTAGATATGGCAGGCCTTTCAGGCTTTTTACCATTCTTTAGCAGTAGAATTAATTTATTGCAGGTTCATTTTGTTGAAACTGCTTGATGGGACCATTCAATAACGTTTTCCACACAGAGGTCCGGCAAGGGTTCAATTTTTTTAACTTCCTTTCGGGTTTAAACTCCCGCCAACACAGCATTGTGTGCCCCACAATCATCACAATCGAGTTTCTGACACTTTCGTATCGGTCGTCTAGACAGGGCACCAGCATTTACATGCTTGAACCTGCTCGATGTTGGATTTGGCTGTGTTCCAAGCGAACTCAGATAAATTTTTGGACTAGGCTACGGGTTGGCCGATCTTCACTCCACAATGCTACCACTCAAACTGACGATAACGGTTCAGAACCGTGACATCATCAGGAACACCATTGCTTAGCAACAGCCACCAGTGTCAACATTTCCATGGGAACCTTGACAACGGTAACCATGTAGCATGGCTACTTGGAGATTAACAACAAAATTGAAAGAATTTTATATAAAAAGAGCAGTTTCGTCCTATGGGGACTCATCAGGCATTTGTTTGTGTTAAGTAGTGGCAATAATGTTGCCAGTGGTCCCAGCTTCCAGGAAGATGGTGTTATAAATAAGTATAAGAGGCCAGGCCTTGTTATTATTTATTTATTATGGATTATATCCCAGGTCCTGAAATCTCGGATTTTTAAGGATGTGATTAGCACAGATGGCTCCAGTGAGTGATCATGGGTGTTCGCTCAATACAAATTAAATTGTTTCATTTGTATTTTGTGACCTACAAAAACCTTTATAAAACACGCAGAGAAAATTAATAAAAAAATTTGAAGGGGCTAGGTCTGTGGGTCTTAGGGTGAAAGATTTTTTTGGTTGAATAAAAGGATTCACAGGGAATCTATTTATGACAGGTTTTTCAAAAAAAGAAAAAACGAACTCAGATAAATGAGCTAACCAGCTCCCAATCATCCCTTCAGCATCTTTGAAGTTCAAAAGCCACTTCAAAGATGAGAGATCGGTTCTCAACGTAAAGTTGGAACCCCATAGAAAGTGCCGAAATTTCTTAGTATACACCACCACAGCCAACAACTCACATTTAGTGGTGCAATAATTCCTCTGCGCTTTATTCAAAGTATTACTTGCAAAAGCAATGGGAACTTCAACTCCATCTTGGACCTGAGACAGAGCAGCCCCTATGCTATCATTGCTAGCATCAGTATCAAGGATGAAATGCCCATCCGAAGTTGGATATTTCAACACTGGCGTATTTGCAAACAAATCTTTTATAGCTTGAAAAGACTTGTCTTGCTCACTACCCCATGGGAAACATTCTTTAACCCATCCTGCAGTCTAATGTGCAAGTATCTGTAGAGGATAGCTTACTTTGGAATAGTTCGGGATAAGGTCTCGATAATATGAGCAAAAACCCAGGAAGGATCGAATCTCCCTGGCGTTTTCAGGCTTAACCCATTCTGAAACTGCAGTTTCTCAGGGTCGGCTTCAATGCCTTTAGGTGTTATAATTCGGCCTAAATAAGTAATAGATCTTTTAAACAAGTTACATTTTTGGATTGGTTGTACAATCCTCAAAAGTTTTTCCAAATACGACGATGTCATCAAGATATACCAAAAAGCGTTTCCATAGAAGATCACTTAACATGGTCTCCATCATGGCTTCGAACGTTGCAGGTTCCACTTATGATGGCCGAAGGGTAATATATATTATATTGAAACAGTCCTATATGACTCGAGAAGGCTGTCTTCTCCATGTCCTCAGGTTTCATTCCAATTTGCCAATACCCAGACTGTAAGTCTAAGGTACAGAAATACTTATTCTTTACAAGAGATTCCAAAGTCTCATCTATCCTTGGTAAAGGATAAGAATTCTACTTGGTTAAACCATCAAGTTTTCGATAATCCACACCGAACCTTATGGTTCCATCTTTCTTTTGTAGTCATACAAACAGGACTAGACCAATGGCTAGTACTACCGGTAGGTACTATAACCCCCTGCTTCAATTGATTAAGGATTTGCTTTTCCGTTTCAAACTTCTTTTTCAAAGGCAACCTTTGATAAGGAATCTAAATGGTTTAGCATTCCCAGTATCAAAACTGTGTAGAACTTTATCAGTTCTACCCACCGGACCACCATCCTCCCCGAAGGCAGGAAAATAGTCTGTGAACAGATTTCGAAGTCTCCTCTTCTCATCAACGTCATTCAATGAGGAGTCATGAACAAGTTTGTCCAGTTCATCTGTCAATTTCTTAACAGGCTTCCGGTCTAGCTCACTTTTGAAATGGGCCTTGGAAATATATTCAGTTAAGGACATCTGCACTATATATTCACTCTTATGTAAATATATAATGTCAGGTCCTCGGTTTGTCACCTAGACTACCATCCAAGCTCCATTACCGATTAGTGTATCGACAGATTCTAATCTTAGAGAACTTAACCGCATTAGCGCCTTTGATCGTAAGGTGCGAGGAGCACAACACGTCACAAGTAGAATCTTCACAGTCTGCACTACGGTAGCAACGGAAGACGCATGTCGCAACACAATTGGATTTCGCAGTTATTTGGATGCCTGACCTTCAACAATCCGTACCGTGGGTCCAACACAGCACCATACAAGCTAGCGAAATCCAGCCCAATTATTCCATCATCACTAATTTCGGCAATGGTGGGGCACATGACGAAGTCATATCCACCCATTTGGATCTGTATGAAGGTTTTTCCAAAAGTCTGCATCTACTGTCTGCCATGCAAGCATTTACACCCACTTGGAGTGCATCAGGCATACCTGACATCAGTTCGAAGAACTCCTTGGAGATACACGAATGGTTGGCACCAGTATCTATCAAGAATTCCCTGAACTGTTCCTTCACCAAAACAGTGATGTACCAACTTTTCCCTCCTAGTGGGGAAGGATTCTTGGCAAATGGAATGCATTCTTCAGAGTCACCAAGCACCCATCCAAAGCCTTTTAGAAAAGCTAAACATGAATGGTCTGGGGGAAGGTGTGTTGCACTCACCTGGGCCAGATCTCTAACCCACCCTTCCTGGTCTTCAATGCAGGATTGCTCCCTCTGGCCTCGAATCCTCTGATTTGCCATCACATCGAAGCTCCAGGTCCCGACTGGAGTGAGAGGATCCTTCTCACTTACCAGACTCCCGGGACTGTTCGATCTTGCCGTTTCCGGTATTTTGGCAGTTCCTTTCAGGGATCGCATCCTCTAGTTTTCTTCATTTCTTACTCCACCCTCACCCTCTTTGATTGCTGTAACACGGGCGAGTACAGGCTTCGGAGCAGTACATTCATGGGCATAACGACCCATCTCTGACATCTCAACCGATCTACCCTCTGTCAAGGTCGTCTCATGGTCATTGCTTCTGTAAAAGTTTTAACCATGGCATCCATCATCTTTGTCACATCCATTTGTAATGGAGTTGCCACTGTGGTAGTGGTATTGGATGTTGTCGTAGTGGGTATGGAAGGAGACCTCGTACCTCGAGTAGTCACTGCTTCTACAGTGGTAGGTTCAGTTTTGGGTCGGGCATCCCGATTAGGGGCTTTCTTACTGAACATTCATTGAGGTATATATTTCCTCTTCATGTCTCGTTTCACCTGGACAGCAGAAATGCTTCAATCTTCATCTTCAATCTCTAATTTCAGTATCAGAGTGAGTGAGTGAGTAATAGATGTTTAACGCCATTTCGACAGCTAAGGTCTTATTCATGGCGAGAACTACTTACACAATTCAGTATCAGAATCACCCCCATCGGTCTGATGCATGGAACAGACAAGGCTTGCCAGAGCAATAGCTGTAGCAGCTGCCTTTATGGGGACTTTACTTGCCATTAAGGTTTGAACTTTATTAAAGTCGTCTATTCCCTCAAAAAGGTCAGTCAGCCCGGCATTCTTCCCTTTCCAAGCTGCGATAGTGGCTTGTTGCTGCTCCTTATCCCTGTATACCTTATCCTTATATGAATTGAGGTAACAGATCGTTGATGAAATACTCATCATTCAAACCGACACTAGGACGGGCTTTATGCAACAGAGTCTGCAGTTCGAATCCACAAGTTCTGAAAGTTTCATGAGGCTTCTGGGTTCACTTCTTAAAAGCTATCATAGGGTCCTCGCTTACCAAGTTATACAGAAGTATGCTTGCAAACTCCACCAAATCCGTGAAGGTACCACATTCATTGTACACTTCATTCCATTTGGCCACAGCAATCTTGCCTGGTTCAGCTTTCAAACATCTGATCAGGTGTGGAAGTGCTTCCTCGTGTGTCCATGTGTTACAACGCATGTCATCAGTGCAGTCCGAAAACCATTCCTTCCACGTTGTGGTCCCATCATAGATTTTAGGAATGATGGCAACTCTTCGAGCGGCATTGTTGGGGCGCACCAATTTTTCAAATTGGCTAACGCTCTAATCTCAAATTGTTTCTCCGTTATGGGCACACCCTGAAGTGTTCGAAGATCGATTCAAAAGATCGTCAAGGGTAGCTCGAGATCATCTTTTGCAGTTCCACTATTGGACCTTGAAGCTCCTCCAGTTGCCCTCGAAGTTCCTCCAGTATTACCCGAAGTACCTCCTGTGGCTCCTTGGTTCTGATTGTTACCAGCCCCTGTATTCCCAGCTACTAAATCACGTGGAGAGGAGTCATCTTCATATGAAATATCAAGAGCTCCATCTTCACTAGGCGGGCTTCTCTAGCCCACTTAAAAGGGTCTATTTCTCCTCTTTCCTATCCCCTCGGGATGTGTGTGGTGCACATATGCGCGGGCACTGACACATTCCCCTGTGAAATTGTGTAATGTAGCTCTCGCCATGAATATGACCTTAGCTGTCGAAATGGCGTTAAACATCTATTACTCACTCCATCTTCACTGGTACGAACTGTGTCAGAACCCTGATAGGATCCACCGTTTTCATCAGTGTAGGCTCCCAAAGTAACACCTCTGACACTAAATCTCAGATTCTTACATCCACCCCCATCAGATTTATGTCCAGGTTGATAGACACCATCACTGGTGATGTTCACCCTAGCATTGTCATTGATGAATAGATCGGGTAATCTTTGTCTCACCAAGCCATCTGCAGGTGTCAAAGTTGTCATAGGTGCCACACCTTTGACAAATGTTTGGTCAGAAGGTATCACTTCATCTTCTTCGAATTCTTCTAAATCAGCTTCATCAACCACATCACAACGTAAAGTTGAAGTAGTGTCTGTATGAAATGAATTTACATCATCGTCGATCTGAACATCTCCAATGTTCGAAGTATCGTTGTCAGTTAGTTGACATTCCGTCGCAAACTGTGTTACCAGCTCCTGTTGCAATGTAGTCAACTTCGGTGGCTGTACCGTCTTCTCTATACCTGATACATAACAGTCTAGAGCATTCTTTTCTTTAGTTAGTTGGGCTATCTGTAGACACAGTTCCTGCTGGTGAGTGATTAAGTCCTCATTATTGTCCTTAATCTCCTGCATTAGCTGTTCATTGTCTACGATCATAGCATTTCGAATCTGTACTAATTTTTCATTTTCGGTTTTTCTAAGATCAATGTTCTTTTTTATCTTTTCTTCTTCGGCTAACAGTTGGTTGCGTTTCTCTTCTTGATCTGCCTCCCATTGTTCATGCTCGATTTCCAGTCTGAGTTTCTTCTTTTCCAATTCGGCTCTTGTTATTTCGAGTTTCTTTTGGATAACCAGACACTCCTTATCGAGGGCTTCTTTATTTTCTACATTTTGCTCTAGATTGTTCAAAATTAATAATAATATCTTTTGTTCATTTTCATATTTCTCGTATTGTTTTTCGAGATTTCGAAGTCGCAACACTTTGCTTTCAGAGTATATTTTTCTGTTGATCAAGTGTCATCATTTCATCTCGTTTGATCACTTGTTGTCTTAAGTACTCTTTAGCAGTTATTCCCTGGCTTTTGCTTCCACCTTTATCAAATATAGATGTACTTAAGCCTTCTAAGGACTTCCTGTCTGTAATCAATGCTGGTACTGTAGTACTGGTAGTAGTACTAGCCTGTCTTCGAACTGAAGTATTCATCATTACGATGGGACTTCGAGTTGTCTGATCTGAGGTACTCAGTTCATTTTGTTGGAATAAATCCTGTAATGGTCCTGCTAAATGCGGTTTCCTCAGGTTCGAAGTCATTTGTATATGAGCAGTTGTCACTTTAGGAGTTTGAACTACCTTTTCAGCAAATGAATCAGCGATTATTTTGTTTCAATTGTCAGGCTTCGGCCTGTACCGACTGTAAATAGTGGCGCTTTCGCTTCAGAACCTAAGTAGCTGAAGTCAGATTCAGTGGACTCAGCACTGCCGGATCCCAAGTCTCCTTTGGTCGATCCGTCATGGTTCGGTTTGACCTCCAGGGTCGTGCACTAAAACCAAGACTGGTCACGGCACTAGTGTAATGGTTCAAGTTTTTGTATAACTTCAGTCGAGTTTGAGATATGTCAGTATCAAGCAAAACCAGACAAGTTAGCTCGGGGTAGTGCAACCGGCATATGTTTGTTCAGTATTTACATAGGTTCGAAGTGGTGCTATGAATATATGCTCAATAGGTGTTGCTCTCGCCGCAGCCAGAAGCCAACTGAACTCCTTACTTGGTCCCAGGTAGGGACTGGAGCAGCGACAACCAGTGCTGCCATCACCCCATAGTGGCCAGAGATCAAAGCGACCTCTGATTGTATCCCTCACTTCTAATAGAACTCGGAAAGGGGTTAGAACCATAATTGTATCCCTCACTTCTAATAGAACTCGGAAAGGGGTTAGAACCATAATTGTATCCCTCACTTCTAATAGAACTCTGAAAGGGGTTAGAACCATGATTGTATCCCTCACTTCTAATATAACCCAGGAAGGGGTTAGAACTATGATTGTATCCCTCAATTCTAATATATCTAGGAAAGAGGTTAGAACCATGATTGTATCCCTCACTTCTAATAGAACTCGGAAAGGGGTTAGAACCATGATTGTATCCCTCCTTCCTAATAGAAGTGAGGGATACAATCATGATTAGCATGCAGGGTTATATATCAAGGATAGAAAAGAATCTTGTCCCACAGGGCTGTACATTAAGGACAGAAAAGAATCTAGCTCCGCAGGGCTATACATTAAAGATCTTGTCCCACAGTTCTATAAATTAAGATAAAAAAGAATCTTTTCCTGCAGAAAAGGGAACATGATTGCATCCCTCACTTCTAATAGAACTTGGAAAAGGGGTGAGAATCGTGATTGTATCCCTCACTTATAATAGAACTCTGAAAGGGGTTAGAACCATGATTGTATCCCTCGCTTCTAATAGAACTCTGAAAGGGGTTAGAGAATGCTGTTGGTAGTAAGGGGAGTAAAGTAGTGGAGGGTGTCCAACTTTCTATACAGTCTGTTACAATTTTACTCCCATTCAATTCCCATTGGAGCACCAGAGGCTCTCTGTGAGGCACCCCACATCGCCCAACAAATCTTTTAACATAAGGCCAGTGATTGTACGATCAGGATGCCCCTTGTTGTGGCTATTGGTTTTCATGATGCACCAATGAAGTGCTGGCAAGACTACTCACCAGCACTTCATTAGCCCCTAAAGGGTTAATAAGCATCTATTCCTTTGTAGAGGTATATAGTTATCCTAGTAATGTTTAGTGCTGTCTGGTGTGGCGGGTGAGTCCTGTCGCCTGGTGTTCCTGAGGTTCCGGGTAGGTGGCAGCACTGATTCCGGTCCGTGGGACACCTGGCGACAACCTAGGGATACATATATAAAGCCCTGCGCTCACCTGCTACGTCAGAGGCCATGTAGACCTCCGTACATGCTACATGTAATGACATGTTTCCCTAATCACCATTTATAGGGTAACTGGAAGGTGTACTGAATAAAATCGTTGGTATACACTCGGAATACTGTCTTTGTATTTCTTTCGAATAACAAGACTCATACCTAGCTGTTAAAACCAAAACCACTACACCTTTTAGGAAAGACCTAGAGAGAAGCACTTGTGCTGCCATCTACTGTGTATGGAATAGACTAGAGGATGGACCAAACCACTTTTGGAGAAGGGGTGTAAGGTGTAGTCTCCAATCTGTGGATACTACCCCAGCACCCCCTTCCTAACCTTGGATATCCCATTGGGTACTTTGCCGGAATAGCTTTTTGAATCCTATCTCGCATGAAGACAATTTATACTTTAGACGTTTATTTGTTGCATGGATAGTGTACTGTTGTAATTTATTTGTAACATTTCAATTACTCACATACTCCTGAATATCTTATATGTGAAACAGTTACTGTATGTAGCCCTAACAGTAACTGTACTCTCTGGTCTACTCAGCCGTTATATACTAACCTGACACTAACAGGGGGGGGGGGAACATAACGGCTTTAAGTCTGGACAGTTTTGGAACATTGTGGTATGGATGGGTGGTTGTGTATGAACCATTGCATTCTCACAATGTGCAGACTCTGGGGCAGTACTAGCTGACAACGACCGAGTGTAGAACCTTGCATGTAAACCCCACTGAACTCCACATTTGGGATTCTGCCAAAAGACTAAAATAGTCTTCTGGAAATGTCAGGAAAAATAATTTGTATGTATTATTATGTGATTGACTAGACATCAATCACATACTTATATATACATAAACTGCAGTACAAAACCACATTGAAACAAAGAGTCATTCTGACAGACCTAGGAACAAAGAGGGAAATTTGGTCTATACTGTGTCTCTGCTGAATTACCTACACATCTGTGTTTGTCTATATGTATTTGGTACATGGTATAGTTGTGGTCAGTCAATTGACAAAAGTGGTAATGTGCAGATGACAGCTAGCATTTACACATCAGAGACAGCGAATGGCTTATCTAACAGTATGTCTCCATACTGGGTGGTCATAGGTCAGTGGCTTTGAAAAATAAGGTATTTCTTCTAGCCTGCATGCACCAGTGCTCATTAACCCCTTCAGGGCCACATAGCAGAAATACAGGAACACATAGTTGGTATGAAATTAGTAACCATACAAGTGCATTGAACATAGAACATTGGAGTCAATTACACATAGGCCTAGGCCTAAACTTGACCTTCATTGCTAATAAATGCCTCGCCATACCCTCTCCTTGGGAAGTGTGTACATGTGTGTGTGTGTGTGCGTGCGTGCATGCTCTTGAAAGAAAAGGAACAATCTTTTAGATTTGGATAAAGAGGAACTATGTTTATCTCATACATAGTTATATATATCATCACACACATGATAGCTTAAGATAGGACCTTTGGTCTCTCTATAACAGCAATTACAAGCAGCGCTGGATAAGTCTGATGCTGCTACAGAGGATGCTAATGAGCTGGTGCAGAAGAAGGCAGAGGAGCTGCAGGCCGTGCATATGGAGAAGGCGGCCCTGGAGGACAGACTAAATGCCCTGGAAGAGGCCAGAGAAGAGCTGAGTCAGCAGTTAGTGGAGGCTGGGAAGAGGTGTGAGGGGGTGGAGCAGGAGAAGAGCAGAGTGAACCAAGAACTGGAGGCCGTCAGGATCCAGCGGGACCAGTTCACCAAGGACAAGCACCAGGTGAGCAGATCTATACGCTGACCCCTCACACTGTCATTTATCATAGGTATCTGGGAAGGTGCTGGGACCACAGTGTTAGCATGGATATGATGGTTAAGGTATATTGACATTTTCTGATGGTTACTTAAAGGTAAATTCAGCCTTTATTTGCAGCTATTGAATTTTTATTTTATTTTTCTGTTTGTCAGATTGACATGGAGGTATCCCAGCTTCAGGAACAGCTTAAAAAATCAGAAAATGACCACTGCGCCATAGTCAAATCACTACAAGCGGAGCTGGCACACCTACAGGGTAAACTCAGCAATGCACAGAAGGCAAGTCAGATGAAGTATTTAGAAACGAATTTAAAAGTCTATGGTTTCTGATCCTTCAGCTTTTGCTCCTAACTGCTAACAGACAACGATAACTGTCGACTGATAGTATCAACTATCTTCATAAGAAGCGTTCACTAACATGTTTTGTCAATTCTTGCATGGCAAGTCATTCTTTTTGTACTCTGAATGTAGAGTGGCAAAGAAAAACTACTAGCACACATGTCCCTATCTAATAAACCATTGTTGCCATCCCTAGGAGGCCCAGCAGAGTTCCATGATGGACCTGGAAATAGCTGACTATGAGCGCACAGTGCAGACACTCAATGAACAGATTGCTGAGCGTGATGCAAAGATTGAGGCAAGTAGAGCAGAAGTCACACGTCAAGAGGAGAAAGCAGCAGCGCTACGGAAACAACTTGGTAAGAAATTAGTCTTTATATGCAAAACAACTTAAACCAACACAGTAACATCCCTAAGAAAAACAATTGTAGAGGTATACTATTCTGTACATATTAGGGTAGCGTCTGGCACGGCTGGTGAGTCAGCCAGCCGGGTTAGTTCTTCTGCACGACGGATAGGTGATAGAAGCTATCCAGGTCCAGGAGGGTAACACCGGGTGGCGCCACTGCTCCTGCCTGTACACAGTATATGGGCTGGGCTCAGTCACTGCAGCAGGATGCTTTGCCACTTTCTATAGCCTTTAACAATAACATCTAGTAGTGTTGATGACACCTATCCACCCACTACCTTAGGGTAGCCGAACAGTTGTGTCCTAAAAGCTAATTTAATCCGAATCGGTAACGAAACAGAACCACCACAAAATCATAAATGAACCTTCTCACCATATTCACGATTGTATGCTTATTGATTGATGTTACAATTATATGTTAATCATACAGAGAGTGCCGAGGGGCAATCCACTGCTGCAGAGGAACGAGCAAACAAACTCAAACAGCTTCTCGTCAAATCTAAGAAGGACCTGTCAGATGCCAAGAAAGCTGTAAGTTTTTACAAATAAAAAAAAAACAAACAAATAGGCACTCTGTTTCCACTGAAGTAATATGGATCAGTTCTTATTATTTTTCATTATGATGTATATTTCTTATTTTTCGTTGGCAGGAAAGTGAACAGCGCGCCACAGACGCACACTTACGGGGTAAACAGGAGACTCTAACACAACAGGCAGAGGAACAAAAGGTGCGAGATTTTGACAAGTTGTATCCATACATTGCATGTGTTGCCTATTGGGTCTAAGTGCGACTGGAGCTGATTTCTGGCGACATGCACTGATAATAGCTGATATGATGGAACCAACTTTTATGTCATGGCTGATACGAACGTCACTATAGATTAGTACTAGAACCGCCGTATTCAATGGGGGGCATTGAATACAATGTGTTCGTATTCAATGGGTGTCTGCCATCTTGGATTTTGAACAGATCTGAGCTGTTTTTCTTTATTTAAAAGCAAAACAACCCCCTAGGCCATGACATAAATGCAAATGTCCACTTCCATGGGATTTTTTACATCGTAATCCCCTCTGATTTTTTACATCGTATTCCCACCTCGGGGAATACGATGTAAAAATATCCCATGGTTGTGGACATTTGCTTATGTACCTGGAAATGGTTGTTATCCAGGGACAAGGTATCCATCATACCATGTACTATCAATGTGTTTTTGCCACTTGTAGAAGAACCAGCACAGTTCAAAATGCTAGATCCACAGTGTATGGGTCTAGAATCCTATATAAACTGAGGCTTATATGGGCAACAGGTCTACCTCAAAAATAGGTAACCCAAGATTTACAGATTGATACAGTTTATATAATGGTAAACATATTAAGATGGGGAGGGGCTGTATGGTAGCCAAAGTCTAAGTGCAGCTTATACATGAAATCTGGAACACTCGGCCAGACCTCCGGTGCACCTCATGGGCGTGGAGAGCAGGGGGGACATGTCCCCCCCCCCCCCACTTTTGGCCGACTCCTCAAAAGGTCAAAACTAAAAGAAACCCTGGTCCCACCCACTCTGAAACTGCTTCCCACGCACCTGCACCTAATACGATTTTCCGAATGTAGGAGTGTGTCTTGGGTGTATAAAGCGTGGAAAACTATGATGAAATGAATTTCAGTTCATCAAACACATTCTTTTTCTTTTCCAAGACTAAATTCAATTCGCCAAAGAATTCATTCTTCAGTTTTAAGGTCAGTCTTTTGAAAGGGTATAAAACCTCATTTCACTCAGGATAATAGATACCGAGAATTGAAGTTTCATTGAACATTTCAAACAATCAGTACCATAATACCCTGCTTATAAGGTATGGCTTATTATGGTAATCATAATTTCCTTTTGGTTGACAGATCCAGATAGCAGGTTTAGTGGCAGAGAACCAGAAGTTGGTGGAGAAGGTGCGCAATTCCACAGACGGGCACCACAGGGCTGTCCGCTCCCTGGAGCTGAGAGTCACCTCACTACAGGGAGAGCTGGACCTCACCAAGACAGAGCTGGACACTGTGCAGACAGAGTATGACGGATATAAGGTAAGTCTTGTCATAGTTTGGTGCAGCTATCATAGAAGCTACCTTATTGCATATTCACCTCCCAAACCTTGGGAGAACATTGGACCCTTATCTTCATCATTGTATATATGAGGCAGCTGATATTTATCGTGCCACCGGGATCCTATTGGCTAACTAGGTTACATGTATCTGATTATTACAGTCCATGTTGGATGAAAACGACACAGTCCATGGGGAGGATGTAAACCACACAGTCCATGGGGGATGTAAACCACACAGTCCATGGAGTGTAAACCACACAGCCCATGGGGGATGTAAACCACACAGCCCATGGGGGATGTAAACCACACAGTCCATGGGGGATGTAAACCACACAGTCCATGGGGGATGTTAACCACACAGCCCATGGGGGATGTTAACCACACAGTCCATGGGGGATGTTAACCACACAGTCCATGGGGGATGTAAACCACACAGTCCATGGAGTGTAAACCACACAGCCCATGGGGTGTAAACCACACAGTCCATGGGGGATGTTAACCACACAGTCCATGGGGATGTTAACCACACGGTCCATGGGGGATGTTAACCACACAGTCCATGGGGGATGTTAACCACACAGTCCATGGGGATGTTAACCACACAGTCCATGGAGTGTAAACCACACAGCCCATGGGGGATGTAAACCACACAGTCCATGGGGGATGTAAACCACACAGTCCATGGAGTGTAAACCACACAGCCCATGGGGTGTAAACCACACAGTCCATGGGGGATGTTAACCACACAGTCCATGGGGATGTTAACCACACGGTCCATGGGGGATGTTAACCACACAGTCCATGGGGGATGTTAACCACACAGTCCATGGGGATGTTAACCACACAGTCCATGGGGATGTAAACCACACAGTCCATGGGGGATGTTAACCACACAGTCCATGGGGATGTTAACCACACAGTCCATGGGGATGTAAACCACACAGTCCATGGGGATGTAAACCACACAGTCCATGGGGATGTTAACCACACAGTCCATGGGGGATGTTAACCACACAGTCCATGGGGCATGTAAACCACACAGTCCATGGGGGATGTTAACCACACAGTCCATGGGGGATGTTAACCACACAGTCCATGGGGGATGTTAACCACACAGTCCATGGGGATGTAAACCACACAGTCCATGGGGATGTTAACCACACAGTCCATGGGGGATGTTAACCACACAGTCCATGGAGTGTAAACCACACAGTCCATGGGGATGTAAACCACACAGTCCATGGGGTGTAAACCACACAGTCCATGGGGTGTAAACCACAGTCCATGGGGTGTAACCCACAGTCCATGGAGTGTAAACCACACAGTCCATGGGGTGTAAACCACAGTCCATGGGGTGTAAACCACACAGTCCATGGGGTGTAAACCACACAGTCCATGGGGGATGTAAACCACACAGTCCATGGGGTGTAAACCACACAGTCCATGGGGTGTAAACCACAGTCCATGGGGTGTAAACCACACAGTCCATGGGGTGTAAACCACACAGTCCATGGGGTGTAAACCACAGTCCATGGGGTGTAAACCACAGTCCATGGGGTGTAAACCACAGTCCATGGAGTGTAAACCACACAGTCCATGGGGTGTAAACCACAGTCCATGGGGTGTAAACCACACAGTCCATGGGGTGTAAACCACAGTCCATGGGGTGTAAACCACACAGTCCATGGGGGATGTAAACCACACAGTCCATGGGGTGTAAACCACACAGTCCATGGGGGATGTTAACCACACAGCCCATGGGGGATGTTAACCACACAGTCCATGGGGGATGTTAACCACACAGTCCATGGGGGATGTAAACCACACAGTCCATGGAGTGTAAACCACACAGCCCATGGGGTGTAAACCACACAGTCCATGGGGGATGTTAACCACACAGTCCATGGGGATGTTAACCACACGGTCCATGGGGGATGTTAACCACACAGTCCATGGGGGATGTTAACCACACAGTCCATGGGGATGTTAACCACACAGTCCATGGAGTGTAAACCACACAGCCCATGGGGGATGTAAACCACACAGTCCATGGAGTGTAAACCACACAGCCCATGGGGGATGTAAACCACACAGCCCATGGGGGATGTAAACCACACAGTCCATGGGGGATGTAAACCACACAGTCCATGGGGGATGTTAACCACACAGCCCATGGGGGATGTTAACCACACAGTCCATGGGGGATGTTAACCACACAGTCCATGGGGGATGTAAACCACACAGTCCATGGAGTGTAAACCACACAGCCCATGGGGTGTAAACCACACAGTCCATGGGGGATGTTAACCACACAGTCCATGGGGATGTTAACCACACGGTCCATGGGGGATGTTAACCACACAGTCCATGGGGGATGTTAACCACACAGTCCATGGGGATGTTAACCACACAGTCCATGGAGTGTAAACCACACAGCCCATGGGGGATGTAAACCACACAGTCCATGGGGGATGTAAACCACACAGTCCATGGAGTGTAAACCACACAGCCCATGGGGTGTAAACCACACAGTCCATGGGGGATGTTAACCACACAGTCCATGGGGATGTTAACCACACGGTCCATGGGGGATGTTAACCACACAGTCCATGGGGGATGTTAACCACACAGTCCATGGGGATGTTAACCACACAGTCCATGGGGATGTAAACCACACAGTCCATGGGGGATGTTAACCACACAGTCCATGGGGATGTTAACCACACAGTCCATGGGGATGTAAACCACACAGTCCATGGGGATGTAAACCACACAGTCCATGGGGATGTTAACCACACAGTCCATGGGGGATGTTAACCACACAGTCCATGGGGCATGTAAACCACACAGTCCATGGGGGATGTTAACCACACAGTCCATGGGGGATGTTAACCACACAGTCCATGGGGGATGTTAACCACACAGTCCATGGGGATGTAAACCACACAGTCCATGGGGATGTTAACCACACAGTCCATGGGGGATGTTAACCACACAGTCCATGGAGTGTAAACCACACAGTCCATGGGGATGTAAACCACACAGTCCATGGGGTGTAAACCACACAGTCCATGGGGTGTAAACCACAGTCCATGGGGTGTAACCCACAGTCCATGGAGTGTAAACCACACAGTCCATGGGGTGTAAACCACAGTCCATGGGGTGTAAACCACACAGTCCATGGGGTGTAAACCACACAGTCCATGGGGGATGTAAACCACACAGTCCATGGGGTGTAAACCACACAGTCCATGGGGTGTAAACCACAGTCCATGGGGTGTAAACCACACAGTCCATGGGGTGTAAACCACACAGTCCATGGGGTGTAAACCACAGTCCATGGGGTGTAAACCACAGTCCATGGGGTGTAAACCACAGTCCATGGAGTGTAAACCACACAGTCCATGGGGTGTAAACCACAGTCCATGGGGTGTAAACCACACAGTCCATGGGGTGTAAACCACAGTCCATGGGGTGTAAACCACACAGTCCATGGGGGATGTAAACCACACAGTCCATGGGGTGTAAACCACACAGTCCATGGGGGATGTTAACCACACAGCCCATGGGGGATGTTAACCACACAGTCCATGGGGGATGTTAACCACACAGTCCATGGGGGATGTAAACCACACAGTCCATGGAGTGTAAACCACACAGCCCATGGGGTGTAAACCACACAGTCCATGGGGGATGTTAACCACACAGTCCATGGGGATGTTAACCACACGGTCCATGGGGGATGTTAACCACACAGTCCATGGGGGATGTTAACCACACAGTCCATGGGGATGTTAACCACACAGTCCATGGAGTGTAAACCACACAGCCCATGGGGGATGTAAACCACACAGTCCATGGGGGATGTAAACCACACAGTCCATGGAGTGTAAACCACACAGCCCATGGGGTGTAAACCACACAGTCCATGGGGGATGTTAACCACACAGTCCATGGGGATGTTAACCACACGGTCCATGGGGGATGTTAACCACACAGTCCATGGGGGATGTTAACCACACAGTCCATGGGGATGTTAACCACACAGTCCATGGGGATGTAAACCACACAGTCCATGGGGGATGTTAACCACACAGTCCATGGGGATGTTAACCACACAGTCCATGGGGATGTAAACCACACAGTCCATGGGGATGTAAACCACACAGTCCATGGGGATGTTAACCACACAGTCCATGGGGGATGTTAACCACACAGTCCATGGGGCATGTAAACCACACAGTCCATGGGGGATGTTAACCACACAGTCCATGGGGGATGTTAACCACACAGTCCATGGGGGATGTTAACCACACAGTCCATGGGGATGTAAACCACACAGTCCATGGGGATGTTAACCACACAGTCCATGGGGGATGTTAACCACACAGTCCATGGAGTGTAAACCACACAGTCCATGGGGATGTAAACCACACAGTCCATGGGGTGTAAACCACACAGTCCATGGGGTGTAAACCACAGTCCATGGGGTGTAACCCACAGTCCATGGAGTGTAAACCACACAGTCCATGGGGTGTAAACCACAGTCCATGGGGTGTAAACCACACAGTCCATGGGGTGTAAACCACACAGTCCATGGGGGATGTAAACCACACAGTCCATGGGGTGTAAACCACACAGTCCATGGGGTGTAAACCACAGTCCATGGGGTGTAAACCACACAGTCCATGGGGTGTAAACCACACAGTCCATGGGGTGTAAACCACAGTCCATGGGGTGTAAACCACAGTCCATGGGGTGTAAACCACAGTCCATGGAGTGTAAACCACACAGTCCATGGGGTGTAAACCACAGTCCATGGGGTGTAAACCACACAGTCCATGGGGTGTAAACCACAGTCCATGGGGTGTAAACCACACAGTCCATGGGGGATGTAAACCACACAGTCCATGGGGTGTAAACCACACAGTCCATGGGGTGTAAACCACACAGTCCATGGGGGATGTAAACCACACAGTCCATGGGGTGTAAACCACACAGTCCATGGGGTGTAAACCACAGTCCATGGGGTGTAAACCACACAGTCCATGGGGTGTAAACCACACAGTCCATGGGGTGTAAACCACACAGTCCATGGGGTGTAAACCACAGTCCATGGGGTGTAAACCACACAGTCCATGGAGTGTAAACCACACAGTCCATGGGGTGTAAACCACAGTCCATGGGGTGTAAACCACACAGTCCATGGGGTGTAAACCACAGTCCATGGGGTGTAAACCACACAGTCCATGGGGTGTAAACCACAGTCCATGGGGTGTAAACCATACAGTCCATGGGGTGTAAACCACACAGTCCATGGGGGATGTAAACCACACAGTCCATGGGGTGTAAACCACAGTCCATGGAGTGTAAACCACAGTCCATGGGGTGTAAACCACAGTCCATGGGATGTTAACCACACAGTCCATGGGGCATGTAAACCACACCATGGGGTATAAACCACACAGTCCATGGGATATGTTAACCACACAGTCCATGGGATATGTTAACCACACAGTCCATGGGGGATGTTAACCACACAGTCCCTGTGATGGACAAGTAGCCTATAAATACTTGTCTACCTGTATTGACAAGCAGCTTTTAAATACCTATCCAGACCGAGAAAGAAAGGACATCATGTCCGTAAACTAATCAGGCAGTCCCATCAGGTGTAAGAGCCTTAGGACATTATTAGAAGCAAATTAGTCAATCAATCAATAAGTCCATGGAGGATGTAAACCACTCAGTCCATGGAGGATGTAAACCACATAGTCCATGGGGGCTCTAAACTACACAGTCCAACATTATGTATGCAAAAAGAAAACATTACCGGGAACTTCATTTTTACTATAAATTCTTGAATTAGTACTATATCTGACAAGGGACTGTACTGTCTTTACATAAAAGGGGGATAATGCAACAATTAGTAAGATTCAATCTTTATTCCTTTATGTATTTAAGGTGCGGGTTCACAATGTCCTGAAGCAGCAGAAAGAGAAGACGCCAAACGACAACTCAGTTCGAATGGACAAAGAAGAAAGAGAAAGACTTGAAAATGCAATTGACCAGTTGAAAGCCAAAGTACAAGACTTGAGGTTGGTCTTAGTGTCACTTACTTAGAACAAATGTGTGGAAGTTTGTTGAGAAACTTCCTTGGTACAGCTGCCTTATGATATCGATGAACTTCTGCTCTTGTAAAGAGACTAACTACATGTATAGCCTAAGGCATAACCATGGTCATTATACCATAGAAGTAATCATTATGTGTGAAACTGGGACCAATATCAAACAAGAAAAGATCCAAGCCTTTAAATACAAACATATTGCATTCAGAGATCCCTAGTAATATGGCTTACTTAGGAGAAGTCGTAGAATGTGATATGAGGAGTAATAACACTGTTGTCGTTGTTATGTGAGAATTATACAGAAATAAGACAATTGTGGTTACAGTAACCAGCTGAGTGCAGCGGTGTCAGACAGTGAGGTTCTACAGGAGGAACATGAACGTCTCCAGCTACGTCACACCCGCCTCCTCCAGGATTTCACTGAGAAGGAGACCGCTTGGAAGGCCCGCCTTGACCGTCTTACTGCTGACAATACAGCCTCATACACAGAGCATGACGAGACTGTGCGCCAACTCACCCTGCAGAACGAAACCCTCACCAAGACATTCAAAGTGAGGCTGCCTTACGTAGAAGTGTCCTTTTATAAAGCCATTTTATACTTCTCCAACTTATTTCACTTGTTGCTGGGTGTAACTTAGGTTTAGGCCATGTGTATGGCTGAGAGTTGGTGCCGTAATCTATCATGCTGATCCCATGGTGTTTACCTCTTATTGACCTTGCAGGATCAGATCCGGAACATGCAGGACGAACACCGGCGGTCTGTAGATATCCTGCAGTGTCAGTTGGAGAGGGCATCGACGCAGCTGTCACAACCACCTGAGGTACCAGCTACAAAGTCACCAAGTCATGAGTCAGATACCGACATGGACCCACTACGGCTCGACCTACGCAGTGAGGAGCGCCAAGCTGCAGAGGTAAAGATTTTTTTATACATGTTCTAAAAGAAATTACACCATGAAATGTAATTCCAGACACATCTGACAACTTGAACTGCCTTGTGAGAGCATGTACTACAAATTACATGAACAAACTGCAAAATACATGTATGTCAACAAAATTGCTAAAAGACTTTTAAGGTGGGGATGATGAGAAACTCGAGATTCTAAAATTTGTATAAAGCAGAATTTTCAGAGATGCTTAACTTTGGAAAACAGAAAATGACCAAAATAGATTCATGATGTCTTTTGTCCAACTAAACATAGAAACAACAACAAACATAGGCACCATAATTCTTGGTTTACACAGAAAAAAAAATGTTCAGTTAAAACTGACCCATTCTCCGACCTGAGAAAAAATATATGTCCGCAGGCAGAGAAAAAAAAACATGAGAAAGAGCATAGAAAAGCTTCTTTTCGGCCATCTAATTAGAGAATATGGAGAGATTTCCTCTCTGAAAAGTCAGACCACTTAGGGGGTGATATACATGCACGCCTACACCTACATCCACACACTCATATGCGCCACCTATGGTTGAAAATAGAAAGGACCGAATGTGATGAGGCAGTGTCATGGGGCCTTAGACCTTTTGGATGTTAAACAAATCAATCAATCATTTAAGGGGACATTTTCTTTTTTAGATTATACTATACATTTCATTTTTCTTTAAATAGCCAGAAATCTCGGCGGTGAAACCAAGAAGCTTATATATACTATAGGAGAGGTCACTGAGAGCATAGTCTATGGGTAGAGTGTGACAGGCCATCCCCCTCTACCCCCCCCCCATGAAACTAGGTGCCCCTGTGTCTTCATTGTTGATTTCTGTAGAGGATTAGGTGGTTTATGGAGCTGTGACATTCCTTTATCAGGGTGATACTAAAGGGGAAGAAGGAACCACCTAGACCAGAAAATCCTGATGAATCCAAAATTTTTTTATCATGATTCTCAGAAATTGACTAAAAGTACGGAAAATGAGGTTTGATGAAGAAAATATTTTAAAAATGTACAAAAATAATATTCAAAATAATGAGAAGTCTTTATAGACACACATAAACCAGAGTTAGTACCTCAATGCACATTTCCAAATGCTTATCTCCCAATTTGACAAGTATTCTAACTGTGCATTATTCTGCCTATCCCACATAATGCCTATCCCTTAGTCTACCTATCACTCATACTGCCTATCTCTTAAATCCAAAGCATCTTGAAGTAAGGCTATCTCCCAAAAGACCTAGATACTAAAGCTTACTCCTTACTTTAGCTAATCTTCTCTGGTCTTAGTTTCCCATAGTATACCTATCCTCAATCTTCCTATCATTCATTTTACCTATCCCTCATAGTGACTATCCCTAAGACCACCATGTTTAAACTGTATTGTTCATCTGTTTATTTAGGCCTTAATGGTTAACAGTTACATTGCTTATCATGTCTATCATTTTGATCCCACCTATCCTTAACAATGCCTATCATAATAGTAGAGCAGCAAGTCCTTCAAAAGAGCCATATTTTAGAAGTTTAATTCGTAAGATTACTGATAGCTATAACTTGTTTTTTTATGTTGTCCAATGTCTCTGGGTATAGAAAAGTGATGTTTGACTAATGAAAGCTCGTGCAGTCACTGAGAAATCTGCAATTCTATACAACCATCTCTTCAAATTTTAGCCTTGTTTTTAAGAGCTAAAATACATATTGATCACCCTGTTCTGGCACTAATTTTCATCTTACAAGAATTCCAAAGGTACCTACCCCCCCTAAATTGGACCCAACGATTGCATTGGAGCCAACCATTTGTTGCGGTTACCTAGCAACAGCTGATTTTAGCTAGCAACGGACCCTTTCCGAGACAAAGAATAACCATTCCTAGGAATGACTTACAAAATGGAGATCATGGATACTGTTTCTCATTTTGCTATTCAGAAGCTCCATGCAATTGTAAAAAAGGCAATATTGTACCAAAATACAGTGTGCTGATTAGAAAATATAGAAAAAAAAAAAAAACGATAGACCTATAGCAAGTATGATGAAAACATGCGACTTCAGCATTATCCTCTATTGGCAAAATATTATTTACTGGACAATTGTAGTGTGTCTTATATCCTGAAAATGATGAAATGAGAATACATCTGAGGTTTTACTCTACTTGTGGGGCAGTGATTCCTTAGCAACAAATTTACATAGCAACTTATACAGAGGAGCTTGTTCATAGACAAATATATATTATTGTGAAGAGAGTTAACCATCATTGGACTCAATTTATTCAGAACTGAGTAGATCTTGTTAGAAATATCCCTGGAGTAATAGGAATTGTGTCAGATAGTTGTTCAATACTCAAAGAATTGGCAGTTGCTTAAACCTTGCTAGCTTTTGTTTAGCAAGTGGTGAAACCTTGCTTGATTAAGGAACCCATCGATTTATAAAGAAAATAAATCTGAAGTTGTGTCTACTCTCTCTCAGTGCTGCCAAAGCCTTATTGCTAGACCTGTTTACATCTTAGCAATTAAATATTTGCTAAGGGGCAATTCATACATGTAACACAGTAGGGGAGGGGGGTCATGAAGTTTGTTACACTTTGTTACAGAGGGAGGGGGGTCTGCCCAAGTGTTACATGATAAAAATGAGGAATACATCACATGGCTAAATTTGACAATTTACATCATTTTAATGTGATTTTAGAGATCTTCCTATAATTCTTGTTAAATTGAGAGTAATCAAATAAATTTAGGAATATTGATTAGAAGCCCAATATTGTTACAAGGGGAGAGGGGGTCAAAAAGTGGCCAAAATTGTGTTACGTAATATTTGAACGACCCTTAAGCAGCATTACTCTAAATTATGTTATTTATAATATTATATAGATTTTGATCAGAATTAAATATAATGTGTGATGATTATTCTGTCACAAACCTTCTCTAGAAGTTCTACTAAGGAAACTCTAGCTTAATCTAGCAGCATCAGATAACTGTGATTGCATGGATCTTGCAATTGCTATCATCATTCTGTCAATAGTGAATTAGCTGCTTTATAAGATCACTTCTGTTGGCAGAAGTGGACCTTTCCGGAGACTTACTGGTAGGACTCAGCTATAAGGCCACAAGTACCAGCTATATGATCCAACAAACAGAAAGTGCCTAGCAAACTAACCAAAAGACCCTACCTGTGAACATTCTCCTTGCTGGAAGGTCATGTTACAAGATATTAGCTAGGACTTTATTTTAGGACATAGATATTTTCTTAAAAAGACATAGGTGCATCTGTCTGTCACCAGCGATCATCATCTAGTTGATGGAAAACACACATATGATAATTACCATTCTATCTAGATATATGTTCAGGGGTTAGGATCTGGTGCTAGTGAAGTAATGGAACTACTGTAGCCTACATATTTCAGGGCATTGTCACATGTACATTCATAATACGCTTTAGCATTTGAATATTTATTGTTGAGAGCGAGAACGGAATAGGTCTGCACCCTAAGATTCGCTACCACTAAATGTCAGATTTTGACTTGAGCATCCACTTGTGTAACCAAGGTTATGAGGGCCTGGACCAATCAATGAGCAGGAGCCTCATTCTGGTGCCATGACATGGGAAACTGGGTCAAGTCAGTTTCCAAATATGGGACTGACATTTTAATTAGGTCAGTTTCATGAACACTGGTTGTCATGGTTAGGAGTGGATTTTAACAGATATTTTTAATTTTACCCTGAAGTGGGGATTTACTGTGTGGTTTCAAACTGAGTGTCTCATCAGGCGCGATTATTAGGAAAAGAATAAATATCAAATAATGAAATTATGTTATTTATTCAGTTTCTGGTAATTAATTGGTGTTAAATTGACAAAAAATGCAAATATTTAATTATTTGCTATTTTAGTAAGATAGAGTCAATTAACACTGTATATCTGTCACATAGTGAAATTAGTAAGGATTTAACTGTTGGTTACTCTGCCTTTTATATTAGTCTATGGGTGTACTGATGGCAAGTTTTAATCTAAGGATTTTTATTCATTGTTGGGCTCCACCTTCTCAGTTGGCATGATACATTGATGCAGCATTTGCTAAAGGACTGACCAGCATTTTATTGGGAGAATCAGGACATATGAAGGCATTGGGTGACCATAAGGAGGTAATTTCAACGCCCTGTACACACACCCACAGTCATGGACTGATTTTCTTAATACATTACTACCGTAATCTCCTGTGTAGAAGATGCGCTGCGCGTATAAGACGCACCCCAAACTCAGCACATGCATTTTCGCGTATAAGATGCACATTTTAAGGCACAATTTTGTAAATCCAGTACTGTTCTCCCCTCGTATAAGACGCACCCCCAACTTGAGGAGATCCTATAAGACCAAGTAGGGATTTGTTTGGCGTAGAGGACGCGTCTTATACGCGGGAGTTTACGGTAAGTAGCCATTGACTGATTCTATAAGTCAAACACACTAATACTCTAAGTATTGGCCTAAGGTAATTGACTTGAGGCTAAGGCTTCAAGGCACAAGGGCATCCTACTTTGCATAAGACATGACACGGGTTGGATTCATGTAGAAGCCATGCCTCATACACATTATTCTATGGTAGTATTAGGTACATAAGGAGTCCTTTCTCATTACAGTTCCTATATTTCTAATCCTGGGTCATTAATTTATTCTAATAATGTAGCTAAATATCACTTAAAATGATTAATTGATAGGTAGATACATATTGGAAGCAAGGTATTTACTAAGCCTCAGATTCCCTAGGGTATTCTTTATATGCTTTAGAATGAAAGAGTTCAAGATGCTGATATGTGTTATGTATGATGGCATGTAACATCACAAAGGGGCAATATTTAATTTTAGCCTTACCATTTTGGTGGGAGAGTTTTGATCATTATCAGTAGGTAATTAGATAATCTGAATTGGTCTGTATATTTTATATGACTTTGTATAGACAGGTATATGCCTTGTGGTTGATTGGATCTACGGTAAATATAGCTCTTGATAGCAACTTGATTTGATATGTTAATGTTGGAATCATTCCTTGACATCTCCTTGACAGGAATGGCATAATCCCAATGATAGTGGGTAATCAAGAACATAGACTTTATGTCACACTTATTATAACAGCAATTACTAAGGTATGGCAGGTTGTGTTTGCACCCAATGAAATATTAAGATATTATCTGTGTTCTGAGACTCATATGAGATGCACATAAATCATAGACTGCCCTGTCACCTGAACCTGATACATAAGCAACTTTCAATGATACTTTGCTGATGATATTTTGAGCCAAAGTATTGACAGTTGATTTTGTATTTAGGTCTGCAGAACTTGTATGAAGCCCCTGTATAAGGTGTGGCTTATAGGTCATTTCAGGGCATCTGTGTGTCAGTTGGTAGGCTACTTGCTATGCAAAAGCTAGTATTTTCTAAACAATTACCAACTTTACAATTGTTAGATATATTTATTTCCTTTTTTGGGGGTATTTTGAGGTATAATTGTTTCGAAATACATTGAGTCCATGGATGCTTAATTCTCATCAAATCCAAATGTCTTTTATGAATATACTTCTTGATATAGGTTGCTAAGTAAATTTGTTGTTGCTAGGCACTCAGCTATTCTAGGAGTAAAGCCTCAGATGTTTTTGAGGATATAAGACACACTACAATTATCCAGTAAAGAATATTTTTCCAATAGAAGATAATGCTGAAGTTGTATGTTTTCATTATACTTGCTATATCATTTTTTTCCTACATTCTCTGATCAGCACCCTGTATTTTGGTACAATATTGCGTTTTTTTACAATGGAATAGACCTTTTCAATATCCATTATCTCAATTTTGTAAGTCATTCCTAGGAAAGGTCTTTCTTTGTCGCAGAAAGGGTGCGTTGCTAGCTAAAATCGGCTGTTGCTAGATAACCGCTTGTCCTAGCAACAAATGGTTGGCTGCAATGTGATCGTTGGGTCCAATTTAGGGGGGGTAGGTACCATTGGAATTCTTGTAAGATGAATATTAGTGCCAGAACAGATAGATCAATATGTATTTTAGCTCTTAAAAACGAGGCTAAAATTTGAAGAGATTGTTGTATAGAATTGCAGATTTCTCAGTGACTGCACGAGCTTTCATTGGTCAAACATCACTTTTTCATACCCAGAGACATTGGACAACATAAAAAAAAACAAGTTATAGCTTTCAGTAATCTTAAGAATTAAATGACCCAAGAGGGCCCCCTGTGCTGCTCCTCTATAAAGCCTACCTATCCTTCATTATACCTATCCCCCAACTCTGCATATCCTTCACAGTTGACTTGCCCATCTGTCTCTACCACCCTAAATATTGCACATGCTACCTATCCCCCTTTCTACCAATCCTTTTAAATACCTATCCCTCATGCTCTCCATATGGTTTTCTTACCATGTCAGCTCAGTCAATCTAACCCGCTCTCTCTATACATATATCAGCTTGTGTTCAATTTCTTTCACCTGTCTCCAGGTCTATGCCCTGTGAAATATACCTATCCCCCATTATGCCTATCCTCCATTCATATTGTAGGGGCAGTAATTCCCCGTACTTGGTGGAGATACCGAGTGGTCCCGCCTCGCGATGGGGATCTCTAGAGAGCTCGGTACCAGGTAATCACTGCCCCCTAGTGTGTGTATCATACCGATCCAGGTGTAGTTGAAAGGTAGAGAATGTCAGGCCAGGGGAAGTAGCTCAGAGGAAGAGCTTCCGCTTCGAAGTTGGAGGGTCCCGGGTTCGAGTCCCGGTTTCTCCAAGAGACGTTTTCTCCGACCTCTACATTGGTGGAGAAACCGAGCATCCTAACGCAATCACGGATTGAAGGTACGGAACTTCGTATCTTAACGCAATCATGGATTGAGGACTCTGGAACTGGGCCGATATGATACAGATGACGCTTTGACAAATCCGGTACTTGTACCAGTACATCCACTAGGAAGTCAGGAGTGCCCCAACACTGCTTGATAAAGCCTCATCTCCCAGGTAACTGGATTGAGGGGGAATGCAGGGTGCTAGTGGATGGTGGTTGAAGCTGATGGGGAGGAGTGTAGGGGCAGTAATTCCCCGTACTTGGTGGAGATACCGAGTGGTCCCGCCTCGCGATGGGGATCTCTAGAGACCTCGGTACCAGGTAATCACTGCCCCCTAGTGTGTGTATCATACCGATCCAGGTGTAGTTGAAAGGTAGAGAATGTCAGGCCAGGGGAAGTAGCTCAGGGGTAGAGCTTCCGCTTCGAAGTTGAAGGGTCCCGGGTTCGAGTCCCGGTTTCTCCATGACATTTTCCGCTGACCACTACAATATCATTATATAGGTAAACTGAAAGATATGCAGCATGAATGATAGGTAGATGTATGAATAAGGTGGACTGTAACAAGTATGTTAGGTGATAGGGTGACTAAGAAATGGTCATCATAATGAAGGTTGGTTGTGACATAGGTAGGTAAAGAGAGGTAAGATGGTTAGAGAGCTGTATAGAGTACATGGGGGATAGGTAAGGATGGGTAGCAAGAGGGATAGGCAGTATGAGCAATTAGCAATTAAGGAATAGGCACAGAGTACCTTGTAAGATGAGCAAACATAAAAAAAAAACAAAAAAAAAACATGCATCCTAGGGACAGATATGCAAGTCAAATATGAGGGATGTGCAGAGTTGGGGGATAGACACAATGAGGGATAGGTAGGCTACATGATAGGCATTATCAGGGATAGGTAAAATTGAAATAGTAGACATGGTAAGGAATGTACCGTTAAACAATAAAGGCTTATATAGTAGACAAGCAGCGCAGATTAAACATGATGGTCTGAGGGATAGTCACCATGAGGGATAGGTAAAATGAATGATAGACAGATTGAGGATAGGTAGACTAAAGGAAAAAAGGAACAAATAAGATAAGGTAAGGTGAGGGGTAAGCATTATAAGTTAGGCCTTTTAAGAGATAACCAGATTGAACTGTAGATGTTTCAGATTGAAGAGATAGGCAGGATGAGTGATAGGTACACAATTGATATGCTCTATGTGGGATAGGCAGAATAATGCACAGGCCCAGAACTTGCCTGACTGAGAGATAGGCAGACATTAGGGTATGTGGATTAAGGTATTAACTCTGATTTATGTGTTCTATATTTAAAGATTTGCAATAATTTTCAATATCATTTTTGTACATTTTCAAAATATTTCCCTCATCAAACATCATTTTCGGGTACTTTTGGTCAAATTCTGATAATAAAGACAACATTTTTGGATTCAGTAAGTATTTTTGGCTTAGATGGTCTCTTCATTTCATTTGGTATCCCTTTCATGAAGATACATGATAGCTCCATAAACCCCCTTATCCTATATAGGGCCCAATACTGAACACACAAGGTCACCTAGTTTCATGGGGGGTAGAGGGGGGTTGGCCTTCACTATAGGACTGTATGGACTGACCTATCCTATACTGTACAATCCTTGGTGAAACTGTAATCCAAGTATTCAGAATAAAGTAGACTTATGTGTCTGGAGATGCACACGAAGATATTGTCAAGGAAATGGTTTACATTGATCGTCATTTCATCATAACAGGAATATTGTATTCATACATGCACATTTACTTTCCCCAGCCCAAGATAGTGAAAAATGGAGGTCCGCTGGTGTATATGCACCCAAGGTGTAAAAAGAAGGTATATTACAACTGATTGCTGCTAGCATAATATCCGACCGTTTAGACTCATGGATTGTCACAATTTGTGCACAATCCATCTTTGTCCCACAGAAATAGAGCAACAAGCTATCTACTACAAACTCAGAACACGCAACTGAATTATGTATGAATTTATATAGGCTCTTCTTACACAAACTTTTAACAAATTATCGTGATAAAATTTGAATTTTCTTCTTATTCTAATAGGGATATGAAGTTTATACTATAACTTACAGTTCACACCCAATACACACCACAAAAATATGATTCTGCTCGGTAACACCAGGGGGCTGTTGCAGTCTAGCACACAGGAGATGACATCATCGCTTGGTGCCAGTTCTTTCGGCGCATGCGCAAGGTGCCAGACCGTTTGTAGCTAACTGACGACAAATGGTGAGTAAAAATCGTAATTTCTACTAGTTTTCACCCTTTTTAGTTGTCATTATGATGCATTTAGACGAGTTGATACCCTTCCTCTCGTCATATTGATGATCGGAGCTAAAATTCGTCAGATTTGCAAACTTCTGACACGATACGGGCAAAGCCCGCATTATCGCTCAGATCGTCCTTACGAACGATGTTTTCAACGTCTTCTACTCGTCAATCCAGGGGTCAGACGAACTTTATTTTCGTTATAGACGACCAAATCCTTTAGATATCCTTGGATTGACGAGTTTCTACCATTTTCTACTGTTTTTAAAATAAATTATAATTTTACGACATCAACAAATGTTAGAACCGATTGACGGCCCTTTTACAACATTCCAGCTACCTCTAGAACCTTTTTTTTTCGGCAAACAAGATGGCGGCGCCCATACGGGACGCGCGTCGAGCCGAGAATTGTTTTTAAAGGTTATTATATATTATCAAACACACTGGAAATGTATGTAATCATCTTTCTTATAGAAGTTCAAAGTTTCTTTGTTATGTTGATGTTCTGTTTAACTGTTTTATGGCCATTTGGCTACCCTAACTCCATGTTAGAGTGATAATAAGTTAAACTAACTTGAACAGAGGGAGATGCTGTCACTATAGTGACACATCTACTAAGGTGAGTCCCTCTAGTTCCACTGAGAAGGTTCTTTTTATCAAATAGATTGTATTGTCACTACTATGCTTCCTTATGGAATTCAGGTAGTTGACCAAACCAGCTTGCTGGGGGTTTCAATCTAAGATATTGAGGAGCTTCTCTATGCCCAGTACATAAAAGTGTTCACCTATAGGCCAAGGGGCAAGGTTGGACTCTGCTATGCTTTCTTAAGAAATCCAGGCAGTAATTCATATTTCTTATCATGCCAAGCAGGATGATAGAAATCACTGATAGTGTACAGGAAAGTTACTTACACACTGTGGCATATGGCACAGATATCAGTGTTATTAACTTAACAGTTCCCTCCAAGTGACATTTCCAGACCTGCGGTTGGACTTGCAAACTTGTGGTCATTGACCTATAGAGGGAGTGTACAGTGACAAGACACTAAAAAGCACTAGATGCTTCTGCTTTGTAAGCCTTAGCAGTTATTCCGAGTCCTCCGTTTAACCATTTATGGGCAAACGATAGAACTTGTTGACTCTCCCAAGGGGGATGAAGTCTTAGAAAGTGTTAAGGTTGGTTTAGCTAAGACTGTGAATAGAAAAACAGCTATTACCTATACCTTATGCCAAAAAATTCACTTAGCAATTTTTCTGGTCTCGCAGTAAGATTAAGTCACCCAGTAAGGGCAGACCTCGCAGCAAGACTAAGACACCCAGCAAGGGTAGATCTAGGAGTAAGACCCAATCGCCTGCTAAACTATCTCGAAGTAAGAGCACAAGAAGGTCCCGCACTAGAAGCCAATCTAGAAGTGGAGATAGACCTCGCAGTCAAGGTAAATCTCATAGTCGGGGAAGAGCTCGCAGTCGCGGCAGATCTCACAGTCGAGGAAGATCCCACAGCCGGGGTAGGGCCCAAAGCCATGGGAGATCCCGAAGCCGCGGAAGATCTCGCAGCAGGGGCAGATCAGACAGTAGGCACAGACATTACGGGAAAAAACGCCACTCGAGATCTAGATCTAGAGACAGACACAGATCAAGAAGTCACGAGAAAAGACATAAGCGGAAACATAAGTCCCGCAGTCACTCACGCAAATCTAAGAAGAGCAAAAAACGTAAACGCTCCCCCTCTTCCAACTTGTCTTCCGACTCTACTACCCCAGATGACTATGGGCACGAAGATGACAGCTCAAGCTCTAACTCCAGCACTAGCGGAGACAAAAAGAGTAAGAAGAAAGCACCAGACTTTAAGAAGAAAAAATCTGGAACTTTTGCTGAGGCAGCCCAGACAGCTATCGACAAAACAGATGGCCCCAAAAAGTCTGAGAAAATAGATAAATCTTTGGCTACGTTGGTCAAGAGACTAATACTTACTTCTACGGACCATAAGGCTGCTGATGCTATAGTCGAGAAATTCCCGCTGCCCAAAAACGTATTGGCCATGATCATACCTGAAATTGACCCACCTATCAAAAAGCAGCTACCAAAAGAGTATACAAGGTACATACAGCCAGACAACTACCTTATGAAAACCCAACATGCCATCCAAAGTGCCATGACCGCCTTATTCCCGTTGATCCAAGAAGTCATAGAAAGAGGCGATGGAGATGATGAACTAAACAAAACAGGAGGATCAGCTTTTGAAGCACTAGAACTCTTGGCTTTTGCAAACAATTCACTAGTAAGAAGGAGAAGAGAAAACCTCAGGTCGCAAATACACAACGACGTCTCTCAGGAGGTAATGGAAGGACCAATGGGGGGTCCTACCCTGTTCGGGCCAGCCCTCAAGATAGCTGCTGACACAAAAGAACAGCTGGAGAAGACTCGCAAAATCCTCTTCAAACCACGACAAAAATAACACAAATACCGCAAAAACTACAATAAGTACAAGAAATCCAAAAGAACGGATTTTCGCGGCCGTGCGACCAGAGACAGGAGGCGGGAGCCACCAAAGTCGCGGCAGCGGAGGTCGCGGACGCACTCGAGGTCGAGGAGGCGAAACCCGAGGGAGAGACCAGCACAAAAAGAAAGACTAAACAAGGTCTGTTTGTTTGACCTACACTTCCTAAATACACCAGAAAACTTTAAGGCTGGTCAAACAGCTAACTTTCTTAGCAATTGGGCCTCTCTCACCTCCGACACTTGGGTTTTGAACAACATCCAAGGGATTGAGATCCCATTTCTGGAATACCCTGTCCAGAAAAGGGTCCCCAATCCCTACAACATCGAGGATGTTGATCCTGCCCAAATTGACGAGGAAGTAGAGAGAATGCTGACTAAAGGTGTAATCGAATTGACAAATCACATATTTTCCCAAAGATAAAAGCTAATGGCGAGGTCAGGATCATTTTGGACCTCACACAGTTGAACAAACTGATCCCTTACGAACATTTCAAAATGGACAGCTTCCAAACGGCACTGGATTTAGTAAGACAGGGGTATTACATGACCTCAGTCAATCTAAAAGATGCCTACTACTCTTTTCAAATCAGGAAAGAGGACCGAAGATAGCTGAAATTTGTTTCGGGGAACAGGATGTACCAATACTGTGTAATTCCGAATGGTCTGGCCTGCGCATCTCGTGTGTTCACCAAGCTACTCAACCCCATATTTGTGACTCTACGCAAACAGGGGTGCACAGCGTTTGCCTATATCGATGACACTTTCATTGTGGGGGAAACCTATGAAGAGTGCCTGGTGTCCACGGAGATGTTGGCCAAACAATTTGATGCTTTGGGTCTAGTTGTACACCCTGTGAAATCTGTAACCACACCTACCACCTCACTCGAGTTCTTGGGGTTTATTCTAGACTGAACAGATGGAAGTACGACTTCCAGAAGAGAAAGAACAAAAATTCAGAAAAGTAGCCCAAGAAATTTTGAAAGAACCTCAAGTAACGATAAGAGAAGTGGCAGGTTTGGTTGGAATGATAAATGCTTACACTAAAGGTGTTGAGTATGGCCTAGCACACCTAAAAGCCCTAGAACGATGTAAGAACAAAGCACTTAAAGCCAATGCAGGGCATTTTGATGCCACCATGGTACTGGCAGAAGAAGCCATAGGTGACATCTGGTGGTGGCTTGACACGGTTGGGCATACAGCATGTCGAATCAGAGATAGCACACCAGATGTCACCATTGACACTGATGCCAGTATGAAAGGGTGAGGAGCATACCTCGGAGAACACACTATAGGAGGGAGATGGTTGCCCGAAGAAAAGGACCACATAAATGTCTTGGAGCTTCGGGCAATAAATCTCGCACTGGACAGTATAGGAAACCAGCAAAACATACATGTGCATGTTCGAACCGATAATACAACGGCTCTCCACTATGTCAACAAAATGGGAGGTGTCAGATCCCTAGCATGTGACAATATAGCCAGGTATATCTGGGGTTGGGCAGAGGCAAGAAGATCCTGGGTCACAGCTTCCTACGTACCCGGTATTCTAAACATAAAAGCAGACAAAGCTTCCAGAGTATTTAACGACAACCTGAAGTGGAGTCTAGCAGACAGAATATATCGAAGAATAGTCCGGAAATGGGGGAAGCCTGACTGGGATCTTTTTGCCTCCAGAGCAAACCACAAATGCGACCAATACTGCTCTTGGAAACCAGATCCAGGGACAGCATGGGTCGATGCTCTGTCGATGCCCTGGGAAGGTATTAATGCCTATGCCTTTCCTCCTTTCAGCCTAATCCCGCAAGTGCTGAGGAAGATAGACAAAGGAAGACCTAGAAGCCTACTTCTCAGGGTACCAAACTGGCCATCAAAGGCTTGGTTCCCTCTCCTCCAAAACGCAGTAGAAGCTCTAAACTTTTCAGGGAGGAGAGGGAACCTAGTCCTCGCAAGAGGAAGCGACGGAGGATTTCTAGGCAGGGCCCCCTTAAAGGTTTTGCGATTCTAGAAGCTGACCTAGTCCAAAACCAGGGGTGCGACAGGAAGACAGCAAGCTTCCTGCTTGAAAGCTGGTCCACTGGGACTAAGAAAGTGTATACCACCTATATGTCCCAGTGGAACACCTTTTGCCTGTTACACAGGGTCTCCCTGCGCACCCCAAACCCTTTCGAAGTCTGCAGGTTCCTCAGACTACTTTCGGAATCGGGCAAAGCCTTCGGGACCGTCAACGCGGCATGCTGTGCGTTATCAGTCCTGTGTAAGAACCTTGATAATGGGAAAACAATAGGCACTCATTATTGGGTATGCAGGGCTGTACGCACAGCGTATCGAAGGAACCCACCGTCTCCTAAATACAACACCTTTTGGGATGTACGGTTGGTCTTCGATATGTTCCGGCGTAGGGGTCCAAATGAAGATTTGGCCATCCAGTTCTTGGGGTTCAAACTAGTTACGCTGATTCTACTAGTGTCGGGCCAAAGGGGCCAACTCATCCCAGCTTTGGATCTCCGCAATATGACGTGGTTGCCTTCGGGATCAGTAAGGTTCGTACTGAAGGGTTTAATGAAGACAGCACGTACGGGTGAGCCCCTTAAGGAACTGGTCTTGGAACCGTTCCATGAGGAAGAGCTCCTCTGCGTGACCTGTGCCCTGAAGTGCTACTTGAAGGTCACGGAGAAACGCAGGAAGGACAAGAAAGGGCGAAGGAAACACTCGCTCTTCCTTTCCTACCGCACGCCATTTGGGGAGATCAAACAGGATACCTCTAAGAGGTGGATCCTGGCAGTATTGACTGCAGCTGGGGTAGACACAAAGGTATACCGAGCTCACTCCACCAGAGGTGCTAGCACCTCTGCTGGAGGGCGACTCGGTGTATCCACTGCTGTAATGCTTCGCCATGGGGATTGGAAAGGGGCCAAAACCATGGCGAAGCATTACAACAAACCAATTGAGAACCCCAAGCCTCCAAAGACTCTGGCCAGGATTCTTTTGGGGGACTCAATAGAGTAGCTGGTGCAAAATATGAGGCTGCCAGGCTTGGGACCTGCAGGCTCACTGGGCTTTTTTGATACCTCCTTATATGTCCAAGGATTTTGCTATGATTATATATGATATCTGGCAAACACTGCCACACCAAGAAGGTGTATGAACTATAAACATTAGACTTTTCATTTGGTATGCTTACCATTTACGTGTCAAGAGAATGGACACCTTAAAAATAGTAGTCTTTTGATTTGGCCATAACAAAGAGCCACAATACTCGGTCTTTATGATCTGACACTGTCAGGTTAATAAATTTATATATTTTTCTATAAATTTATGTGCGAGTCACAGTGTTCTGTGGGATGGGATAATTGATAATTATCTGAGGAAAAGATCCCAAGTCACAAATTGAGACTTCAGGATCAGACAGTGAATCTACTGAACTTTGAAGTCTCCTGTGTGCTAGACTGCAACAGCCCCCTGGTGTTACCGAGCAGAATATAAAATTAATCGAGTACTTATCTGTAAGTGTGAAGATTAATTGTTGTTCAGAGTACACAGGCCCTCCCATCCTCCCTATGATAAATAGATTACTGCATGGGCATAATCTACAATCAACAAATAATGAAATACGACTATAAGTATAAGGTATGTTTTTCCTGTGTACTTTTAGTTTTCAGTACGATTCACTGTCCGCATGCTATGAACTGGCGCCAAGCGATGACGTCATCTCCTGTGTACTCTGCAACGCCCCTGGTGTTGCCTCGCAGAACAACAATTAATCTTCACACTTACAAGTAAGTACTCGATTAATTTTATATTAAAACCCACACGTAACAGAAATACACTACAGTAGAATTCAATCACAACACACACATTCCGTCACCTTTGATTATGTTACCACTTTCGATACATAGACATATCAATGTACACCAAGAATGCATGTAATACAGTCTTTTATGGTAACCTAGATAGGTGGTATGAATTTACATTACACTCTACATCCCACACATAAAACCCACACGTAACAGAAATACACTACAGTAGAATTCAATCACAACACACACATTCTGTCACCTTTGATAATGTTACCACTTTCGATACATGGACATATCAATGTACACCAAGAATGCATGTAATACAGTCTTTTATGGTAACCTAGATAGGTGGTATGAATTTACATTACACTGCCAATGGCTTCTAAGATATTGTACCAACACTTTGTGTAGCGCCTTAGGCTGACTCTTGTCTTAAGTCATACTTGCATAGTACTGCCACAATAGCATTTATGAGGCAACGATGTAACAAATGTTTGTGTCATTTAGGGAATGGAACTCCCAGAGCCAGAATTGTGCAAGGTACGTTAAAATATATGTGTCATTATGTAAAAATTAAAATGTCATATTCTGTTACTGATAACTGATGCTCTGTCATTGAAACCAATTCAGGTCAGAACGTGGCAATGTTGTGTTCTCTGTATAATCTTGTAGATATTGTGACAAAAAACTAATTCAAATACTTGTACTTGTTCTCAATCTTGGTCAGTCAACCTAAATACATGTACAATTGTTCAAATGATAACGTCTTATCACAGCGCACTATGATGTCGAGCCCACAGTCACTGGTACCACTTGAACAACTCCTGAATTCTCCCCCAACATCCCCAAGTAAGATAATGCTGACAACTCTACCTTTTTTTTCATAAAAGATTTTATATGAATTTATAAAGAATATCACATCAACATGAGTCGATTCTGTTTTGGGCGAGTCCAACAAAATATATGTATGATAAGAAAAAAAAAGAATTCATGTATGAGGCCAGTCCAAATAAAGAAATTGGTCTATGGAGTTTCATTTTTAGAAAATGGAGCGGGAGGGCGAAATTTTTATTTTATTTTTCTAGGAAAATATATCTGTCTATGGATTTTTTTTTTTTTTAGAGGGGGGTTCCTTTGCTCATATGTTCTATTTTTTTTCTAAATGCAGGGTACCCCTATATAATGACACCAGTGAAATTTTAACCTATCCAATGAGTGGTCTGCCTTTTCTGTACTTTCACTGGTTGACTATTTAGCTCATTGCAAAAAAAAAAAAAAAAAATCTGCAATTTCCCAGAAAAATGATGCGGGCGGAATCCATAGACAAATAAATTTTCTTAAAAAAATAAAATTTGTTTTTTGGAAAATAAGATGCGGGAAATCCATAGACAAATCATTTAATTTGGTGTGGCCTGATAGGAATATTTCAAATCAGATTATGTTATAGACCAGTTGTTGTTTTGTTCACTTGGTCGTCTGTAATAAGTGTTCAGCTGAGAATATAAAATGTGTTTTAAGAGATTTCATTTTCTCTGCCAGTGCCTATGAGCCTTGATATGCTGGACGAGTCGTTGCTGCGTAGTAGTTTGAGCGCTGCACAGCATCGTATTGAGCACCTCACAGAGCTGATGAATGAGAGTGAGGCGACGGTGCTGCAGCTGACGGAGCAGGCGCGTGTCCTGAAGGAGGAGATCAGGCGCCTGGAGAGGAACATGGAGCGCAACCAGCATGTGGAGAAGGCAGAGTACCTCAAGAACATCATCCTTAAGGTGAGAACAGCCCGTGATGCAGCCACACTGGGGACATGTAAGGTTACATAAGTTAAACAGATAGTACTTGATAAGTGTGCCTGGGTGACAGGTGTGGTAGTTACACCTGACCTTAGCTGAGACCTATCGTAGTGGCCTGTTTAAGGGGCTGTGTACAAATGACGTCATGCATTTTTGGACCATTTTTGACCCCCCCTCCCCCCCTTGTCATGTTTTGTCATACAACACTTGACCCCCCCTCAGCATGACGTCATGCAGAGAGATACCCCCCCCCAAAGTGCATCAATAGTGAAGGCCTATAAGTTATAAACAAATTAAAATGGTTCAAACGGACATATAGTGGGTGTGAATTGGCAATGAAGGATAAGATACATGCAAAGTGAAAAAAGAACTAGCACCGATCAACAAATGAACAGAGAAACATGCCAAACACTGTCAGCTTATATAATGTATGGGTCCCTATATGCAGGATGTACCATTTCCGTGCCTTATAGTTATACACGGAGTACTATGGTAGTGATCATACACAAGTATTTCCTGTCACAAAAGGGCTTAAAAACTGTCTAGATCAATAGTCCAATACAGTTAATAGTCTGCCTTCTTTGCAGCGAAAGCTGTACACTTGTCAGCGAAGAGAAAATCGAGAACAGTTATTATTAAGGATCATATAGTTCAAGAGCTTGAATGTATTGATATATTGAATGTATTGATTTAATCTGTAACTTGAACCATATACAAGTGTACTAAAAATAGGTTTCAGGCAGAAAACTCTGACTTTAGTGAGTGGCCTAATAGAAAAATAAAATTCAGAAAGCATCACAAATTCTCAGGAGACCATCAATTGTAATCAGAGTTCCAATTTATGATCTTACAAAGCTATCATCGAGTCACCTCAGCATTTTACTGTAGAATCTGCAAATAAGGTGAGTCCAATAGAGTTCCATTTAGACAAAGATGTGGAGAGTAAGTTTGGGGGTAAGGTCCCTTTTCCATCTCCCCAAGCATGCCCTCAGTGAAAATAGCAACAGGGTAGTGGAGAGCTCCAGGGGAGTGTTCATTATTTATCAACAGTGGGATTCCGATAGGGGGTGGATTGGGGGAGGAGCAAAATAATGTTGACATCTCAAGGAGGGGGGGGGGAAATATCACACCTTTTCAAAAAGAAGCCTGTGGATTACTATGGATGCTGCCCTGAGGCAACAGCTGAAGTTCAGGGGTATTTTAGATGCATCATTTTAGATCCTGAGGGCAGCAGTTTTCAAAAAGGGTTAAATTGGTATAGGTAGGATAGAGTAGTAGTGCCCCCTTATAGTGGCCTGGACATCACCTTGATTTTACACTGACATTGATGGCAGTGACACTCATTGAGTGAGATGTCTCAGGAATGCATGCATGTAGGGCCTATAGGTAATAAATTTATGTCAGATAAATGCATTAAACTTCCCTACCTTTACAAATCTTTTTACAGAAGTTTTTGTTCTTGCCAAAACCAAAGCATATTGTGATTTCTTGATGACATGATGTCATGCAGCCCATGACCCCCCCTCCCCCCCTTGTCATGCTTGGTCATGGCAAGTGGGACCCCCCGCCCCCCCTCCTGCATGACGTCATTTGTACACAGCCCCTAAGCACGGGGTCTTTGAATGAGTGTCACTGTCAGTCTTTTATGAGTGCCAGAGATAAAGTGTTACCGAGATCTATTAGTGCAAGGGCGCTTGAACAGACTACTATAACACACATGTGAAAGGCTGTTGTACCGGTAGTTGATAAATGTATGTGATTATTGCAGCAAATGGGCTCTTCATTATTTTAATCTTTTTTTCTTTGTGATCATTATCAAAGGTCTTATATAATAATGTATATCAGTTATGATATGATTACTTGGCACCACGTGTATAAGACATATTCGCTGAACTGACCCCAGCAACGCCTTGGCAACCCTTGCAGAACAAGCTCTGAGATACTATAGTATGATTATCAGGTTGTGTAAAAGAGAGCTGAAGAATATTAATCTCAATTCTCATGTATTGTAATTGAAATGTACCTCATCGATATGATCATATCTAATAAGATATAAGGCAGGTTTCCAGTATTGCTACATATCCATGTGTTACGTTGCAGTTCCTGACCCTTGAGACAGAAGATGAGAGGCGGCAGTTGATCCCCGTCCTTGTAACTATGCTGAGGCTAAGTCCTGACGAGAAGAACACTCTCATGTCTATCGCAAGAGGTAAGTGTATGAGCATACTGCCATGTTTTAATACTGGGTAGTATTTATACATAGCTCAGACCTGCTATGCAAAGTGTCAAAAGGTTACATTAGCTACGGGGCTGTGTACAAATGACGTCATGCATTTTTGGACCATTTTTGACCCCCCCTCCCCCCCTTGTCATGTTTTGTCATACAACACTTGACCCCCCCTCAGCATGACGTCATGCAGAGAGATACCCCCCCCCCCAAAGTGCATCAATAGTGAAGGCCTATAAGTTATAAACAAATTAAAATGGTTCAAACGGACATATAGTGGGTGTGAATTGGCAATGAAGGATAAGATACATGCAAAGTGAAAAAAGAACTAGCACCGATCAACAAATGAACAGAGAAACATGCCAAACACTGTCAGCTTATATAATGTATGGGTCCCTATATGCAGGATGTACCATTTCCGTGCCTTATAGTTATACACGGAGTACTATGGTAGTGATCATACACAAGTATTTCCTGTCACAAAAGGGCTTAAAAACTGTCTAGATCAATAGTCCAATACAGTTAATAGTCTGCCTTCTTTGCAGCGAAAGCTGTACACTTGTCAGCGAAGAGAAAATCGAGAACAGTTATTATTAAGGATCATATAGTTCAAGAGCTTGAATGTATTGATATATTGAATGTATTGATTTAATCTGTAACTTGAACCATATACAAGTGTACTAAAAATAGGTTTCAGGCAGAAAACTCTGACTTTAGTGAGTGGCCTAATAGAAAAATAAAATTCAGAAAGCATCACAAATTCTCAGGAGACCATCGATTGTAATCATAGTTCCAATTTATGATCTTACAAAGCTATCATCGAGTCACCTCAGCATTTTACTGTAGAATCTGCAAATAAGGTGAGTCCAATAGAGTTCCATTTAGACAAAGATGTGGAGAGTAAGTTTGGGGGTAAGGTCCCTTTTCCATCTCCCCAAGCATGCCCTCAGTGAAAATAGCAACAGGGTAGTGGAGAGCTCCAGGGGAGTGTTCATTATTTATCAACAGTGGGATTCCGATAGGGGGTGGATTGGGGGAGGAGCAAAATAATGTTGACATCTCAAGGAGGGGGGGGGGAAATATCACACCTTTTCAAAAAGAAGCCTGTGGATTACTATGGATGCTGCCCTGAGGCAACAGCTGAAGTTCAGGGGTATTTTAGATGCATCATTTTAGATCCTGAGGGCAGCAGTTTTCAAAAAGGGTTAAATTGGTATAGGTAGGATAGAGTAGTAGTGCCCCCTTATAGTGGCCTGGACATCACCTTGATTTTACACTGACATTGATGGCAGTGACACTCATTGAGTGAGATGTCTCAGGAATGCATGCATGTAGGGCCTATAGGTAATAAATTTATGTCAGATAAATGCATTAAACTTCCCTACCTTTACAAATCTTTTTACAGAAGTTTTTGTTCTTGCCAAAACCAAAGCATATTGTGATTTCTTGATGACATGATGTCATGCAGCCCATGACCCCCCCTCCCCCCCTTGTCATGCTTGGTCATGGCAAGTGGGACCCCCCTCCCCCCCTCCTGCATGACGTCATTTGTACACAGCCCCTACTCTGATGGACCAATCTAGAAAAACAATTTAATGACGAAATAACTAACGGCTTGTGTAAATAACACCAACCTTTGGGTGGATATCAACAGAGGAACATAGGCAGTGTAAAGCTAGAAGTTGTGCAAAAAATATACTTCCGGTAACCATGGTAGGAGGGCTGGAGGGCAGATAATCTCTATTCTGTTCATGTGGGTTATCTCCCACTAATATTATAATACTATACCCACTATGACATGCCTGGATGGATGGCCATGTTATAACATGTCCACTCTGTGCTAATACTCTGTCCCCCATACGGAGAGCTGTTTCTTGATATCCATTTTGTGTTCCCTTTCAGGCGGCAAGGAGGATGCGGAGCAGGAGAAGGCTGGGTGGTCTGGTTACCTTCATCGCTGGTCCGGCCTCATCTAGCTGCCCAACTAAAACATGCCATATCTGCACACATGTATATAAACGTTTACTCAACAAACCACAGCTTGCACCAGCATGTTATGAATGTACTATAGTCATGACATATTCATGGTACCAGATTGAATGGTATTACTGTATAGGTCCACAACGTGCACATTCCAAGCCCTCAGTGGGACGGGCAGGAGAATTTTATAGATTTATCATAATTTATTTTGGGATATCTGGTAAGTCTGTGTTCATCGAGCAAAGTGCTTGTATTAATACATTTTCTGTGCCATTGGTAGAGTCGCAAATTACTGAAAAGGTCACATGTACATTTTGTATCTCCATGTAAAAACATGTGTGTGAGGTGAGGAGGGACACATGTCCACTTGAACCTGCTACCTTGTACACTGTGTGTGAGGTGGGGAAGTGTACCTACAGCACACTGTGTGTGAGGTGGTAACGTATACCTACAGCACACTGCGTGTGAGGTGGGGAGGTGTACCTACAGCACAGTGTCTGTGAGGTGGGGAGGTGTACCTACAGCACACTGTGTGTGCGGTGGTAACGTGTACCTACAGCACACTGCGTGTGAGGTGTACCCACAGCACACTGTGTGAGATGGTAACATGTACCTACAGCACACTGTGTGTGAGGTGGGGAGGTGTACCTATAGCACACTGTGTGTGAGGTGGTAACGTATACCTACAGCACACTGCGTGTGAGGTGGGGAGGTGTACCTACAGCACAGTGTCTGTGAGGTGGGGAGGTGTACCTACAGCACACTGTGTGAGGTGTACCTGCAGCACACTGTGTGTGAGGTGGGGAGGTGTACCTACAGCACACTGTGTGTGAGGTGGTAACATGTACCTACAGCACACTGTGTGTGAGGTGTACCCACAGCACACTGTGTGAGGTGGGGAGGTGTACCTACAGCACACTGTGTGTGAGGTGGGGAGGTGTACCTACAGCACACTGTGTGTGAGGTGGTAACGTGTACCTACAGCACACTGTGTGTGAGGTGTACCCACAGCACACTGTGAGGTGGGGAGATGTACCGACAGCACAGTGTGTGTGAGGTGGGGAGGTGTACCTACAGCACACTGTGTGTGAGGTGGTAACGTGTACCTACAGCACACTATGTGTGAGGTGTACCCACAGCACACTGTGTGAGGTGGGGAGATGTACTGACAGCACAGTGTGTGTGAGGTGGGGCGGTGTACATACAGCACACTGTGTGAGGTGGGGAGGTGTACCTACAGCACACTGTGTGTGAGGTGGTAACGTGTACATACAGCACACTGCGTGTGAGGTGGGGAGATGTACCGACAGCACAGTGTGTGTGAGGTGGGGAGGTGTACCTGCAGCACACTGTGTGTGAGGTGGGGAGGTGTACCTACAGCACAGTGTGTGTGAGGTGGGGAGGTGTACCTACAGCACACTGTGTGAGGTGGTAACATGTACCTACAGCACACTGTGTGTGAGGTGGGGAGGTGTACCTACAGCACACTGTGTGTGAGGTGGGGAGGTGTACCTACAGCACACTGTGTGTGAGGTGGGGAGGTGTACCTACAGCATACTGTGTGTGAGGTGGGGAGGTGTAGCTACAGCACAGTGTGTGTGAGGTGGGGAGGTGTACCTACAGCACACTGTGCATGAGGTGGGGAGGTGTACCTACAGCATGGTGTGTGTGAGGTGGTAATGTGTACATACAGCACACTGTGTGTGAGGTGGGGAGGTGTACCTACAGCACACTGTGTGTGAGGTGGGGAGGTGTACCTACAGCACACTGTGTGTGAGGTGGGGAGGTGTACCTACAGCACACTGTGTGTGAGGTGGGGAGGTGTACCTACAGCACACTGTGTGTGAGGTGGGGAGGTGTACCTACAGCACACTGTGTGTGAGGTGGGGAGGTGTACCTACAGCACACTGTGTGTGAGGTGGTAACATGTACCTACAGCACACTGTGTGAGGTGGGGGAGGTGTACCTACAGCACACTGTTTATGAGGGGGAGGTGTACATTTGTAAATATAGCAGAAAGGTGTCAGTAACGAGTCAAGCCTTACCCTCCAATGGACGCTTCCTGATCATGTGTAAGTCACATTACGCCCAATATCCACAATGCGCTGTCCAAGCTAACAAACAATATTTGATAACTTCATAAAGTGACGTCATCTGTGTTGTCACGATGACGTCAGTCGCCATATTGGCGGTAGAGAGTGGCTTTATTCAGATGCTTATGCCATTCATCCTACTGCAGTGTGGGAGAAAGAACAGCTGAACAAACCTCTCCTGGCGTCAGGCACCTGAAATTAACCATAATTATTCATCACACAAGTACTCTGTACTACCATAATCTCTCGCGTAGAAGGCGCAGCCGGTGTAGAAGGCGCACCCACAACTCAGAGAAGGCTGGTTCACGTAGAAGGTGCACTTACTGCCTCTGGATGGGTATTTTGATTGACCTCGCGTAGAAGGCGCACCCCCATCTGCTGGGGTGTGTTTCCCGTAGAAGGCCCACCCCAGAAGGTAAGGGCAGTCTTTACCAAAGTAATTTCTGAAGTGCCCAACATCCCTATTGGTCATGTGTTTGTTTTAACCAAAGAAAAAGTGGTGGTTGATCCATGGTGTTCTATATACACATAAATTAATAAATAAAGCATACCATTCTGCTAACCATAAAAGTGTTTGAAAATATATGTACGTCCCAGTTACTGACAGCTTTATTAATTATACTATTGGCCTTTTAATCAAGAGAACCAAGTGCAACATAATAAAAGACTGCTGTCATAGAACAGTGCTGTCACCTGGTGTTATTCTAGGAATCATTTAAGGACCTATCACCATATGGCAGTTCTACGACAGCAGTCTTTTATACTGTTGTAATTTGTTCTCTTGATTAAAAGGTCAAACGTATAATTAATAAAGCTGTCACTAAGTGTAGTGTACATATATTTTCAAACACTTTTATGGTTAGCAGAATGGTATGCTTCATGAGTTTATGGGTATATAGGGCACCATGGTATCAACTACACCTTCTCTTTGGTTAAAGCAAATAGATGACACTTTGAACATATTGTCCCATTCTGAATTGGAAACTGAAGGTACACCGCGTACAAGGCACACCCCCAACTAAGGAAAAACCTATAAGGCGCACCCTATATCTGATTCATGTATAAGACGCGCCTTATACGCAGGACATTACGGTAGTAGAGGTGTGAATAGCTGGTTACTGGATATTGGTTAGGGGAAAACAAAAATCATTTTTCTTTTGGCCTTAAATAGATAATGTGAAAAAGGGCAGGATTACATATCAAGTTTCTGATAACCTGAAAACTATAAATTTGTGTTGACTTTCAAGTTCAAGACTTGAAACATATTTATTTTCCTAGTACACAATTTCTTAGTACCTGGTACATATAATCATATTCTACACGGGTTGGTATTTTAGTCATTTAGACTACCGGGTATTATCATTGAGCTGAATCCAACTTCGGCGCGAAAAAAATATTGTAGCTGATATAGCATTTGTACAAAGTAGGTCACCGAAGTGAAAGATAGTAATGGGCTAGAGATCTTCCAAAATGTGGTAATGGATTGGATGAGTAACGTGTTCTGCCCCAGGTTTTATTGACATTTAACGGTGCGTCCATTGTATTGAAAACCACACTAAGATAACATTTGGCTGGAGTAGTTTACGGTATTTGTGTTAGCATCATAGATAGTTTTACATCAATACAAGCCACTGAGACCACTCGAAACAAACTGGGTATACATACATGTATAATATTGGCCTGTGAATTGCACACCTTTAAGGAATTGTGATAAATGGAAATAACGAGGAATCCATGTCGATAACTTAATACATGTAGTTTAAAGTGGTCCAATGTTTTGAGGTATAATAGCTATCAATAAGTAGTCAGTAGATACCGAAAAACACATTTCCCCTTTTCTGTGATATGTATAACGCTAAATAATATCTGCTGACTATGAATCTTTTCCCAGCGACCCAAGATGATAAAGAACCCATTCCACTCTTGTTGAACGCTTCTTTATTTTTGTATTAATAAAAGTTATTTCCAATGTTTGAGAATGTTTGTAAACTTTTGTTTTTATGTTAAAACATAACAGAAAATGTATCAGATGCAAACTTGACAAACCAAGGGGGATATGTTTTAAGATGTACCAGAAATGCTAAATACCGTACTTTGTAAGTTGATTATGATGTCACGCTATATTTAGCAATGTTTATTTGGAATCAGACACTTAAGTTGCTTTAACTTTAAACAGGCTCTGCTAATGAAAACAGTTAAAGGCAATACCATAATAATGTATATGCGGGAAGTGAATAAATATGAAAAGACTAATATAGATGTTATCTTCTTTATTAAAAGAAACCCTCATATAGCCGCACCTTGTACACAGGGTAATACGGTACATACTAAATTGGAAAAAAAATGTATATAATATACCATATGTATGTACCAGGGTAATATCTTTTTATATACTACAATTCAGATTCATATCACCACTCCCTATCTAAGTCTATAATTGTCTAAATGATAAACTCATTGTTAACACAGCATAAAGAGAATGAGACTAACTACCCAGGGAGCCAATAGGTGCAGGGTCTGCTGAGAAAGGTTGGTGTGGTTTTTTTCAATAAGTAGGACCAATAATTAGTTAATTATACATGGCCAACCTTTCTGGAAATCCACATAGAAGATATGGCAGCCATTTTGAATTTTCGGCACACCAATACATAGAATAACTAAAAAAAAATAAATATATCTCTGCTTCTAATCAACATAGAGGTGCAATTTTAGATTCAAAATATGTTTTCAATGCTCAGGAATTCAATGGGATCAAGAAAAGTGATGTAGAGGCAGCCATTTTGAATATTTAATTAGGTCAGATCTAATATCTGACTAATCAGTATCATTTTGTGAGAAGGGTTTGATATCTCTGCTCTCAATCAACATAAGAGACACAATTCTAGATTCATAATATATGTTTTAAAGGCTCAGGAATCCAATTGGATCATTTACCGTAATGTAATGAATATTTGATGAGGTCAGACCTAAAATTTAGCTCTAATCGGTATATTGTGTATGAGAAAGTTTTGAAATCACTGCTTCTTGTCAACATAGAGACACTATGTCAAATTTAAAATATACCATATTCATTCTAATAAGCGCACATGCTCTAATAAGCGCACACCCCAACTTTTAGGACCTCAAATCATGCAAATGCAGTGCAATAACAGATTTTAAGGGCAAAAACAATGATTTTTAGGCTTTAGGGGGTGCGCTTAATAGAATTAATTTTTTGAGCACCCAACAATTAAATTTCCGTACATGTGCACTTATTAGAATGAATACGGTAAGTCTTTTAGGTCCAGGAGGACAATGGGGTCATTGGCAATGCTATATGGGCAGCCATCTTGAATAGCTAATGAGATGGGGGCTAAATCTAGACACTAACTAGTATTTCCTCATGAGAAGAAAATGTTGCACTTACCCTAGCTACAGAAATCTTGACTCACACTATGCATTGCTGGAGTCATTATACTTGTTTCATTCCTAAGAACTAATAAGGCAGTACTATAGAGTTATTGAGCCAATTATTGGTATCATTAAGGGACATAGATACCTGATCATTAAGTGTCTCATAACTTGGGTCCAAAATAGTAGGATGAATTATATCGCTGTAATCTAGAATGGAAAGTACAAGATTCCTATTTTTGTAAGTTACAGAGGCCTACACATACTCTGACTTTGTAGACATCTGCCACTTTTACTACTTTCATTCATCTTTAACAGAATCCCTTGGCCTGGTCTCGATAGGTAATTAGGAGAGCTTCTGTATGGTGCAACTACCTTTGGTCCTATTGATTGATATCAGAGTAAAATCTGATTCTATGAGGAAAGCCATTTGCATGGAATAAGTAAAAATATCTTTCCCGTGACCCACAACAATGCAGATGTGTTTAGTAGATTCTGTAGTAGACCTATACCCGGTTGTGGTAAAGCTTATACTTGGGGTGCCTTTGGTGCCAGGCAACATCGAAAGGCTTTAGATGCATCGTCTAAGGAGGGGCTATTCAGCTTCGGGGGGGGGGGGGGTATGGTGTGGTCTTAAATAGATATGTGTGTGTAACAGTCAAACCTCATTACCCTGAACATTTTCTTCTTGAAGTCCCCAGGCCTCCCTAGCCCACTTAAAAGGGTCTATATCTCTTCTTTCCTATCCCCTCAGGATGTGTGTGGTGCACATATGCGCGGGCACTGACACATTCCTTAGTGAAATTGTGTAATGTCGTTCTTGCCATGAATATGACCTTAGCTGTCGAAATGGCATTAAACATCTATTACTTACTCACTCTTACTTGAAGTCCCTCATTTACTCTGACAAAAGCTCTTGTAATCACCTTTTACAGTCCATTATGTTCTTACATTTTCAAACAGTAGAATTTAGGGCTGATGGCACATATCTGCAACATCCCTGCTCAGATCTAAGCTCTAAGTTAAGTGGTTGGTTAATAGTAAGTCTAGTATTCCCAGGGACCAGGGTCAAGTTCACCAACCATCCTGCTGCCCTCAAGCAGTACTTGAATATGTAACGGTTCGTTCTATGTGTTAGATTGGGTGGCTCTTAGGCTGGCTTAAACACTACAAGTAGCACACAACACGAAAGGTTCGGGTTGGTCAAAGCCCTTAGCTTCCCATCGGTACGGATGGACTTTATTCAGAGAAGGAAAGATATATGTCTGGACTGGACTAGGTCCAGTCCCCTTCTGCCGATTGTCCGGCTCCTTAGTAGGAGCTGGATGCGAGGCGTGGTGCTGACCCCTCTTGTACCAAACGGGTATCGCGAAGCGACACCTGGTTGGCATAGAAGGAACGAGCACCACACGAGCACATCTCTCGGATGATCCGCACTAGTATATGGGTGATTCCTGTGAACTGCCCCACCTTTGGGGGTCGGGGGTCCAACATGACAAACTCAGGATTACATTTTAAGACTTTATTTTATTGATAACCCTATATCTTGGCTGTATGAAAAGATCCATTCAAGTCATTAACTCCCAGGATGTCAGTTTTTATCACAGTCGCAGTAAAAAGGTTTAATTTGTGTAATGCGCTTGATCGATATAACTTCTTATACATAGAACTTCTTCAATAATGTCTCTGTGATTACCATATTCCATGTCCTAGTATAGTAGTATAGTAGTTATGAATAAGTGTACCAAAAATTAGGACTGAGGCCTGAAAACTTTTGAAAATATGAGACATAACGTTTTAAGAATATTGAGATTTTTCAAAAATTTCTAACACAAAACCTTAACTTTACTCTCACAAGCTTAATATGCATTGGGTATGCATGAAATTCAAGGTATTATGTCTTCATAGTCTATACTTTCTTAAACAATCATCCTTCTTCCACTCCTATAGTATATTCTATATGTGGGCAGCAGTCCAAAACTACTCATAATTGGCCAACTATCGATCAAGCGCGTTACACACAGTCACTTATAGATAGAGGCTCCATAGAGGTACTTAGACCTTTCATATCCTAATGCTGCTTCATACACAACTACTTAAGCAATGGGACTACTGTTTAACACCAAGAAATGTACATTCAGTACCCACCTGGGGTCTCCTGTATGACTCAGAAAATTAAATTTCACATTTTTGCGACTAATTTATTTACATCGATCAAACCAGAAAGTCCAAAAATTAACTAGGAGTATCCAAACAGGCCTAAAATACCAGCCACACATGTCTAGTAACAGATTAGATAGCAGTGGTAGAGCTCAGATAACTCTCAGGTTGACCACAACCAATGAAGCAATACCATAACAGGTTCTCATGACTGCTGGCCACCGAGTCGAAGAAACTTTTGGACACACAGGAGTGGCTAGCTCCAGTATCCACTAAGAATTCTCCTACCCGGCCTTCCACAGTTACGGGTATATACCACCGTCTCCCAATGGGGATGGGTTACTGGTAAACTGATGAAAGTTTCCCGAATCACCAAGATTCAATCCGAGTCCTCTTAGAAACTCCAGACACGGATGACTTGGGGGAAGGCATGTCCCACACACTCGAATCAACTCATTGATCCATCCTTCCTCTCCCCCAGTGCGGCCACTCGCCTCAAAGTCACCACCACCATACAAATTGGCACTAGGGTCCCTGGCCCCAGTCGGAATGCTGGGGTGCGCACCCACAGTCACCCGGCCTCCAGGTAAATTTGATTCGAAATCTTCCACCGGGTTACCCCCGGTAGCCTTTTGGCATTCATTTCTCCTTGGGGTCATACTCAATGCTGTGGATACAACCCCCTCTAATTTCCCAATACGTCAGGCTTCTCAGCATCTTGCTAATCTGCTTCTGGTTTGGCTTCGGCTTCATAGTAAGCCGCCATTACTGGCTTTGCAGCAGTACATTCTGATGAATAGTGCCCCATTTTCTGGCACCTAAAACATTTTACCTTTTGGCGATCCACTCTAGGTCTTGACCGACTGGCTTGTAGTGCATCAGTTATCTTTTTGCACATTTCTTCCATTATCTTTGTCACATCCGGAGACTGACCACTCACTTTAGTAGTGCTCTCTTCTCGGTAGGCTTATACGACTTGCCATTGGGTCTGGAAGTGCCCGTAGCCTCGGGTGCTGGTTTAGCATCCTTCGGTTTGTTAAAAACCTTCCTCGGAATATATTTCTTACCGGAAGTGTTTTTCCTAAGTTGCATCAAGCAGAAGGTACCATCCTCCTGCTCAATTTCAATCAACTCAAAGTCGTCCGAGGTACCAATTTCCTCGGAACGGTGCATGACAGCGGCTACCGGGGTCGGTCCCGCTACTTTCGGAACGTCCCCAGCTAGCATGGTACGTTTCTTCATGGCCATATCTATTCCATTAAATATGCCATGCAGAGTGGACCCTTCTTTCCAAGTGTCTCTTGCAGCGATCTGCTCATCTCGGTCTCTAAGCCCCTTGACGAATTGAGTAATTAAATCGTCCATGTACCAGTCCTGGTTTTCTGTCCCGGGTCTGGCCTTACTCAACAGGGTATGGAGTTCCATCCCGTATGCTCTAAAAGCTTCTGTAGGCTTCTGGGTGCGTTTTCTAAAACGTACCATCGGATCTTCCTTGACCATATTACATAACAGTCCTCTAGCAGAATCAACCAGCTGCTTAAAACTTCCAGCGAGGCCGTACTAGGTCCGCCATTGCTCCACAGCCATGCGACCCGGACCACCATTCAGGCACCTCACCAGATGTGGTTTGGCCTCGTATGGGGTCCACCCATTACAATTCATCACATCGATGAAATCTTCAAACCATTCCTTCCATGGCCGAGTACCGTCGTATTCCTTTGGGATGACGGCTACCCTTCGGGCTGAGTTGTGAGCATACATCAGTCTACTACACTGCTGCTTGCTCCATTCAATCACCTTGGTTTCATTCAAGGTTCGATTGCCTCCTAGCCCACCGAAACTGCTATTATTTGGCGGTGGTGGTGGTGGGGGTTGGGTCTAATTCCACTGTGACCCATTGGGTCCAGTATAATCTCCACCACCAACATTGGGGTTGGTACCCGAAGTACCACTACCCCCCTGGCTGCTCGCATTGGCAGGCCTGCCCTAACCACCAGCATTCGGCGTATAGCCAGCCTGCCCATGCTGGCTCCCACCCTGTGCATTCTGTTGATTGCCCGGGTTACCAGCATCCAATCCAACATTATCTGTCTGATCCACATTTATGTGGAATCTGCTTGTTTCGGCACTTGTGTCGGAACAATCCCTTTGGATGAAGTCCGGGTCCAAAGTATGGACTATCGGGACTTCACTAATGCGAACTCTGCTAGCCCGACCATTCTGATCCTGGGTCCTAACATAGACCCTCCCTTGGTCAACATTCCGAGATGCATTGTCGTTCACGAACAGATTATATGCACCTGTCGGCTGCTTTGGTGTCGAGCATCAGACAAAGTCACCCTGTTTGACAAAAGTAAGGTCGGGACTAGGATCCGAGCTCTTTGGAGGTGCATTGGTCTGCTCCTTTTCTTGCAAGTAGCTTTCCATAGCAGACTTGTTTAGGGTCAGGGTCGCCACATCGATGGTCAGATTCCTCTGTTCCTCTCTTAACTGAGCGTTCTCGGACAAGATCTCAGATCAGATCTTCTCAATGTCGGCGACCGCTTGGTAACGCTCTAATTGGGCGGCTTGCGCCTCTTTCTTCAAAGTAATAAGCGATACTTCTCACTCTTTTCCTTCTGAGACCTTTGGTACTCAGTAGTTTCCTTACAGATCTCATCCTGTTCCGAGACGAGTTTGGATTCCGTCTCGGCTTTACGAAGTTGAAGTCTTTTTAGCTTCTCCTCCATCGCACTCAACTCGGATTGCAGTCTGTTTACATCCCGAGCTTTAGCGACTTCCTCGGCTCTAGCATTGTCAATTGCTCTCCTCCTATTGGCTTCCTCCTTTTCCAGGTCAGCAAACTTGCTTTCCCTCTCTTTCTCATCCTTTGTCTTTAGCTCGACCTGATGGGCTAGAGACGACAAACGATACTTGAGGTCGGATTCTTTTAGAATCGCCTCCTGTTCAATAGAACGAAGCTTGTTGATTCGCTCTCAGGTCTCTTCTTCTATTTTCTTCTGTGCAGCTATGAACTGTTCATGCTGCCTCTTAGCTTGCTGCTCTACCTGGTCCCTGGCTTTCAAATAAGCCGAGGTTGACTTATAGTCGGGGCCTATCTGATGTCCGTGTTTGGACTTACGGCTACCCCCCGGATTTAACATGGAATCCGACAAGGCCTCGTCTAGGGATAGTCCCAATGTATACGACCAATTGTCATGAATCGTCCAGAAGTGACCTGTTATTGTTCTCTCATTAATAAAAACTTCAAATAAAGTTATATATGTGTGTTTATTATTTATTCTGGTCGGGATAGAATAGAGCTACAAGTGGTATATGGGTTTTGCCTATCTGCGACTTATATTTAGGGAGCTGTGGGGCTAAAACTGAAGCAAAAACATTAAAATCTGTACTGCAACTTGCAAAAAAGTAAAAACAAAAGGTCAATAGGATCCCTAATGTGTTTCAGTATTTGCCCCATAGCAAAGGGAAAATTTTAAGACCATATAGGTGTACATAGCCAAATTATTTTTTATGCAGGGGGCAGAAAGGTTGTTGGGCAGTTTTGCGTGGGACCCGACGTATACCCTAACATGGCTCCCCTGCTCTATTTTAAATATACCAGAGGGATGGAATAGATGTACCATGCAAAGCCTTAACATGTCTATATATGCATAAAAAAAATTGGAAGTCTAGCTCTAATATCTTTGCCAGGGTGCTTCATCATTGGGTTTGGGGTAGTTTCTCGTCCTACCCGACGTATGCCCGACCTGTACCTGGTTTGCAGCTATGTAGGGGCCGGCATCGTTGTATATATATTAGTGCGGTTCATCCGAGAGACGTGCTCGTGTGGTGCTCGTTCCTTCTATGCCAACCAGGTGTCACTTCGCGATACCCGTTTGGTACAAGAGGGGGCAGCACCATGCCTCGTGTCCAGCTTCTACTAAGACGCCGGACGATCCGCAGAAGGGGACTGGACCTGGTCCAGTCAAGACGTATATCTGACCAAGAAAGTACGTGAATAAAAGGCCTACCCGAGCGGTAGGGGTGATCTGGGGCTTTGTCCAACCCGAATCTCTCGTGTTGTGTTGGTACCTTTAGAGATAAGCGAGCCAACGAGCCACCCAACATTTAAGTCAATACGAACCATTACACTGGTGCCGTGACCAGTTGGTTCGGGGGTGGAGCGCGGCCAAACGGCCGAAAGCCTTGGAGAACCCAATGCAGATCCCTCAAGCCTTGGGCTAGAGGGATTCGAAGAGGATGACTTTACATCCCAGCACTTGTTGTTAGACTGGAAACCGGGTCAACAACATGTGTTCAACCCGGAAGGTGTTTTCTCGACACCCAGTCTAACAGACGGTGCCACCAGAAATGGGGATGGTATCGTTAAGTTGTATCCGGGCACACCTCAACAGGTTGCTGCGGATACAGGATTGTTCAGCGGGGTACTTAAACCCGCAAGTCTAAACTTGAGCGATTGGTCCCAAGTATTGACTAGCAGACGCCAGCTTGGACCCAAGATCCCAGCAGGCTCGGCTAGTACCTTGGTTACTCCAAAAGCATGAACAATTCATAGCTGCCCAAAAGAAAATAGAGGAAGAGACGAAGGAACGGATCGGAAAGCTTCGTTCTGTCAAACAGGAGGCGATTCTAAAGGAATCCGACCTCAAGTATCGTTTATCTTCGTTAGCCCATCGATTGGAGCTAAAGGAGAAGGACGAGAAGGATAGGGAAAGTAAGTTGGCTGACCTAGAACTCGAGGAAGCCAATAGACTCAGAGCAATTGACAATGCTAGAGCTGAGGAAGTTGCTAAGGCCCGGGATGTAAGCAGATTACAATCCGAGTTGCATGCCATGGAGGAAAAGTTGAAGAAGCTTCAGCTCCGAAAAGCGGAGACAGAAGCTAAGTTGGTCTCGGAGCACGCCGAGATCCGAAGAGAGACCAGTGAGTACCAGAGGTCTCAGAACGAAAAAGGTGAGAAGTATCGCTTATTAAAGGATACTTTGAAATGGGAAGCAATAGCTGCCCAAGATGAACCCAATCAAGCTGTAGCAGATAATGAAAAGATCCGATCCGAGATCTTGTCTGAAAATGCGCAGCTAAGAGAGGAACAGAGGAACCTTACCACCGATGTAGCTACCCTCACAATAAATAAGTCTGCTATGGAGAGTTATTTACAGGAACAGGAGCATGCGAATGTTCCCCCAGCGAGTAAGGACCAAAACCCTAACTCGACTTTTGTCAAACAAGGAGACGCAGTTTCCTGTTCGACTCCGAAGCATCCGGCGTATAATCCATTTGTTAATGATAATGCAACACGGAATGTAGATCAAGGGGGAGTATATATCAGAACCCAAGATAAGCAAGGCCGAACTAGTAGAGTCCGGATCAGTGAGGTCCCGATAGTCCACAACTTGGACCCGGACTTCTTGCCTAGGGATTTTTCCGACACTAGTGCGGAAACGAGTGGGTTCCACATACACGCGGGGCAGACAGATAATGTCGGGTTGGGAGCAGGTAATACCAGCAACCAACAGAACCCACCAAGCAGTGGTAGCCAGCCGAACCAGGCAATGATTCTAGTACTCAGGGTGGGGATGGTGCCTCGGGTAACGGCCCCAACGCAGGTAGCGATGGTGCCTCGGGTACAGGCCCCAACCAAGGGGGTGGAGGTTATACGAACTACGGTGGTTCACAGTGGATGTATAACCAACCACCACCACCACCGCCAAACAATACAAGCTTTGGTGGAATGGGATCTTGTAAGATGCCTAAAGGGTGGACCGGGTCGCATGGCCGTAGAGCAATGGCGGACCTGGTATGGTCTCGTTGGGAGCTTTGAGCAGTTAGTTGAATCTGCTAGTGGACTGTTGTTTAATATGGTCAAGGAGGATCCGATGGTTCGTTTTAAGAAACGGACCCAGAAACCAAATGAAGCTTTCAGAGCATACGGTATGGAACTGCATGCTCTGTTAAGTAAGGCCAGACCCGGTACAGAAAACCAGGACTGGTATATGGACGATTTAATTACCCAATTAGTCAAGGGTCTGAGAGACCGAGATGAGCAGATCGCTGTTAGAGATGCCTGGAAAGCATTTAATGGTATAGATATGGCTGTGAAGAAACGAACGATGTTAGCTGGAGACATCCCGAATACCATGGGTTCGACTCCAGTATCGTCTGTAGTTCAGCGATCCGAGGTAGAAAATACCCCGGATGACTTTGAACTTATTGGCATCGAGCAGGAGGACGGTACCTTTTGCTCGATGCAACTTAGGAAAAACACTTCTGGCAGGAAGTACATTCCAAGGAAGGCGTTTAGTAAACAGAAGGATACTAAACCTTCATCCGATGTCAGGGGGGACTCGAAAGCTGGTAATAAGGCTGATAAGCCCTCTGATGGCGCTGATAAGGCGAGGGGTCAATCTCCGGATATGACCAAATTAATGGAGGAAATGTGTAAAAAGATTACAGATGCCCTCCAAGCCAACCGGCAGAGACCCAGAGTGGACCGCCGGATGGTTAAGTGTTTCAGGTGTCAGCGCATGGGACATTATTCCTCTGAGTGTACCACTGCAAAGCCGGTAATGGCAGCTTTCTATGAAGCCGAGGACAATGGCGAGGAAAGCCAGAACGCTACGGATTCCACGGATGTAGTGGGAAACTAGTGGGGGTTGTATCCACGGCATTGGGTATAACCCCAGGAGTGAACGAATGCCAAAATGCTACCGGGGGTAATCCGGTGGAAGATTTCGAATCAAATACACCTGGAGGCCGGGTGACTGTGGGTGTGCACCCCTGCATCACGGCCGGGGCCAGGGACCCTAGTGCTTATGTGTATGGAGGCGAGCATGTGGAGGCGAGTGGCCACACTGGGGGAGAGGAAGGATGGATCAAGGAGTTGTTTCGAGTGTGTGGGACACGCCTTCCCCCAAGTCATCCGTGTCTGGAGTTTTTGAGAGGGCTCGGATTGAATCTTGGTGATTCGGGAGACTTTCACCAGTTTACCAGCAACCCATCCACTTTGGGGGGAGACGGTGGTATGTACCCATATCTGTGGAAGGCCGGGTAAAAGAATTCTTAGTGGATACTGGAGCTAGCCATTCCTGTGTGTCCAAAAGATTCTTCGACTCGGTGGCCAGCAGTCATGAGAACCTCAAAACGGGGGTAAATGCTTGCACGGCCGACGGAAGCAGTATGAGGACTTTTGGTAGGACGTTTATGCCTATCTGTATAGGTGGCAAAGAATTTGTTCTTTCGCCAACTATAGCAGAGGTTAGTGATGACGGAATCCTCGGATTGGATTTTGCAAGCTTGTACGGGGCCGTCTTTGACCCGAGGGATGGTATGATGAGCATTCGGAACCCGTATGGCTTGCACGTCCAGTGCGTTTTGAGACAGGTGTCTTTGGTAGCATCGGTTATACACACGGTGAAGATCCCTCCGGGTACCACTTGTGATGTCCTTTGTGGCGGATCAATGGCCCAGAAGGGTGAAACAGGAGTCTTTGAACCCGACACGGTTTATTTATCTAGTATCGGGTTGGACTCAGCGGATACCTTAGTGGCTAATGCAGCATGGTCTGTACTACCCATAACTAACCGAAGTGGTTCAGTGGTTTACTTGAAACGAGGCGACAGTGTGGGGGAGATGAGTTCGGTAGAACACGTCGCCGAGGCCAGGTTCAATAAACCATTAAACCCTGTTAGTAAGCATCCTTTGGATGAAGAATTTCAGAAACTGATTGAAAAATCAGATTTACGGAATACGGAGGATAAGGAATGCCTAGCGAAACTTCTACGAAGGTACGAGAGTGCTTTCGGAAGGGAAGGTGGACCCGTAGGCAGATCCGATAAGGTGTTGCACACTATAGATGTGGGCGACGAGAAACCCTTTAAGATCCTGTAAGAAGAAGTTAATATGTGAGCAGGAAATACAAAAGCAGCTGGATCTAGGGGTCATCGTGCCGAGCTGGAGTCCCTGGTCCAGTCCTGTTTGTATGACCACCAAGAAAGACGGTACAATCCGCTTTTGCGTCGACTACCGAAAACTAAACGGTATGACAAAGAAGAACTCGTATCCCCTGCCGAGGATAGACGAGACTTTAGATAGCTTGGGTGGGAACCAATGGTTCTGTACCTTGGATTTGCAATCCGGGTATTGGCAGATACCGATGCATCCCGATGACATAGAGAAAACAGCGTTCTCTAGTCATATGGGGCTATTCGAGTATAATGTCTTGCCCTTCGGATTGTGTAACGCCCCGGCTACATTCGAGGCCATGATGGAATCCCTGTTGAGTGACCTTCTGTGGAAGAAGTGCTTGGTCTACCTGGACGACGTCGTGTTCGGCAAGTCGTTTAAGGAATGCCATGTGAATCTGCAGCTGGTACTCGACCGGATCCTATCTAACGGTCTAAAACTTAAACCCAAGAAATGTAATCTGTTTAAGAAAACAATTACATATCTGGGAAGGATCATCACCCCTGACGGAGTGAGTGAGATCATTTCTAGGATTTTGTTCCTATTACCGTGATTTCATACAGAATTACTCTTGTGTAAGCTTCCCAATGCAATGCTTAGCTCACTGGACCCGGGGTAGCGCACGGGACCCATTCCCATGGACCAGCGAGCAAGAAGAATCTTTTAATAAAATAAAGGATTTGTTTAGAAACACACCTGTATTGAAATATCCCACTCCCGAGGGACATTTGATATTAGACACGGATGCGAGCAATGATGCCATTGGGGCAGCACTCTCTCAGGTCCAGAATGGAGTCGAAGTCCCATTGGCCTTCGCTAGCAACACGCTAAGCAAGACCCAGCGTAATTATTGTACCACTAAACGAGAGCTCCTCGCGGTAGTGGTGTATACGAAGAAGTTTAAGACTGCGGGGCCCACAATGCTGTGGTCGCCGGGTTGGTATTTAATTATACCACCCCCCGAATCCCCTGGGAGGAAGCTGTGTGTAGCTATCTCGATTGGTCCCCGGAGACCATCAAGAAGTTTCAACAGTCTGACCCCCACCACTGCACGCATAATGGAATACCTACGGACAGGTATTAAGCCGGCAAGGCCGATGTTATCCCTGGAAGACAGGGAAACGAGGTGATTGATAGCTCAATGGACCGAGCTGGAAATACGAGACGGTATACTGTGTAGGTGGAAGACCACTTCCACCAACGGTAGACTATTACAAATAGTGATCCCCACCTCGATGAGGAAGGATATCATGTATTATTGCCATGGCCACCAAACTAGTGGTCATTTCGGGAAGAAAAGGTCCATAGAGCGTCTGCAAAGATGTTACTACTGGCCCGGAATGAGGGGCGACCTACTTCGGTGGATCGCCACTTGCCCGGATTGTTGTAAAAACAAGCTGGGACCCGGCCTGGGCAAGCTACCCTTGTCCCAGGAATTATTTGGTGTCAGGTTTGCTCGAGTAGCGATAGACATCATCAGTGGATTGAAAACGATGCCCAGAGAAAACACTTGTATGATGGTCGTAACCGACTACTATACGAAGTATACTCGGGTGTTTCCTCTTCCCAATCACAAAGCCGTCACCTGCGCCGAGGCGTTTGTGAAAGGCTGGGTGCTACATCTGGGTGTTTCCCTCATGATGCACAGTGACCAAGGAAGAGAGTTCGAGTCAGAGCTATGGCAGGAAATGTGTCATTACCTAGCCATCTGCAAGACCCGAACCAACCCATACCGACCACAGTCGGATGGTCAGGTGGAAAGGTTCAATAGAACTTTGATACAAGTGCTAAAGCCCCTGGTTAATACCCACCAGGACGACTGGGATGAGCAGTGTGAGTTTGTGGTACATGCCTACAACAACACTGTTCATTCATCTACTAATTGTACTCCAAACATGCTAGTGTTCGGCGAGGACATCATAATGCCCGCCGACTTAGTGTATGGAGTGGTTGGGATAGACCTGGAGGCGCCCTGCACTGTGTTGTTTGTGGAGTCATTAAGGGATAGGTTCAAACAAGCATATGAGGCCGTTCGGAAAGAACTGCTGAAAAGTGCAAAATGGCAGAAGGTGGGCTATGACACCAATGCTAAAAGAATTCGTTTTAATGTTGGGGACAAAGTACTAAGGTATTATGAGCCACTCGAACATCTGAAGCTCGTAACGCCTTGGGAAGGTCCGTTTAAGATTATACGCATCATCTCTGAGTCCACGGTGATGATGGAAGACTGCCTTACTGGTAGGAAATGGAAGACGAATGTCGGAAAGCTTCGGCCCTGGAAAGGACGCGAAGAGGCGGAGAGGGAGTTCGGTTACCATCCACCTGAGCCTGCGCCGAGTAAGCCCAGCGTGGTGGTACCCGAGAAACACCCTAGAGGCCGGCTGAGGAAAGTGCCGGAAGCAGGAGGGGTTATTAAAAAGAAGACGACGGCCAGGAAACAGCCTAATCGTAAGAAATGGAAGAAAGTCTCGCTGAGTGAAGGCACTATGTATGGGAAAGGTCTCGCCTTGGCTAGGCGTGACCCGGAGAAGGCCGTACGTAGAGCCGGGAAGAATAAAATGCTTACTGAAGGTGTTGAGGTCCGCCGTTACCTAACTCAGTACACAACGAGCTGCTGCGTGTTGTCCGCCGTAGGCGAATACCATACGTTCCACGGCTAGGGATGGCGAACGCGCGCCCCCCGGGTAGCTGTATCCCGTGAGCGGCGGACGGATTAACCGGTACATTCACTTTATAGCATTGTATATACTGCCAAGCTCCAGATGATAGCACTCGGGTAGCAGCCCGCGTCTCGCATGCTGAGTCGAATGTTAGTTCGGATCTAGACCGCTAGGTGGCCCTGCGGGTGCGGCGGGAAAGCGCAGAACTAGGTCACCGGATAGCCCATTGCGGGATCTCGCGAGACGAGAGGTCTGATGTCATATTGGTCATAACTAGAGCGGACTCGTGGCGGTAAGATGTCACCTGTTTCGCTCCAGTTATTGTTTGGCCTCCGGCAGCCTTTAGCTGCGTGGTTAGCCCCCCTAGACCTCCACTTTTTGTTGGACGAATCCTTCGGGAGGAGTCCAACACAGTTGCCAATTTTTTAAATTGGAAGATTGTCCGACTGTGATGGCACAGGGGAAGATTGATGCCGCGCGTCAAACCACCAACGTGCAGTTGGAGGAAGGCGAGGACCCGACAGTCTCGTCTCGGGTTGAGGAGAACATGGACTCCTCAACGGTGGTTCCAGCAATGGAACCCGAAGTAGAAGAGGCTGCTCGCACTCTCTCTGGTATGTCGACCGAGGTCACAGACAGGGAGAGGATGCCTCCTCCTCCTCCTCCTCGCCCGGAACCAGCGCCTACAGCACCGGCTCCGGGTCGCTCGATTGATGTCTTGGACATTCCGCTGTATCCCCCGGGATACAGAGCACGCATTGAACGCCTGGCCCATGTGAACGAGGAGGAAGGTGTCGTGTACACTAGCTGGGGGACCTACATCCCCATGCATCCTTCCATGCTCGGATGCGGTCCCTAAGCGGAAACGCCCGGCCAAGCCGAGAACTTCCCAGACGATTTCAAAACTCTGGTGATGGACTCGTGCACGGACGAGTTGGCCGAGAGCATGCCGGTCTCCTGGCTCCGCAACTACAAACGGTTGGCGGAGGCTATGGCGGTCAACGAGAGCTTGGCCCGAGCTGTGTTGCTTTCCGAAGGTATCACCCGGAAGGTGAGCCAGCTAAGAGAGTCTGAATCCGACATGGATACAGACTCCACCGTCACGCAGTCATCAGTGGAATCCAGATGGGTCAAGCGATTGAGCCGTAAGCCAGCACCGAAGGGCCCTCTCACCGACCTTGAAGTAGAGGACGTTTGGATCGCCATTGAGAGGTCCAAGACCGGGGAGGAACCAGGCGCCAACATACCTGAAGCGGCTGGTGAGATCTCGGAAGAGGACATCTCACGGCAACAAGCTGCTGTTGAGGCCAAGCGTCGCGAGCTGGCCGAGCAACAGAAGGAGCTAACTGCCGCCCGTCGGGCCCACCGAAAGCAGCAGGCTCAAAGCAAAGCGAGTGCCGCCTCTGGCTCTGACTCCCCGGTCAGTGGCAGGAGAAGCCCTCGTTCAAAGGACAAGGATCCACGCCAGTCGGATTCGAGTCCCGAAGTGCCGGCGCAGCCACCCAAGGCTAGCCACCGGAAAAAGAAGAATGGAGCGAAAGCGTCTCCGGCGGAGCCCGCACCCCCCACTACCAAGACGAGGGGTAAGGGCGACCCAAAGGCTTCCGCCTCCAGTGCCCTACCAACCACCCCGGTTACTGCAGTACCCTCTGCTACCACCAGCGGGACGAGCGCCACGACCTCGGTCAGGGCTTCGACTGGTACCACTACCACCAGCCGAGCCGGACGGAATGGCGAGGGCATCTACACGGACAGGGAGGGAAGCGGAAGCGACCCAGAGCTGCCCGCGTCAGCCAAATCTGATTTGGAGTCCGTGACGACGTGGGAAGAAATGACCACGGATGTCCCTAAGGACGACAATCAGAAGTGGATGTGGAAGAATGCAGCCGAGGGTCTGTATCCATGTCGGACACAATCCACTACATGTGCCCCGGCGCCGTCAATAAGGATGGTGATAGCGATGACGAGGAGTGAATGAAGTCCGGTCCTAGTGATACGCCAGTAGGTAAATTCTACCTCATTTGGATTGACCAGCTGAAGTCCAAACTGGGGTCAATTTACAACTACGAGGCCCGGACGAAAGTCCAATGGGCAATGACTCAGTGGGGACCAAACGGCAACCGCCGCAGGTGCCCATTCGAGTCCTGCCAACTCGCTCTCACTGGCGAGAAGACGTTCGAGACGAAGCCTCGCTTCGCTCGGCATATTGTGGAGCACTTCTTCCCGCCACTTCTTCACCTGAAGGTGAAGAAGTGGCGGGGAGAAAGGCAAAGCCCGTTCAAAAGGGACCAATGGAGGTTCGGCTACGGCCACCAGTGCCTCCAAAAGGACCCGCGCGGACCGATCCGTAAGCCCTTCGGGTAATAAGGATCAGCCAAGACCAGCTAACCCAGCTGATCGTCGCCAGTCGGGACAACAAGTCTCGGCTTTGGACATGCCTGGCAACCAGACCCATCGGGTGGTTAGCCAGGCAGGCGCTCCAACACCACCTCCAGCATCTACAGAGCACCCCTCGAGTGAAGCCACTGGCAGTCCGGATGACTGGAGCACCTACTTTGGTGCCCCATCCGGACACAGTGCATGGTGGGCCAGTGAAGGATCATCCGGCAAGCGCCCCACGTACAGTGAATACGCGGCGAAGTTCCCTGCAATGGGATCAGCGGGACCCGAATCACAGGTCCTAACCCCCTTGGGCAGAGCCAAGGCTTGGGGTAGAGGCCGTGGTGGCATAGAGTCCACCCGAGCTCCACCGGGCGGCGGCCGAGGCCGAGGAGGCACCACTGTTGAGGGTCCCTCGGTCCCTCCAGCAGGCGCTCCGCCTGTCACTGTGCAGGCTGCTGCACCCCCTCCAGCTATAGTCCCACCAGCGGGCCCTCGGGTACCCATTATGGGACTAATAGCCAGCACCCTGTCAGGTCTTCAGGATCCGAATATGTTCGTCAACCACCGCGACGTCCGTACTGCCAAGATCCAGAATGACCTGATGGCAGAATGGCAGGCACTTCATCGCCAGAAGTCTGTTGACTACTGGCGGAGTATGACTGAAGCCACCTTCAATCTGGTTTATGAAATCCAGAAGAGGGAGGAAGAGAAGATCCGGGAGCAGGAAAGAAGAAGGTCGATGAGGCCCTTCAATCCTGCCGGAGGCAGCAGTTGGAAGCTGAAAAGCTTAAGGAGTTCCACCGCGCTGAGAACGCCGGGTACATTCACAGGTACAAGGAGGCTGACCTTAAGTTTTTCCTCTGCTTCGGTAAGCACCTGGACGAATGGGACGGCTCCGCGTCGTCTCTGTCCATCGCTTCGGGTGCTCCAGCCGAGGCAGTTGACAGTCCCTCTGAGGGGATGGGTGCGCTGAGCTTGCTCAGTGAGTCCTTCACCGAGACCCCTAAGCTGCTATCTACCAGTAGCTGCACCAGCTCGGCTCCTCCTGCCGACCCGGAGCCAGCTGAGAAGATGGACACTGATCCCGAGGATCTTTAAGTGTCCATCTGACGGAGTCATATTGTACCCGAGGGTAAAGGCACATACGATGCCAGAGGTTTATATCCTCGACTTGGACCCGACGGACTGGAACTAACACCTGCAGCTAAGATGGACGCTACCCGGAATACCAATTGGATTACCTTCTACACCAAACCGGGGCTCCATCTTCCCATCTTCATCAGGGCACATCATAACAGCAACGTGGCTTGCCACCACTCGTATGTCGCCGGGTGGAGCTGCAGAAACCAGTAGTTCCAGATTCGCCGGAAGTCCAGTATATTGTTAGGCTGATCCTGCTACACTGGTAGGACACCCATTTATTTAATATTATATCGTATTATATCGTATGTAAATTATTTTCTATATAAAGTATATTTTTGTAAAATAATCTAACAAAAATTTCTTTCTACCCCCCTCGGGTCACGTATTTTCCATTGTAAATATTACTACTGATATATCATTCCACGTAAATCCACTATTTTTAATACGTCATTAACTATAATAACATTGTAACATTGTTACATATTAATATACCACCATAGGTCGATGGTGCATAAGGCATCACTTCCTATAATTGTTATTATTTAATTACTTCGGGTTATATGCGACGATGCCTACTATTATGTACATATTATTTATAATGCCCCTTTAATGTTATATATTCTATACGAACATATCGTTATAGACTTACCTATGTATATATTGTTGTATAACTTTAACAATAGGTATTTTTTAAACACCCGACCCTAGGTAAAGTCTAGTGGGGGTGGTGTAGGGGCCGGCATCGTTGTATATATATTAGTGCGGTTCATCCGAGAGATGTGCTCGTGTGGTGCTTGTTCCTTCTATGCCAACCAGGTGTCACTTCGCGATACCCGTTTGGTACAAGAGGGGGCAGCACCATGCCTCGCGTCCATCTTGCATTTGAGACAATGCTGCTCCAATAGATTCATTACTTGCGTCTGTATCCAAAATGAAATGACCAGTTTCATTTGGATACTTCAGCACTGGTGTTTCCCTAAACAATCGTTTCAGTTCCTCGAAAGCTACGTCATAATCATTATTCCAAGGGAATGGATCTCCAGCCCTATTCGGGGTCCAATGTGCGATTGTCTGTAAAGGATACGCTATCCTCAAAAAGCCTGGGATAAAGTCTCTATAATAGGAACAGAATCCCAAGAACAAGCGTACATCTTTCGGGCCTTTTGGTCTTTCCCAATCAGAAACTGCCTTCAGCTTATCAGGATCTGCTTTAATACCATCGGGACTCCATCATGGCCTCAAAAGTTGCTGGTGCATTGCATAATCCGAAAGGCATTAATTCGAATTGGTACAACCCCATATGACTAGTGAGCGCAGTTTTTTCTTTATCCTCCTCTCTCATAGCAATCTGCCAATAGCCTGACTCCAAGTCGAGACTACAGAACCATTCATTTCCACCTAAGGAATCCAAGGTTTCATCTATTCGAGGTAGGGGATAAGCATTCTTTTTCGTGATACCATTGAGTTTTCTTTAATCGACACAGAATCTCATAGTACCATCCTTCTTTGTAACCATTTGTACAGGACTAGACCACGGACTCGTACTTGGAATAATTACACCAACATTTAACGTAGACTCGATATGTTCCTCCACCAACTTCTTCCTAGATAGGGGCAATCTCCTATAAGGCATTTTAAAAGGTGAGGTATCTCCCGTTTCAATTCGATGCAAGACTTTTTCAATACGGCCCAAGGGTTCACCCGCCGATTTAAAAGCTTTGCTATACTTTCGAAGAAGTAAGCGTATTTTATCAGTCTGTTCCTCTGAACAACACTTGGAAGATTCAACTAATCTCTTGAGAGCTTCAGGCAATACGCCTACTTCGTCTATAGTCAAGTCTTTCCTAGGATCTATAGCACTTACAGTTCCGTAGCTGTTATAGTGGCTATCTCTCGATCCTTTGGTAAGTACTTAACTACCGTTCCTGGATTCGAAATGGGCATGACTGTCCATGATCCATTCGAAACCAAGGCGTCGACAGAAACTAAACCTATACTCACAAGATACTCTGTATCGGGCTCAACTACGGATTCGATACCACTTAACTTCGGATTACTCCTTACGAGTACATCACACGAAGTTCCTGCAGGTATTTTCACCGTTTGTGCCACTGTTGCTATCGCGGAGATCTGTCGTAATACACATTGCGCTGTAACCATTTAAGGTTGATCTATCGTTAGAACACCAGTACTGGGGTTAAGAATATCATCATAAAGGGAGGCAAAATCCAAGCCTACTATCCCGTCATCAGCTATATCCGCAATAGTAGGTGAGAAAATAAATTCCTTTTTACCTACTTCTAATGGAACAAAAGTTCGTCCATACGTTTGCATCTGAGTACCGTCAGCCGAGCAAGCCTGGACCTTCGAAGAGAAGTTTTCAGTCTTACCGGGCAATGCATTGTAAAGTCTAGAGCTGATGAAGGAGTGACTAGCTCCCGTATCAACTAAAAACTCAGCAATGCGTCCTTGCACAGATACAGCCAAGTACCAGCGTCTTCCTCCCAACGGAGAAGGATCTACTGTGAACCGTTTAAAATCTTTAGTGATACCGAGGTCCAATCCTTGTTTCTTTAGGTATTCGAAACATGGATGACCCGGGGAAACTTGAGCACCCGCAGCTCTCAAGACTTCTTTAAGCTTGACTCCCTCTACACTCGAGCTTTCGAATTGACTATCATCTATAGTCAACGATTTTTCATTCGCGAGGGTGCTAGTCTCTTGTTCAGTGGGTTGTTCCTGTCCACCTATTACAGCACTAGCCATCTTTACCACTTTAGACCTCTCTCGATTCACCGCATCACATGTGTGGCGAAGTTCCTCTTCTGGGGCCACTTGGTCGCCTTTCAAAGCAACCCCCTTTAGTTTTCCTGTTTACCTCGTAGTACAGGTTTCTCAGCTGGGCATTCCATTGCTAAATGTCCCTTTTCTTGACATCTGTAACAAGTTTTGCTACTCTTGTCAACCTTTGGTCTATTTCTAGTACGTTCATTCCATTTCTTAGCTAGAGATTCAGTAATCTCTTTTACTAGCCTTTCAACCATATCACTATTGGGCTCCAGATTAAGAGGTTCTTCAGACTTCTTTCCCTCGACAGGGGCTTTCTGGGCCGGTTTATCATTATTACGCCGCCAGTTTTGGTATCCCCTCAACTGGAAACGAGCTGCACTGACATAACCGAGCAAGAGTTAGTGGATGTCCAGAACAATTCACTAACCGGTATGGACCGAGGTGCAGCCCTTCGGACGGTTCTCGTCCGCCGAATGACTGCCGAACAGGAGGCCCAGGAAGAGGCTAAGAGGGCCGCGGAAGTACCCACACCTCCTATCCCCGACCTGAAGCTTGCCACCAGGAGCTCAGCCAGTGCTACACCAGCCACCGGCAGTACTACCACCCCAGTAGAAGCCTCGACCTCCAGCGCATCCGGAACCCAGGAAGCGGAGGAAGACTGGAAGGTCAGCAAGAACAGGAGGTCCGCTGCTCGGAAGCTCAAGAATCTCCCGGATTCTGCTAGAGCCAAGCCGAAACCCAGCACCTCAGCCACTGGTAGTACTGCCATGGAGGTTGAGTCGTCAGAGAGTCGGTGCACGAATCCTCGGTTGAGTATGATGAGAAGGCCACTCCATCAACTCAAACCGAGGCCGAGCGATGGGCTAACGCCAAATCCGGATTCAAAACCCGGATTCCGACGTGTTTCTCCGACTGTGCCTACGGAGTAAAGAAGGACGGCTCTACCCTCTATGCCTGCCCGGACTCAGTCAACAAGAATAATGAGTCAGATGATGAAGATTGGATGCGTCTTTCGGACGAAGATCCCAATCCGAGCCAAGCCTATCGAAAGATGTGGCTTATGCTAAACCACACCGAAGGGTATTACACTTATACCCAGAGGAGGAAGCTGCGTTGGGCTCGTAGGGTCTTCTTAACCTCCTTCATGCACAACAGGGTATCATTAAGAAGACCCTGATGGAATTCTGTTGCCTTCTCACGGACACATTTCTCCCAGTGGGTGTAGATGGCCTTCTGGACATCTGCCTCCCCCTGGCGAGACTTCTCGAACCAAACTTCCGCATAACCGGTTTTAATGGTAATGGCGTCTTTTGGTTTCGCAGGTGCAGCGACAGCCTTGGGGGGAGTCGATGCGGCCTGAGGACCACTTCCGGGTGTGGGGCTTCCGGACACGCCTGCTGATGGTACACAGTAGGCAGGAGGCTGATTCTGCTTCAATCCCATTTGCAGGTAGAGGCTTAACTGCTCCTGGGTGAAGTTGGTTGGCAGGGCGGCTGGAGCGGATGCGGATCCGGCGGCAGCAGGTGCTGAGGTCTTCTTAGGGACAAGATGACCACCCTTTCCTACGACCAAGGTCTGGCTCTCAGGTCCAGGTCCCTGGGTCAAGGACGGAAAGTTACGGGGATTAACTTTCCCAGGCTTCGATACGGCGCCAGCGTATCCGGCAGGTTCGGGTTTCTTGAACACCGGAGTGCCCTGAACCTGCTCGTGGGGGTGCCGAGCCAGAGGAGACCTGGAGCGGTCGTCTGCTCTGACTTTAGCAGTGGTGGTCTGACCATTACCGTTGCTACCAAGGTTCTGGTCTCTTCTGCTCCTTTCACGAGCTCTCTTTCCCTCCTTGCCGGATTCCTCGCATTTCTGCCAGAGAGACTCGTGCATGTCCAGCTTACCCTTTCCAGGAGACTATCTTCGCGCGGAGTTTCGAATCCTTGGTCTTCGGAACCTCGCAGAGGACTTGGTCCCCTGGTCGGATCTTAGACCAAGCATCCTCGCTCAGACTATCGAACTCCTTCATGAGTTCCTGATGAAGCTCCATGATGCGCTTCCGAGCCCCGTCTAAACCTTCTGCGTGGCATTTCTTCTGGTGTCTCGCCAGATCACTACGTCGGCTATATTGCACCTTCGTAGTACACTTCTTGCCCTTCTTACCATAACTCGGATCACAAATGTAAACCGGGTGATGGTGGAAGTGGGCCTCTACCAGATGCCTTTGGAACCGGGCTGGAGTACTCCAGGTCCGGATCGAGACATCACTCGCATCCTGGCAGATAGAGAAGGGACAGGACTTCTGGTCGTCACCGTACCACTTCTCTAGAGCCCAACGCAGCTTCCTCCTCTGGGTATAAGTGTAATACCCTTCGGTGTGGTTTAGCATAAGCCACATCTTTCGATAGGCTTTGCTCGGATTGGGATCTCCGTCCGAAAGACGCATCCAATCTTCATCATCTGACTCATTATTCTTGTTGACTGAGTCCGGGCAGGCATAGAGGGTAGAGCCGTCCTTCTTTACTCCGTAGGCACAGTCGGAGAAACACGTCGGAATCCGGGTTTTGAATCCGGATTTGGCGTTAGCCCATCGCTCGGCCTTGGTTTGAGTTGATGGAGTGGCCTTCTCATCATACTCAACCGAGGATTCGTGCACCGACTCCTCGTCTGACGACTCAACCTCCATGGCAGTACTACCAGTGGCTGAGGTGCTGGGTTTCGGCTTGGCTCTAGCAGAATCCGGGAGATTCTTGAGCTTCCGAGCAGCGGACCTCCTGTTCTTGCTGACCTTCCAGTCTTCCTCCGGTTCCTGGGTTCCGGATGCGCTGGAGGTCGAGGCTTCTACCGGGGTGGTAGTACTGCCGGTGGCTGGTGTAGCACTGGCTGAGCTCCTGGTGGCAAGCTTCAGGTCGGGGATAGGAGGTGTGGGTACTTCTGCGGCCCTCTTAGCCTCTTCCTGGGCCTCCTGTTCGGCAGTCATTCGGCGGATGAGAACCGTCCGAAGGGCTGCACCTCGGTCCATACCGGTTAGTGAATTGTTCTGGACATCCACTAACTCTTGCTCGGTTATGTAAAAACCGTCGTCCCACTGCTCGAAGCTAGAAGCGGCTTCCCGGAACTCCTTTCTGGTCCGGTACTTGGGCCGGGTAGCACAAGGACGTGGGTAAGTCTGCCCCTCGGGATCCGAGACGCAGCCTACCCAATCAATATTCGTAGCCTTGACGTTCCACAGGGTCTTGTCAGGCTTCTGGTATGCTCCGAGCTCGAAGGCTCGGTTGGCTTCGTACACTGTTTCACGGAAACCAGCGTCTACCATAAGTCCCCGTTGGAACCACAGCCAGTCTCGAAGCCATTCGGGAGGCGTCCTGGTCAGCTCTTACTTTCGGGTCCAACCTGACTGGTGTACCGTCCGCGTAGGTCACTTGTGCCTGCAGTTCCGGGTGGACATACAGGTAGCGACCATCGTACTCTACTGGGAACGGGTCAGCCACTGCTGGCTTCCATTGATCCTTCGGTCCGTCAACTTGTGTGGTCTCGGACTCAGTCGCTGCGGGTTCAGCACTCGCAGCCCCTCCGGATCCCTCGGGTGGGAGTGGAGATAGCATCTTCTCTGGCTCATTTAGTGAAAATGAAGCCAGCTTCTCCTCGAACGAGCGATCCGTGGGTTCCTCCACGTCCATCATCTCGCTCTCTTCCTGTGTTACAGGTGACAAAGCTTCCGGAAAAGCTTCTGCGGACAGAGTCAGCTTATCCAGGTCACCGGATAGCCTGGCTGCAGCTACGGATTCCTCAGCCATGACTGGGGAATCGCCCACGGGAGTAGACTACTCCTTTTTCCGGCTTTTACGGCGCCGGGGCCGACAAGGACGGAGTCTGCCTGCTGAGAGACAGACTCTGAGGGCGCACAAGAGGTTTGCTAGATGGTAGAATTTAAGAAAGAAGGGGTGACCCGACTGTCCCAAACGCTACCAAAAAACAATATGGCGACAGGCCAGCTTTCGTGACGTCATTTCCCCGCAGCCCGCGAGGTCACGAGAGGTCAGCCGAGACTGGACACGGTGACGTCATGCGGAAATGCACGTGCTACAAGCGGAACATCAACAAACTGATTGTTTTTAGGTAATTATCGCTCATGCCGATGACTCGTCTGGGGATTTAAGTGGAGATTATGGAAAGCTTAAGCAAATCCACCGGATTATCCGTCCACTACCCGTTGGTACATCATGCGGCGGCGACAAATAAGCCTTTCGGGTCAGTTGTCATCCGTTCCTCTAAATGTAAACATTACACCCGTTGTGTATACAGGTTAGGTCACTGCAGTCCTTTGGGCAATTCGAGGGCTGCGACGAACGTATCTCCCCTTCTCGGATAGTTCTTTATCGGACCTGACAGTCTGAAGAGCCTTTTCTAGGTGTTTCTTAGCCTTAGAGACACCTTTCCTCTTCTTTTTGTCTTCACCTGCCGAGACTTTTTTAACTCCCCCACGCTTAATCGGTGTTGGCGTGGGTGTCACTGATTCGGAACACTTTTTAGGCCTACCACGGCCTCGCTTCACTGTAGTGTTCTTTACCTGGTCTATTATGCGATTCTGGTTCAGGATCTTTCCGGAACCTTCACCATACATTTCTGTGGAGGTCTCCCTCCCAGACCATTTCCTTAATCTAGCCACATTCGACTTATAGAGTCGACCAAGGTCAGATTTAATAATTACGGTACAATCACTGATAACTTGTGTTACCGTGAAGGGACCATCCCAATTAGACGCTAATTTTATGTGTCTAAGTGGTTCATGTAGTCTGAGAACTCTGTCTCCGGATTGGAATTTCCGATGCTTTAGATCGGTATCATATCCAACTTTCTGCCATTTGGCACTTTTTTTCAAATCAATTCGGACAGACTCATATGCTTTTTTAAATCTGTCTCTTAAACATTCCACAAAAACTACATGGCAAGGTAGTTCCGGGTCCATCCCTACGACTCCAAATACTAAGTCAGCAGGCATTATCAGATCCTCTCCAAATACTAAGAGATTCGGAGTACAATTTGTACTTGAATGTACCGTACTGTTATAAGCATGTGTCACGAAATGACATTGCTCATCCCAGTCGTCCATATGTTCATTGACGAGTGACTTTAGAACTTGGATAAGGGTTCTATTGAACCTTTCTACCAATCCGTCGCTTTGTGGTCTATACGGATTGGTTCTAGTCTTACAAATAGCTAAGTATTCGCACATACCCTGCCAGAGATTTGATTCGAATTCTCTGCCTTGGTCGCTGTGTAGCATTAATGGTACACCGAAACTTAGTACCCAGCCTTTTACAAAGGCTTCGGCACAAGTAACTGCTTTGTGGTTCGGTAGTGGAAATACTTTAGTGTATTTTGTGTAATAATCACACACTACCATCATACAGGTATTATCATTAGAGGTTGTATTCAATCCACTAATGATATCTACCCCGATTCTTGCGAATCTAACTCCGAAAAGTTCTTGGGATAGGGGAAGTTTGCCCATCCCGGGTCCGGGTTTGTTTTTACAACAATCCGGACAGGTGATTACCCATCTTTGCAAGTCTCTGGTCATGCCAGGCCAGTAGTATTTTTTGGAAAGTCGTGCCAACGAACGTTTCCTTCCAAAATGACCACTGGTCCGATGTCCATGACAGAAGTACATAATGTCATGTCTCATGGCATGTGGTATTACCACTTGCATGATTTTCTCACCATTATTACATGGCTTCCAACGGTATAACACGCCTTTCCGGACTTCAAGCTCGGTCCATTGAGCAAGAAACCTTCTCATTTCTCGATTTTCCAGAGAGACCTCGGGTCTAACTGGACGTATACCCTTTGGTACTAATTGCAATAGCTGCGCAGTTATCGAGTCAGCTTCCTGGAAACGTCGTATGTGATCCATAGACCAATCCAGTATACTGGCAACTAGGGGTTCGAATGGTCTTCGAATCCCTGCTAACACTGCCCTATGAGCTCCACAATCAGTACAATCCGGATTATCACATTTCCGGATTGGTATTCGAGACAAGGCATCAGCATTTAAATGCTTCACTCCAGGTCTATGCTGAATCTGGTGATGTTCAAGCCCATATTCTGATAGATGGGCTAACCATCGGCCTAACATTCCTTCAGCATCTCGGAAGTTCAGTAGCCATCTTAAAGAGGAATGATCCGTACGTAATGTAAAGTTCGTTCCCCATAGAAAATGTTTGAACTTCTTGGTATATACGACTACTGCTAACAACTCTCTTTTGGTTGTGCAGTAATTGCGCTGAGTTTTGCTCAGTGTATTGCTGGCAAAGGCAATCGGTACTTCTCTCCCATTTTGGACTTGCGAGAGAGCTGCACCAATGCTATCATTACTAGCATCAGTATCCAGTATGAAATGATCCGTTTCATTCGGATATTGCAAGACCGGAGTACTCGTGAACAGGTCTTTTAGCTTTTGAAAAGCAGATTCCTGTTCATGCGTCCAAGGAAATTTTTCCTTGGTACTTCCTGGAGTCCAGTTAGCTATTGCTTGTAATGGATAACTGACTCTAGAATAATTCGGAATAAATTCCCTATAATAGGAACAGAATCCTAAAAAGGACCTCACTTCTTTGGGTGTTCTAGGTCTATTCCAATTCGTAACTGATTCGATTTTCTCCGGATCAGCTTTTATTCCTTCATCACTAATGATGCGGCCCAAATAATTTATGGACTTTCTAAACATGTGGCATTTCTTAGGTTTCAATTTGAGACCATTAGAAATAATACGTTCTAGTACCATTTTTAGGTTATTAGAACACTCTTCGAATGTTTTTCCGAAGACTATGACATCGTCAAGATATACAAGACATCTTTTCCACAATAAATCACTTAGGATTGTTTCCATCATTGCTTCAAATGTTGCTGGTGCATTGCACAAACCAAACGGCATTACGTTATATTGGAATAGCCCAATATGACTCGAAAATGCAGTTTTTTCCATATCTGAAGGGTTCATTCCCACTTGCCAGTAACCTGATTGCAAGTCTAGGGTACAAAACCAACTGTTTCCTCCTAAGGAGTCAATGGTTTCGTCTATTCTCGGTAATGGATACGAATTCTTTTTCGTCACTCCATTCAATTTCCTGTAGTCTATGCAAAAGCGGATAGTACCGTCTTTCTTTGTTACCATACACACAGGACTACTCCATGGACTATTGGAAGGGACTATTATATCCTGTTCCAACATCTTGTTTATCTCCTCTTCAGCTACTCTCTTTTTCGCTAAAGGTAACCGCCTATACGGTATTTTAAAGGGTTCCGCATCTATTTTATGTACTACCTTGTTTGTCGTACCTAGTTTTTCACCAGGTTTGGCAAAGGCAGTCCTATACTGACAGAGCAAATCATAGAACTCTTTCCGGTCTTCCGGATTTTCTAATGAAGTTTCTTCATACAACTTGAGTAAGTCTTCCGAAATTTCATCATTTCCTGTTACCTTTTGTAAGTTTAACTTACTATCCGTTACAGTTTCCGAAAGGGTCACGTTTCCAAAAACTTGTCCCTTTTTCAAGTAGATAGTACTGTTTCCAGTATTGGAGACAGGTACTACCGACCAGGATGCATTTGCTACAATAGTGTCTGCGGATACTAATCCGATACTTGACAGAGTAGCTACATCCGGTTCTATCACTGCAGGCTTATTGCGCATAGCAGGATCACTTCTTACTAGCACATCACAGGCTACTCCCGGAGGGATTCGCACAGTGTGTGCTACACTAGCCATAGTGCTCACTTGTCTCAGTACACATCTAACCTTTACAGGATACGGGTATTTAACACTCAACACTCCTGATTGGGGTTCCAAAACAACTCCATACAGGGATGCGAAATCCAACCCGAGTATCCCTTCATCTGCTATATCCGCAATGGTGGCGCTCATGACATAGTCATGTACTCCATCTAATTGTAGCTTTACACAAGTTCTACCATACGTTTGTAAGGTACTGCCATCAGCCGTCTGAGCACTTCCTCCCGATTTGAGAGTATCATGCTCATCTGGTATAAGATCGTAGAACTTCCTGGAGATACAGGAGTGGCTAGCTCCCGTATTCATGAGAAATTCGGCAGATCTTCTGTTAACAGTGAGGCAAACATACCACCGCCTTCCGTTTAAAACAGAGGGCATATCCGTGATGATCGGAACGTCATTGTTCACACCAGGAGTCGATCCACATCCTTTCAGGTATTCCAGACAAGGATGACCCGGGGGCAGGTGGGCACTACCAACCCTGGCTAACTCGTAGCCGCCTGCCTCGTTACTGATATCGGGTTTCCCCTGTGCTCCCGTGGCACCTGTTATATCAGCTTCCCTAACCTTCCGGGTGTCTACAACCACCTCGGTGCTAGGCGAGTTTGCTACTACATGCGAACTATCATCACGGATGGTGATATCATGGCAAGATTTGTCACTGGGATCCCCTTCTTTGCCCCTCGGGAGACCCCTCCCTAGTTTTCCTCTGTACTTATTCCAGAGACACCTTCCTGTCTACGAGGGACAGGTTTCTCAGCCATACATTCAGGAGCGTAGTGCCCCAGTTTCTGGCATCTGAAACATCTCCTTTGAGATTTATCAACTCTCGGTCGCTTTAGAGCTTCTGTTAGTCCGGCTATTAATGTTTCCATCACATTAGTAGGAGCAACAGTGGCTGCCACAGTTGGCTTCGCCGTAGAGGCTACATTGCCAGGTTGAGTTGATCCGGAAGCTGTTTTACCAGCAACAGATCCTCCCCTCCCTCTCGAATGTACCTTCCTATACCGTTTCTGTCGGTAATACTTTCCAGCTACCTGGACTGATCCAATATATTCTCCGTTTTCATCGGAGACATATTCATCCTCCTCATCAGCCTCATACGAATCGACCGGGGCTAATTGGGAATTTTCATATATCGGAGCAGGTGTACTTTCGTATTGAAGCGGAGCTGCTCTTACCGGGTTAGGTCCTAGACCTACCAATCGTTTCTTCATGTCATATCCATCTATTGATATGAACAGGTCACTGAAGGAAGTATCATCTTTCCAAGAATCCCAAACTACTTGTTTGTGATCCGGATCCCGCAATCCATTGTAGAATTGTATAAACAACTCTTGTAGGTAACAGTCATCGTCATGAGCCCAATTCGGACGCGCTTTTGATAGCAAGTCCTGTAGCTCCAAACCAAAGACCTTGTGAGATTCTTTAGGTTTCTGTGTCCTTTTCTTAAAGCTTACCCACGGATCTTCTCTAACGATTGATCCAAATAGGTATGCGGCACATTCGACCAATTGATCATAGGTGCCGTATAATCCGTAAGCTGCTCTCCATTGGTTGAGGGCTACTTTTCCACCTTTATTCAACCAACAGATCAAATACGGCAGAGCTTCTTCTTTTGTCCAGCCACTGCAATTGACTTCGTTGACAAAAGCTTGGTACCTGTCCTTCCATGGATCATTAGAATCATATGGAGGGGGTATCCGTGCCTGTCTACGTGCCGGATTATTACATCCACGTAGTCTATCTGCTTCTCGCATGCTCCAGTTCATGACTTCCATGCCATCTGCTCCCTTTCGGTAGCAGTCAATGCCAAGGTTTTGCATACATTGGCTCCTATCAAAGATGGTTTGCATCCCTGCAGGCATGGAAGTTCTTCTATTTGGCTTCCTGCCATCTCCTCCGGATCCGGATCCTCCTGGGCCGCCTGGAGGGTTCCCTTCTGGTGGACCATTATTATGATAGTTTCCGGATGATCCGCCAGGGCATCCACCATTGTAACCGGCGTTTCCAGAAGACGCATACCTAGGGTAAGAATTATTTTGATTCCATCCCTGGTTATATTTATTACCATTTTGATAATTACCACTTCCTGATGGATTATAATTATATCTATATCCATAGGAAGATGTTCTTGGTTGATACGTACCGCCATTAACATTGTTTTGTGGCGGGTTTGGTCTTGGAAAACGTCCATCAGTAGGACCATTACCGGGACCCAGAGGTGGGTTCGGTAATCTTGGACCTGCTGGTGTACTGTGGCCGGGTTGAGAGAAATATGAAGGTGGTGTTAACATATGCCTCGGTGGTCTCGGTACTCTTGGTTGTGCCACGGGTGTGTTATTGTTAGTTCCAGTAGCACTATCGTGAGTCGCTTTAATTTTGTGACTCAAATCTGGTATTGGTGGTGCCGGACCTATCGTATCCAGCACTGGAGTTGCTGGTGTAGGTGTGGTTCCATTAACTGCGGTATTATCTGGTTTCTTGTAGATTCCGGATACTACATTCTTATCAGCCCCATCATCAACGAATGGGTTATATCTAATTGGGGTTGCATCTTTGGATGTTTTTCCCAACATTGTAGACACCACAGCTGGATCTATATCACCTATAGTCAACTGGGCGGCTTCTACATATTTGTCTAAGGTTATTGCAGTAGTCTGCAATTCCTGAAGCTCATTCGTGAGTTTCTGTCTATCTTCTTCCAGTTGTTTATTGTAATCTATAATGCCTACCCGGATGGTTTCATTGTCTTCAGCTTGTTTACTACACTGAAGTTTCAATTTCTCTAACTCACTCTGATAATGGCATATTTCGGATTCGAATTTTGCCTTATCAAGATTTAGTTGATCGTTCGTATCTATGTATGTTTGGATACGAATGTGTCTATTGTCATATTCCTTATTGAATGACTCTCTCATTTCCTGAAGTTTTAATTCTTCATTCTCGAGTTCCTTCATGTACTCACTCCTTCTGGCTTCGAATTCCTTTCGCATGCCAGTTAGGTCTTCTTCCAGCTGAAGTTTTTCATGGAATACTTCATCTTTAGCTTTGACCAAGGTATTTAGGTTCTCGTTCAAAGTTACATAAGTTTCATTTAACAACAGGACATCCGGTCGTTTAAATTCCTCACCTTCCGGTACCGCATAGGTTAAGTCGCCATCTATAGCGCTGTAATCTAATATCGGTAGTCCGGGTCTGGGTAATCTATAAGGTAGTTCTCCGAATGTTACCCTTTTTGGCATTGGTGCCGGATGTTCTGGATTAGTACTACCACCAACTTCGAACATCGAATTACTTAACTCGTCAACAAGTGATTGTTGGCCTATTAAGTTACTCTGTCTCTGTATAGACTGTTCGCGTCGTACAGAGTCTGGTAGATTTTCCTCACTATCATTATAGTGGGGTTCGGGATCTCTCCAAGATGCAGATTCCGCATCTTGGGAGTTCGAATGGGTTTGGAGCACTAATGATCCATTTCCATTCTCCTGGGCAGCTAATTGCCCTGCTGGGTTAGCTTCCCCGAGGCTATCTAACCCATGTACTAGCCGTTCGGACGTTATAACGTCCGGGCTATACACCAGAATTAACTGGTCATGGCACCAGTGTAAGGGTTTGTGGCCTTACGGACCTTGGGGGTTCGGGTCTTACGATTCGGAAAGAAAGAGTAAGACAGTATTTCAAGTGTATGCCAACGGTTAGTTTTATTACTTAGTGCACACTCACGGCTGCCGAATGGTATAGAAGAGGCAGCTAATATTGATGGATAATGGTCTACATGGTGCGGAGGCCAGAAGGGCCTCTGACGTAGCGGCTGAGCCCTGGGCTTTATATAAGGACCCAGGTGTTCGTCGTCAGATGTCCCCACGGACCCGGATCGGTGCTGCCACCTATCCGGAACCTGAGGAACGTCCGACGACTCGACTCACCCGCCACGTCAGACGGTACCCAACTCTATGGTTTAACAATGCGTACCTCTATAGAATTTATAAAACCACTATTTTACCCTATATGGAATATGCAGATATATGTTTTATGAGTACGTATGATAAATATTTAGATCCACTCCAGTATTTCCAGAATAGATGTATAAAAATATGTCTTCAAGTACCACATCTAACTAGTACAAATCTAATACATAATATGAATAAGATCAATTTCCTATGTGATAGACGATATATTCACCTCTTAAATTTCATGTATATTAGGTCTCGAGATAAGGATTTTATAGATGATAGACCTATTAGAACCAGATTACATGATGCCCCTACAATGAATGTTACAACTACAAACTGTCTTATGTATGCACGGAGCGTTGAATATCTGGGTGCCATAAGCTGGAATGCTCTGACATCAGGTAGAAGAAATGCCCCTAGCCTAGACCAGTTTAAAACTGAATCTAGAAACTACCTGGCAGAACTCTTTCCCTATGTCAGACCATAGCGCATTAACACTCTGAACTATTAACATGTTACTTGCTATTACCCTGTGAGCAGATCTGACAACCATGTTACGTACCTAGAATCAAACACTGTATTAAATTGTTTGACATAGTTAAATCTCCATATACTCCCCTCCCAACTCATCCTCTTTATAATATAATATATTGTGTCAACTGTCTTGCATACCATAAACCAAAGAAAGGATGAACCAGAAGAATCAACCCTTACACAGATCACTGTGGGGATGAGGTTCTCTTCCTTCATTGTTATCTCGATTTACTGTCAATTATTTTCATTTACTGTGATTTACTGGTTATCAAGGGCATTGATTACTATTTTTGATATATGCTACGTTATCCGGAGACTCCTAAAATATAAGCTAAATACATATATACCTATGTATTGTATGCCTATGATACTACTAGATTTTACCAGTAACTTCATGCATGTAAACTTTCTCTCATCAATGTACCAAACAACCAAATGATCAATCAAATGTATAGAAATCTTGGGATAATAAAGTAAATTCAAACCAAAAAAATGTCAAATTTCTTGGCCCTGTGACCATTTTTTCTATGGGAAAGCACCATACCCCCATGTCAATGCTAGAAATCGATGAAATCTACGGAGAGCGCACAGACTGATACCCGCTCTGGGAATTGATTCTCAGAGAGATTTGAGGGGCCTGAGGGGCATAAAAGTAAAAGATTCTGGATAAGACATTACTGGGCCAGTGAATAAAAGCTTTCCAAGCTATTTCATTGACCACCAAAATTCCCACCCAGGCCTTTATAAAGGTTGCAGAACACCAATTGACGGGAGGTGGCAGCAGGAGACACTTTATAACTCCGCACTGAAGGGTGTTGTACAATGATTATTGGTCTAAAATCTGACAGTGGGTAGGCAAACCAGGTATCAAATTAATCCTTAGGGTGTATATTAATCGATTTGAGTGTTATTTAGGCTGATATTTGATGGTAAGTTGAGGGGGGTGCACTCTATTTAATTAGAGAATTTATTGAAATCATTCACTGCAAAACCCCCAAATCTGGGTATGTCCGCACTCTAAGGCCTATAGCACAAAAGTTAATCACATTGTACCACATGCCATGGCCCTAAATTATTGGGAAAAATGTATATCTACAAGAAAATAATAGTGGCTAAGCCCAGATACTTGCACAAGTATTTTATTTTCGCCCAAAAGCTATATAGGCCAACAGTGGAAAAAATAATTAGTGTTCTGCAGCCTCTAACGGCTAGACTGAGTTTCGTCTGTGTCACGGGTGGGCCGTTCACACCTACGGGAGGGGAACGGGAGTAGAGGTGTCACAGTAGTATTCCGCCCCAGTAAACCTAGGACAGCTAAATAGTCCCAACTAAAAACAGTGTTTTGCTTGGTATAATCAGTGCCAGGGGACCTTATTTTTATTGCAGATTAATAATTTTGGTACCAGAAGAAAGGTAACGATTTGGGGGGGAAAAGTTGCAAAAATTTTTTGGTCACCATGGAAACCTATTGTGTCAGAGAGGGGTCCAAGGTCAGATTTGTGACTTGTCAGGGGTGCCTGTATCGTGTAATTTATTCAACATGGTGGTTTCCATGGCAACTGGTGCAAAAACGGATCTGACTCAGTTATGGTTGACCATAGAGTAGAGGACCCTATTATCGGCACCTTAAGGGTAAATCACCAAGCAGATGGTTTTCTCATCTATAAATTATAAGAAAGGTTGAATATGGAGAGTGGAGATTTTTGGATTTTTTCCTTTCCTCAAGCTTTCTATTGCAGTAATCTTTAAGGGAGTATTCACAATTTTTTCTGACCTATTCTGGGCACCTATTATCAGCACCTGTCCCCTATTATCAGCACATTGACCTACATGTGGTTGGATCGGCTCAAAAATGATTAACTCAAATCTAGAAGTGACATTCACCAGTGTATAGGTAACAGAGTACTAATATGTATCTTGCCATTTTTGCACACTTTTAACAAGGACAACAACCATGAGGGTCCATAACAGACTTCAAAAATAGATATAATGAAAATTAATTCTTCAGTAACTTTGAGAGGCTGCAAAAAATAGGGTTGGACAAGAATAAAATATGAAAATAAAAAAAAATTCTTTATTAGGAGTGAATTCTCAGAGCCATGATTGAGGAGGCTTATAGGAGACAATATTCCATTATAATAATACATAAACCATTAATTTTCATCATTTTTAAGACAATTGGAGGCAATTCTATCCATTGGTGCTGATAATAGGAGCCAATAGCATATTGTAGGGGCAGTAATTCCCCGTACCTGGTGGAGATACCGAGTGGTCCCGCCTCGCGAGGGGGATCTCTAGAGAGCTCGGTACCAGGTAATCACTGCCCCCTAGTGTGTGTATCATACCGATCCAGGTGTAGTTGGAAGGTAGAGAATGTCAGGCCAGGGGAAGTAGCTCAGGGGTAGAGCTTCCGCTTCGAAGTTGGAGGGTCCCGGGTTCGAGTCCCGGTTTCTCCATGACATTTTCCGCTGACCACTACATTGGTGGAGAAACCGAGCATCCTAACGCAATCACGGATTGAAGGTACGGGAACCCCGTATCTTAACGCAATCATGGATTGAGGACTCGGGAACTGGGCCGATATGATACAGATGACGCTTCGACCAATCCGGTACTTGTACCAGTACACCCACTGGGAAGTCAGGAGTGCCCCAACACTGCTTGATAAAGCCTCAACTCTCAGGTAACTGGATTGAGGGGGAATGCCGGGTGCTAGTGGATGGTGGTTGAAGCTGATGGGGAGGAGTGTAGGGGCAGTAATTCCCCGTACCTGGTGGAGATACCGAGTGGTCCCGCCTCGCGAGGGGGATCTCTAGAGAGCTCGGTACCAGGTAATCACTGCCCCCTAGTGTGTGTATCATACCGATCCAGGTGTAGTTGGAAGGTAGAGAATGTCAGGCCAGGGGAAGTACCTCAGGGGTAGAGCTTCCGCTTCGAAGTTGGAGGGTCCCGGGTTCGAGTCCCGGTTTCTCCATGACATTTTCCGCTGACCACTACAATATTTTGGAGCCATATTACCAAAAATAAATCTAAATTTATTGAATTGGTACATAATTAATTGTTTGGGCTCATTTTTAACTCATGATTTGGTACTTTTATGCCCCCCAAAAAAATTTCACATACTGTAAAACGGGGATACTTTGTCCCTTAAGGGGTAACTTTAGCCCAGTCACAGAAAAATGTTGTTTTGATCTTTATATTACAATCAAGGATATTTTTCATATCTAGGTTACTTTTATCAAAAAGCCTATCATCTAAGCTACAATTTTAGCCTAAATAGAATTTTGAAAGTGATAGTTATATTTAGATATAAGGCAATGAGCAGAGGCTAAAATTTTCACCGATTTTCAGTGTGTCCGGAAATTGTGTCGAGATCAACCAATAATATTCAAGAATGAGTCTGGTGGTTTTTAACCAACAATTAATTAACCCAAAGGCATCTCAAATCAAGTGCACTATATTCATTTAGCCCAAGAAGGATTTTATTATTTCACATTTTCTGTAAAATTATAATTTCTCTAAAAAAATTGGGGTTACTTTGGCCCTCGGGGGTAACTTTGGCCCGCCACTACTTAATGCCTGTCATTTTAGGCAAAATAGTCATATATTTCACAATTTCTGTTACATGCCATATTTTAGACTGTATCCATGAGTTTTGTTCACCTTTGATGAAAAATTGACTGAATTAGATCCCTTCTAAGAATGCTTTTTATATTGACAAAGTTTTTAGGGGTAACTTTGACCCAATATTTGGTTGTGAAAAAAACAAGAAATATACTACCATAGGGAATCCCTTGTGGGCCAAAGTTGCCCCGAAGTAAGGGTAACTTTGCCCCAACCTATTTTGATGTACCGTAAAATGGGGATACTTTGGCCCACTTTTTGGATATTTCCGAAAAATTAGCATGATAGGAATGCAAGTATTGGAGAAATAACTATCATTAGTTTGAGTTTTAGTTAGTATCTTTCAGATGTATGTGAAATTTTAAAATTTTGTGCCCAGCAAGAACTAGGTTTACATCGAAATAGTTTTGGGCAAAGTTACCCTTACTCCGGGCCACCTAGAGTAGAGATACGAAAGTGGCTACTAAGGGAGTGATCATTTTTTAACAACAGGGGGGGGCTGGTGGGTTTGCGCGCGGACGCGCGAAAAAAATTTCGACCCCCCCCTCTCGAGGGGGTAAAATTTTTTCGACCCCCCCCTTTTACCCTATAGTAACGCGCGGGGTTTTCCACTGAAAACAGGTGAAATTATTTTGACCCCCCCCCATCAGAGGTATTGAAAAAATTCTGACCCCCCCCGGTCAAGGGGTTGAAAAAATTCTGACCCCCCCCTCAAACCCACCGGCCCCCCCCCCCTGTTGTTAAAAAATGATCACTCCCTAACGGCCTGCTTACCCTAGACCGCTACCCCGTCCATCTCGCTCGGCACCGCTTCCCCCAGAGGGTCCGTGGCGACCTGCAGTGGGGCCGTTGTTCAGCTTTCTGGGCATCCAGGATCCACAAGGAATAGTGTACCCAGGATACACAAGGGATTGACCAATCAGGAGCAAGCACCTGCTCAGCAGATGCATCTGCTACTTTCAAGATGGTGGATGTCTTGGCCACTCAGTTCAGCTTATTTTATCACAGATATCTGCTAGTTTATGATAGATGAAGTACAATTAAAAGCAGCAACATCATCTTTGAGCTTATATATATATTCAAGAATGCAGTTTGTTGTTGAAAAAAATGATCACTCCCTTAGGGAGTGCTCATTTTTTAACCACAGGGGGGGGTAGGGCTGGTGGGTTTGAGGGGGGGGCAGAATTTTTTCAACACCTCTGATGGGGGGGGTCAAAATAATTTCACCTGTTTGAAATTTTTTTCAACCCCCCGCATAAGGGACGGTAATCGCGCGCAAACGCAGGACGCAACTTCTCGACCCGGACTATGCCCCCGGGGCATTCACGCGCTGCTCCACGCGTGACAGCAGTCCCTGCTGTGCCGTGCTGTGTCAGCACTGCATCCTTCCACCTTGACAACATAGTTCATTTATTTTGAAGTATATTATCATATTGTGACACTTTACATGATTAAATACATGTAGAACTGTGTTCATCTAATGTATACCTAAGCAAATACAGTGTATATTTATCAGCTGATAGGATAGATTAGTCCTCGATTCAACAGTAAACAAGATCGTCTGCTGACCTAGATTCCAGATTCCTAAATACAGAAGAGGTAGGACAATGCCCCCAGGGCAGTAAGGTTAGAATAATGCCCCCAGGGCATAATCATTTGTAACTTGCAGGTGTAGGGGATGCTCCAGGGGCATTGATTATGGCATTGTCGTCTCTAACCTGGGGATATTGATGGCCCCCACTGATGCCCCCGGGGCATGTCACTGGTACTCCTTTGCCCCAAATGCGTGAATAAAATTGAATTGAATTGAATTGTGGCACAGGGGGCAAAACCATAAAGTTCCCATAGGCTACATGCCAACATTCCCAAATTGGCTGCAGGAAGACTCCTGGATCCTTTGGGTACAAAATCTGTCAAAAGAGGTACCGATATATCTTTTTTGGGCCCTGCTATATAAGTGGTACCAAGTGAATTGTGGTGTATGCACATGGTTACTATAGGACATATACAATTTACAATTTTATTTATTCACATCCTCATCAGAGGTAAAGGAAAGAAAATAAGAAAAGAAATCAGCTCTAGCCGATAGTTACAATGGCTTCACTGAGTTACAAGTGTATAAACATTACAAGTGTGATAATTGTCTCCACCACTTTGTCATACTAGTAATTGTGCATGATCAAGTTGTCATATGAGAAATATCATATGACTAGTGGTATATAGTGTAAATCCAACAAGCTCTTATAAAATAGTGTTATTTCCAGTTATCACTGGTTTATTCAGCTTTAGGCAACATGTAAGAAATATCAATCACACAGATGTTAATATGCAGGTAATTTCCACATACAGTAAATATACAATAGTTCATAGAGTATAATGTTCTGTTCCACTCCACCTGTGAGGTAATAATAATACAATGTCCAGCATAGTTCTAGGTGGGTTCCCACACCTAGCTCCTGACCTGCTGCTTAGAGGAATAATGTAATAATGAATAACTTTACCCTCTGGTGGATGTCTTGTAGAAGATACCCTCTGGCCACTAATGATGGAATCCTATGCCTGTCTAGCATAGTTTCACCATAGTGTAGAGGTATAGCAGGTAGCAGGAGATGACTGGAGATGTTACCTCTGGAGCGGTTCTGGAGATTCTGATTTCTAGGAGGTGCAGCCAGGCTATTTGTACCAAATCTTGGCATTGCACCTCAGACTGACTGGGGCCAGTGGCATCTGCCTAACTCTGCAATTGTTTGAGGGGGGTCTTTCATGTGTCACAGGGTGCATAAAGGACCCCCATGGACGCCGCTATGTCCCCCATTGTCCTGGTCGGTTCTGTAACTTCAAACCCTCATATCTCGGGAGTTTATGCCGTTACAACCGCCATTTTGGGCATGCGCAGAGTTGAATATGCCAAGTTACTAATGCTCGCTTGCCAGGCGCGTAACTTGCGCTGGTTTGTCTGTAGTGCATTCGGAGGTCGAATCAGTCTCCATGGCGTAACTTCCTTAATAATAGGAGTTCCGCCTTGATCTTGGGCTCATTTTGATCGTCTAATTATGGGCTTTCCATAAATTCTTTGATATTTGACCTAGGTTGCTCAGGAGCGACGCTAGAGCGACCGGAAGGTTATGGCATCGTGCTTATGTAACCTATTGTTCAGTGTTAGGGTGCTCAGACACTCATGACGGCGTCAGCGGTGCCCAGGCACCCGTGACGGCCGGTTGCATTCACTTACAAGTTATTATATTGTGCACTGAACCATGAGGTCGCACACTGAGACCCTTCAAAACATTATATTGTGCAGTGGACCATTAGGTCGGACCCTTTGATGTTGTAACCTATGTATCCTTCCCCTAGCTGGTGTGCAGTGGGGCATGAACACTCACATAGAAGTACAATGTATTAATTTCTTATATATTCTTTGATTAATACAATAATATGTTACAATTTATGGAATAATAAAATGGTATATGATAATAATAAGTTTACATATAAATGAATGCAAATACTTGAAACAGAAAAAGATCAACTTAGTACCTGACTATGTACATTTGAAGTAGGACACAAAAGTACTACTGATAATACTTCATCCAGCGGATGTGAGGGCCAGGCAAATCTGGCAGTACCAATAAAATAAGTTGAGATTCTCGGTCTCCAGCACCGATGAGCACCATGTTGACTAGTAAACGGTGTGTGAAGACGGTATGAGGTATAGGAGCACCACACAAACTACCTAATTTGACTAGTGTGTCATGATGACAATATAAAGTACAGTACACAACTCTAGCTATCCAACTTTTATCTATCCACCATGGTAAAATTGACGGGTCAATATGCGATGAAACAGTTACACTATGCTTTCGGCTATTATTACGTAGACTTTTTCCTTCTTGCCCGCTTTTTATTGTTCTTTTTTGCTGGGGCTATCCTCTTCGTGGGTCTGAATTTTTCCATGACAATTGCACAAAATTTGGATAAGTGTGTAAGAACAAAGGGGTTTTTGTTATTAAAAAGATCCACCATAGCCACCGTACTTGGTCGTGGTGGTATATCATTGGCAAGAAGTAATATAGGAAGTGAGAGAGACGAGTTTTCATCTAAACATGTGAATGTTTTTTACGCCCCCCCCCCTCAGCGGAGGTCAATATTTTGTGCTCCCCCATGCCAGATGCATGAACAATTTTTATGCCACTCTTTGATCGATCAAGAGGGGTCAAAAGTTTTACAACCCCACCCCAAACCCACCATGCCCTCCTGTTGATAAATAATGACCACTCCCAGGTGATGCCCAGGGGCATCGGTGGCGTTTGCAATGCCCCTAGGGCATGCAAGGTGAGGACAATGCCCCAGGGCCTGCTTATGCGGAGTCATACAATGCCCTGGGGCATCCGTGGTGTGGGTGATGCCCCCAAGGCATACACGGACAGGTTAAGAAGGTTGGTCTATGCCCCCAGGGCACCCATGGTATATATAATACCCCCAGGGTAGGCATTGTATGGATTATGCCCCCAGGGTATGTATAAAAAGTCTTTTATATGCAGGACATTAAACAATGCCCCCAGGGCATCCGTAGTAGAGACCATGCCCCCAGGGCCTGTATATAGACAGCCTAACATGTGGAGGAGATATGACAATTTATAGGTAGCCTTACATACAGAGGAGGTAGGAAAAAACCCCAGGGCATTGAGGTAAGAATGATGCCCCAGGGGCATGTATAGGTATCATTACATACAGGGGAGGTAGGACAATGTCCCAAGGTCATAGTCATTTGTAGCTTACAGATGTAGGGAATGCCTCAGGGGCATTAATCATGATGGCTCCACTGATGCCCCTGGGGCATGCCAATTTGAATCGTTTCTAATCTAAAGAGGTAGGCGATCATGATCTGCTGCCCTGGGGGCATCGATGTCCCCCACTGATGCCCATGGGGCATGCCACTGTCATCTCCAACCTAAAGAGGTAGGGGATCATTATCCGATGCCCTGGGGGCATTGATTTCCCCACTGATGCCCCTGGGGCATGCTGTTATGGTGAATACTGACATAGGCCTAATGACTTGAATTTGATACGGAATGTGGTAAAATGGGGCATTTACATGAATAGGGGTAATACCAAGCATTTTCATTGTATGATTCCACAAAATAGTCATATGGTCATGGAAAATTCCAATAGATTTTCATAGATTTTTAGGTCCCACAGCCAGTGGAAATTAAGTTGTTATATGCCCTAACTTACTTTTGGCACTATAATATGGGGTGTCAAAGTTTAGGTGAGTAATGTTATCCTGTGTTCCGATTTTTAGCTAATTTTCACATTTTTTAAATGTTTTTGAACAAAATGTTAAACATCATTGATTTCACAGATAATAATTTAGGATCCATATCATGAATGCCCTGGGGGCATCGTCAAGCTTCCTAACATTCTATTTCTATATGAGTGTAGGGATATGCCCCTGGGGCATCAGCCATACCATGGATGACCTAGGGGCATGGTCAAACTTCCTAAACATCTAGTAGGCCTATCACTGTATGCCCTGGGGGCATCGTCCATATTATGGATGCCCTCGGGGCATTGTCCAACCTACTATACATGTGAGACTCCCAACAGTGCATCTTTTATATCTGTAGGTTAGAAATAACGGCAGCATGCAGATTGTCGTCTATAGAAGTATAGGCTATGCCCCAGGGGCATTTGTGGAGTGTGTGATTCCCCCAGGGCATGCCTCACTAGATTGTAGTCTATAGAAGTATAGGCTATGCCCCAGGGGCATTTGTGATTTGGGTGATTCCCCCGGGTCATGCCTCTCTAGATTGTAGTCGATAGAAGTATAGGCTATGCCCCAGGGGCATTTGTGGAGTGTGTGATTCCCCCAGGGCATGCCTCACTAGATTGTAGTCTATAGAAGTATAGGCTATGCCCCAGGGGCATTTGTGATTTGGGTGATTCCCCCGGGGCATGCCTCTCTAGATTGTAGTCTATAGAAGTATAGGCTATGCCCCAGGGGCATTTGTAACGTGGGTGATGCCCTCGGGGCATGCCTCACTAAATTGTAATTGAGGTATAGGCTATGCCAGACATTTCACTGTATAAGTATTGAAGTCTTAAACATCTGCTTGAAGCTGACAGTCTCTCCCATGCTGGGAGAGTGATGTGTGGAACTTACGCGTCAGGCCGCACCTGCTGCAACTACTTCAGAATCCATACGCGTGGCAGACGCGATGCCCTGGGGGCATAGTCCGGGTCGAGAAGTTGCATCCTGCCGCGCGCACGTCCCCTTTAGCCTATAGAAGGCTAAAGGGGACGTACTTATACAGAAGGAGTCTATATTGTGGATCCTGGATACAGAAGGCAGTCTATTGTGGATCCTGGATACAGAAGCGGTCTATTGTGGATCCTGGATACAGAAGGAGTCTATTGTGGATCCTGGATACAGAAGCAGTCTATATTGTGGATCCTGGATACAGAAGGAGTCTATTGTGGATCCTGGATACAGAAGCAGTCTATTGTGGATCCTGGATACAGAAGCAGACCCTTGTGGATCCTCGATACAGACGCAGATCCTTTTGGGCAGAAAAATTTCTTCTTTTTTTTATTAAAAAAAATCAGAACCACAAAAAAACTTTTTGCCCCCCTCCCCTGCCATGGAGAAGCTGAAAATCAAGAGCAGACACACACCCCCTCCAATTAATAGCAGGGCTGAAAGAATTTAGTCCACCCCACCTGTATTTTCTCAAAGGGGTTGAACATTTTTCGACCACCTCAACCCTCCCCCCCCCCCCCGCCATTGTTAATAAATGATCACCCCCCCCCCCCCCGTCCATCTTCAACTCATGTGGGGGGCAGCCTGAAAAAATCCCAAAAGTCCAACTCCAAGGAAGATACAGGGGGGCTCTATAGTATGAGGGCAAGCCCAGATGCAATGCCAATAGTGAAGCTTTATGTTTTATTATGTTTGGTCATATCCCATTCATTTTCTCAAATAACAACCTCTAATTTTCCATAGAGCATGAGTAATCAAGTGTTTTGTGCATTGAATGGACAAGAATTGGCTAACAAAAACATCCACCATCTCGGACAGCAGCAGATGCATCTGCTAAGCAGGTGCTGGCTTCTGATTGGTCAGTCCATTGTGGATCCTGGAACCACTATTCCTTGTGTATCCTGGATCCACTGAAAGCTGAACAACGGCCCCACTGCTGGAGGCCTTGTGCTCTTCCAGCAGATTCTACATACAGGAAGAATAGGCAGGGAGAGTGAATTTAAACTTCTAACTCTCAGAGAAGGAGGTAAGAAAGACACACTTTGTCTAAATATGGCGTGCTCGGTCGCTTATTGAGTGGGCCAAAACTACGGCGTATTTCTACATTTTCCTCCGTAAGTATTCTCCAATTGATCTAACTCATACCAAAAGTAGTTGACAACTGGACAATTCCGCAATACTGTTTATACTTTTCGCACCGTCAGGTCGATCAGGAGGCAGGAAGAGCTTTGAAATAGTGACGGAAGTGAGATTGTTGACAAGCTGAGTTCAGTTTGACAGGTCGGGCCTCACCTCAGCCTCAGCCAGGCCCAGTCATTCGATAGTTCAACAAAGTCCATCGGTTTAGGTATCGGACACATTTTGTTTACAGGGGGCGCCACCACGCACCCACGGAGGACATACTTTGGAGGTGAATAATAAACCACTACTTGCCAATCATGGCCCAATCAGGGCCATTCAGGCCCAATGGCCGTCTATTGTGGCCAGTCTTTTGAGGGTGCAGAAATTCCAATTTTCTCCTGAACTTTATTATGTTTATATCACCAAATTACTTGAAACTTCTAGCGAGTAATTTTAAGATCTGAGTGGATATTCTGTATGAAAACAAATTAATTTTGAAGGGTAGATTTTGATAGAATGAGTTTTGAAATCATCACCCCATTGCACTTTCCACTTGTCTGAGTTGTCAATTCTCACACAACCTACACCTCCAACATTCCCAAATAACTAATGGCAGTTCTAATAAGAATAACCTCACTAAACCTTCAGCGAGTAATCTTCACTTCAGAAACTTATAGTTTCTAAAATTTGAAAGCATTCTGACCAGGGAAAATATCGAAAATAAGAATTCAAGCCAATGAGTAGTGTCTGCCTTGCAGTACCCCTATGGAAGCCCTGTGCGAGGATTCACCTCCTTTAAATGGAGGTGCTACCAGTTGCAACGAGGTGAAGACAACTTTCCCTTCATTCAGCTTGCTTTTCGTCTGTGCCAATACATGCCAACATTTCAGGGGTCCTAAACCAGGAGACCTTGGGGAATTTCTACTACTTTGCCCCGAATGAACTATATTGATTAGAAGCTGACACCTTGGTGGGGGAAAATTCAGATACAATATCGTGAAATCTGGCAATATGATATTTCTAGGTGAGACAAGCCTCAATATACCAAATTCCAGGAGGTTTTCTAAGTTAGAAGTGCCTGAACCTTTCCAAAAAAAACGGGAGATATGTGAAAATCCGGGAGAATTGAGGGGAAAATTTGAATCCGGGAGACACCCTAAAAAATCGTCAAAATCCGGGAATCTCCTGTATGCGGACCACCAAAACATTCTGCACTATAATTTAATTTAACTCATAGATCTACACCCGTAAAAGTGGAATTTCACCTTTCAAACACTCCAAATCACTCAAAATCATAAAGAGGCACATTTTCCCCCTCTCTGGGTGCCAGATCCAGACGTCGTTCACCAACCCAGTTTTTCTGTACGAGCATATGTTTGAACCCATCCCCATTTAGGCCTATTCTGCACACAATTAGTGATTATTTCCAACCTTTTTTTAAATAAATATTTTGGGATCCTAGACAAAGGAGCTGTCCCTTGTACTCCATATATTCTGAATCACAACAGGTTAAACATTTTATCTATGCTTTATTTAAAAAGTTTGCAGTGATTTTGAACTCCAATATAGACCAATCACAGCCCTCCAAGTCCTAAATCCGTACATCTCGGTGTACTACCTGAAGTGATGTCATCATCAATAGTGGAACGATACCTTAAAGGAAGCAGTATTTTATAATAACCTGGGAAATATGTCTCTCACATGTCCTTATTCCCAACCCAGTACAAAAAGTCCCTCAGAAATGCATTTCAGCTTCTCCACAGGGGGTGTCTTAATGCCTCAGCTTACCAAGAATACCCTTGATTTTCCCTCATTTTCACCCCTCCATCAAATATCTGCTTACCACAAAGGAACCGATGAGCACAATGGCCTGAGAATGGTATCCTTATTGCCAAAGAGTTATTCTGCATGGTACAAATGCCAGGTTTGGGGTTTCAGTTTTTATTTCTCAGAAAATTACGCTAATATAGCAGAGGAAAATAATGAAAATCTATCAAAAATCACAATTTCTTGTCAAAAAACTGATTTTTCAGAGACTTTACCTTGCTCAGAATGCACTGTACTATCCATATTCCATCTCCCAATACTGTTAACGAAATCTGTTCAAAATTTCATGCATATTTGAGCATTTTTAAGGGTTTTACAGACTCTAATGGGGTTCAATACTGAGGTGGCTCGGAATCCTCCGAAGCTGTGTAAGCCCACATTTAAGCCCTATAGCTCCAATATCCAAGCACCTATGGGTCAAAATAGGACATATACAGACTGGTTATAGTGATTTTTATACAAAATCTTGATTATTTGAATGTCTACACGTCTAAACCTACACTGGGAGGCATATGGGTGATTGGAGTTGAAAACTATTGAAATTCCAGCTCTCTCCGCAACCTTAAAAACCCACATTTTCCTCCATTTTTTTAAAGTTTCCCTGCTTATAAGGACAAAATGAGGGTTGATTTTTCATGAATAACCAATTCCTGATAAAATTGATAGCCTTTGGTTCACGTTTAGCCTGTATTTAACTATGTCCATTCCATAGGCCTATGGTTGTCTTAAGGTATCGGACCACCAAAACATTCTGCACTATAATTCAATGTAACTCATACACCCGTAAAAGTGGAATTTCACCTTTCAAACACTCCAAATCACTCAAAACCATGAAGAGGCACATTTTCCCCCTCTCTGGGTGCCAGATCCAGACGTCGTTCACCAACCCAGTTTTTCTGTACGAGCATATGTTTGAACCCATCCCCATTTTGGCCTATTCTGCACGAGGCAGCAGATGAAGCCGCAAAGTCAGCACTGAAACTGACACCTCGAGAAGTCCCAATCCCACACACGGACCTGACATCAACAATCAAGAAATATGTGAAACTGAAATGGCAAGCTGACTGGAATAAGCAACATGAGAACAAGCTACACTCCATTCAGCCTCAACTGAAAGGAAAGGGTGAAAAAAGAAAACTATCCAGATCAGACAAAGTGAAACTAACACGTCTACGAATTGGCCACACAAAGCTTACACACAAACACCACCTGAAACGTGAAGCCCAACCAATGTGCCAACAATGCAAGACTGAACTCACAGTTAAGCATATCTTGCTCAACTGTTGAAGGACTGCAAGCAACAGAAGAAAATATCTTAAAAATGCAACAACACTGAAAGCTGTCTTCAACACAATAGAAACAAAAGAACTCCTGAACTTCCTCAAAGAATCAAACTTATATAAGTACATCATATCATATATACGTATAATTTATAAAAAAAAAAAAAAAAAAATCGAAAAATGGCTGGTCCGTCGGTGTCAGGATAATGTGACCGACCGGGTGATGTGTCTACAGTTTGCAACATGTTACCTGCGTGAAGCAGCGCGATAAAGAGGGGCCTTGAGCCACGAGTGGTATTTCACCGCTACGAGCCGTGTCCCACTGCTACAAGCAGACTCATAAATATATGCATGCGCGCACACACACCCATCCACTCATATGCGCAAACCCGAGGTAGGCCCGCAGCCTACCATTACTATTGAATAGTTTAAAATTCTTGAGTTCCTCGATGGCCCCCGGACATAAAACTAAACAAACAAACACAATTAGTGATTATTTCCAACCTTTTTTTAAATAAATATTTTGGGATCCTAGACAAAGGAGCTGTCCCTTGTACTCCATATATCACAACAGGTTTAACATTTTATCTATGCTTTATTTAAAAGTTTGCAGTGATATAGACCAATCACAGCCGTCCAAGTCCTAAATCCGTACATCTCTGTGTGTTACCGGAAATGATGTCATCATCAATAGTGGAACGATACCTTTAGCCTTAAATTAAGGCGACCGCATATGTTCCCGACTTCCCGATCCAGTCGGGCCAGTCTGCGGTCAGCTTTAGACTTTTTCAGGCCTTACATTACTTCTCAGTGTGTGTGAGACTCTGCTTTGCATTTTGATATACCTGGCTAAAATACCTGCCATTTCTCTGAAGCTTAAGCATAGGACCGGTACCACCCGCCATGACACGGGCGGTACCAATTTTCATGTGAATCTTGTATAATTACTTGATTGACTAGACGTCAATCAAGTATTTACTTCTATCTAAACCTTACCATATATTGCAGATACAGTGTCTCCATGAATTTTGCAAAGCTGTTACCTTATAGGACAGGGACCCTGTATAAATCTATTGTGCTGACAAGGCATATTAAGAGGGCTACTAGCAGATTATTCATACATGGGAATAGAGTATTGATGTTGTCACACCTCGGGGTAATCCTTAACCCTTTAACAGGCCACCTACATATATGTACAACCATACAAAGGCCTTATTACCCTAAGGTTGGTATGATGCACTAACACTCTGTGTCCCTTGAGGTACTCAGCTAGTTCTGCTCTACCCAATCTCAAAACACCACTACAAGAGTGTTGGCCAGGCACCTTTCTAAAGGGAACCCTTTAAACCTTGCATATATGCATCACTGACTTTTAGCCCTTTAAGAACAGGATCACTTACACAATCTTATTATCTGATTGACTAGACATCAATGTTTAACATTGCAGCCCTGGTGAGTTATGGTCATAGTACATGATAGTCAATCATACTTGTGCCTGTGGCACAGCCTTAGACATTTTGTATTGCAATAAATTAAAAACTGATGTCATGTGCATTAAATCAGTCAGATGCCACTTGTGGGCAATGGCTGCATTCAATTCATTGAAAACGGCCACTGAGTCACCACCCACTGCCCACTCTCGTGGTATCTGACTGATTTATGCACACTCCATTCAGTTTTTAGTTTAGGAAATGTAGGCTTACTAGAAAAATGTATTAAAACCCTTATCAGAAAAGATGTGGATCACCTATGCCATGGCAAAATGCATTAAAAGATCACATACATACTTGGTTATTTTCTAACCCCATTACTGTAAATTATCTCGTATAAGCTGTGGCCATATAACTAAGCTCCCTGTGGCCTAAAGGATAAGGGATGTGGCTCATAGGAGGGTATTTGACACAGTACTAAACTTACAATTTTCAAGCAACAGATGCGACATATAGCTCACTCTGAGGTGGGGGGGGGGGGTGCGAGGGATTATTAGAAAAGGAATCAACAAAAATGTGACTTTTTCTAGTACTGTTAATCCTTGCGTATACGACACCCCTTGCGTATTGGACACACAAGTTTGGCTACATCCTGTAGGATGCATCTTGGGCTAAGTTTTGGTTTTAGTACTGGTCTATAGTGTGTAATCCTCATGTATAAGACACACCCTGTGTTGGGCCAAATCCTATGAATGCAGGTGAGGTAAAGCTCGTGTATAAGCCGTTTCTTATTAGCTGGGAGTCCCAGACTCCCAGCTATAGTACAGCATTCTAGAACAGGGAGAAACCGTTCTCCATTTGTCGACCAAAAATGGATACAATAGCTAATCTACTGAAATCATCAGTGCATGACCTAGACCGCTTAGGCCTTGCTAAGGTCCTTTCAGTTATTCATTTTTTTTCTGTCCCTGCATAGGTATAGTATTTTAGACATCGCCTCAGACTAAATGGCCAATAAGAAAACGGATTTATATAAGACCTATGCAAGTCTATGTTTGTCACAGGTCGTTCTGGGCCACCTGGTCGTCTTGGGGCCACCTGATAGCTTTTCTTGTTGATTTCATGAAGCCGAGAAAGCCTTCCATTAAGCCCACATATTAGAAGGCCAGGTACCTAAGCTCACCCTCACTGACCTCGACAACTCCCCCCCCCCAACCCACTTGTATAACACCAATAGACTCCTCTGAAGCCGTTTTATTGAGCCCTAACCACCCCACACAATTTAGTACCTGTACAACGCCAATAGACCCCTCTGAAGCCGTTCTACTGAGCCCTAACCACCCCACACAGTTTAGTACCTGTACAACGCCAATAGACCCCTCTGAAGCCGTTCTACTGAGCCCTAACCACCCCAAACAGTTTAGTACCTGTACAACTCCAATGAATTATTTGTCTTTAAAAGATCGCTAAATAGGCCTAAAATATCGCTAGGTTGGTATAATAGACTCTACACATTTTTATTAGCTGAGAGACCCTTAGACCACCTGTCATTTTATTCCATAAGGTCAGCGTGATGCACCAATGCATTTATTTGTCCTTAAAAGATCGCTAAGTTGGTGATAACTTTGTTCCCATTATGCAGATTTGAAAATAAAGACCGCCATGACGTTCGCCAGCTCGAGCTACCCTTTATCTATAGGTCACACTTTGGGAAACTCCTATTATTAAGGGAGATAAGATATATTTAGTAAAACTGCCAGTTCTTGGACCTCTCTGCCAGTGCCTGGACTGGCTTCTGCCCCCGCGTCCCAAAAAAGCCTATATCTCGATCCATTCCTTCCTCAAACCTGCCCTTTTTCGCCGGTGACACTTAAAACATATAGGTTTTGGCTGGAGGTAGGGTGCAGGTGGACCAGCTCAGGCCGAAAAGGCTGCAAGTCAAAAAAAATTATTTCGCTTAATCTTCTCTGAAACAAATTTTTTAGGGGGGCATGTCCTTTAGGGGGACGAAACACCCCAGATTGATACCAAACATTCCATATCTGCACATATTATTTGCATAATTAGCATAATTATGCAGTATCTTGGTACTGTTCAATATAATATAGATATGTTCCATTGGTCCCTTATAGAATTCATATGATTGCAAGTATAAACTACTGACTACACCTAGTGACTAGTGGAATCTGAACAGTAGAAAAGAAAGACCCCTCCTCTACCTTTGTATAGCATCAAACAAGTTGTTCAATGGAGGCAGCCATTGCTTGATCACATGCTTAAACCTTTTAGATCCAAATGCTAGTTACCAGTGCATTATCACTGTTGATAAGCTTTACACATCAATACCTGCACCCACCCAAGGCACATGCCCTGTTTGCACTGAATGGATGTCTTTCCATTTCTCCATTCTCTGGTGTTTGATTGAAAATGTTGACGTCATTCTGTGTTTTAATTTGTGTTTTAATCTGTGTTTTATGGTACATATATTGAGTTTAAGGCTATAACAGGTTAGTGTTAGTGCTAAGGTATGATAGTAATTACTCACTATTTGTCAGCGGTTAATCAATATATGTTAGTAATTACTCACTATTTGTTAGCAATTAGTCAATACATGTCAGTATTTACTCACAATCTGTCAGCAATTAGTCAATATACATCAGTACTTAGTCACTCAATATCAGCAATTATCAATACATGATAGTAGTTACTTACTATTTTATCAGCATTTAGTCAGTACCGTAATCTCCTGCGTATAAGACGCGTCCTCTACGCCAAACAAAATGCTGGGTAGTCTTATAGCTTTCTCTCAAGTTGGGGGTGCGTCTTATACGAGGGGTATTTTTTCTATAGAAATGTACTAATCTTACAAATTTCAGCAGTAAAATGTGCGTCTTATACGCGAAAATGCTTCTCCCAAGAAGGGGGTGCGTCCTATACACGCAACGCGTCTTCTACGCGGGAGATTACGGTATATGTTAGTAATTGCTCACTATTGACTAATATCTGACAAATTGTGAGTAATTGATGACATATATGGACTAAGTGTTGTTTTATAATGACTAAGTACTGGCATATATGTCAGTACTTTGTGACTAAATATCAGTAATTAGTCAATATATGTTAGTAATTACCCGGGTACTCACTATCTGTCAGCAATTAGTCAATATACATCAGTACTTAGTCATTGAATGTCAGCAATTATCAATACATGTCATTATTTACTCACAATCTGTCAGCCAGTAGTCAATGTATAACAGAGAAATAGCCATTGATTCAATTGTGCATCCTGCCTTGACTGGTATTTGTCAAGATATGTCAGTATCTATGGACTATTTGTCAGCAATTAGTTAATATATGTTAGTAAAAAAAACCAAAAAAACATTGTAAATCATTTTACGTCGAACCACAATTATACATGTGAGTTTTTTTCACAAATGAATTGAATTTTATTAACCAATGAAACGACTGTATTTATTCACACCCATCTGAAACGACTCCAAGTCAACTATTGTACTGAAATGACTCACTTTTCATATACCTCCATAGCAACAGCAATAAAGAGTATTCCCTGATGAAGGCCTGAGAGGGCCGAAACATGTAGGAATCTTGATACTCAAACTACAGTGGTTTAAGTTTTATTAATTTACAGTAGCGATAATTGACTCTGGATTCTAGGGAATATCTTCTATTCTACTATGTTAGTAATTATTCACTATTTGTCAGCAATTAGTCAATACATGGTAGTAGTTACTTACATTTTATCAGCATTTAGTCAATATATGTTAATAATTGCTCACTATTTATCAGCAATTAGTCTATATGTTAGTAATTGCTCACTATTTGTCAGCAATCATTCAATATATATAAGTAATTACTCACAATTTGTCAGCAATTAGTCAATATATATCAGTATTTACTCACACTTTGTCAGCAATTAGTCAATATACATCAGTACTTAGTCACTCTATATCAGCAATTATCAATGCATGTCAGTATTTACTCACAATCTGTCAGCAAATAGTCAATATATAACAGAGAAATAGCCATTGATTCCTTCTCCTGTGCATCCTGCCTTGACTGGTATTTGTCAAAATATGTCAGTATCTATGGACTATTTGTCAGCAATAAGTTAATATATGCTAGTAACTATTCACTATTTTTCAGCAATTAGTCAATACATGGTAGTAGTTACTTACATTTTATCAGCATTTAGTCAATATATGTTAGTAATTGCTCACTATTGACTAATATCTGACAAATTGTGAGTAATTACTGACATATATTGACTAAGTATTGTTTTATAATGACTAAGTACTGGCATATATTGACTGATTGCTGACAAATAGTGAGTAATTACTGACACATATTGACTAATTGCTTACAAAGAGTGAGTAATTACTGACATATATTGACTAATTTCTGATAAATAGTGAGTAATTACTTACATATATTGACTAATTGCTGACAAAGTGAGTAACTACTGACGTATATTGACTAATTGCTGTTATATAGTGACTAAGTACTAACATATATTGACTAATTGCTGAGAAATAGTGAGCAATTACTAATCCGATCATAAGTACATAAATCTAGATGATACGACCGAGCAGCTATTACAGCAATGCTTTATTTCTATATCTAAATATAATATCTGATCATAAGTACATAAATCTAGATGATACGACCGAGCAGCTATTACAGCAATGCTGTATTTCTATATCGATATATATTAAATGATCATAAATACATAAATCTAGATTAAAGAGTCATGATAATGATCCTTGAGTCATGATAATGAGTATAGAGTCATGGGAATCCTCGTAACAGGATTTATGGTATATTGCCTATGTAGTTTGACCCTTTGCCAGGTCCATAGCAACCAAATTTCTGCTCCCTGAATTATTTTGCTAACATTTTCCTTTGGTCATTTCATCCTTCAAATTGGGCTAGTGTGGGGGTTTCCACACTAGGGATGTCATCGATATCCACAATATCGAAGTATCGTCATTGTTTAAATAGTGAATATCGTATCGACATTACTCTTATATCGATATATGATAAATGAGGTTTGAAAAAGATAATTTTGGTTGAATTCTCTGAGATTTGTTGACACTCACATAGACATATTTGGTATCAAATTAAAGCTTATGGTGGCAGGAATACAATGAAGAAGGGATTATCTGCGTATATCTTAATATTATGAGGGCAGTAAATTCTCAAGCAATTAATTATGATAATCATTTCTGACAGGGTCATGTCCTTAGATCTGTAGGCCCCTTCAGTATTTATTGGAGATGCCCTTAGCATCTCCATTGTATTCACATGGGAGGTCGATTGCACACCAAATCGGACAGTCCAATAACCCTTGAGTCGACCTGTGCAATAGTAAATTACCTTATTTGATAATTTCTGTATAGAAATCTAGCCAAATTACAACTGTTTTATATTGCTTATATGGACACATTATTCATCTTAAATTTGAAAGTGTATACAAAGCTTCGTTTTACTATTTTGTCATATTTTGTTGGTTCATTTTGTTCTTATAAGACTAGTCGTAACAGGGTGATACTACCCTCCGCCCAGGCAAGCACCAATTCAACCCACCCTCCCTACTCAAACCTTGCCTATAGTTAAGTAATTATAGCCTGTACACAGTCTAGTCCGCATGCACTAATTCAACCCACCCTTCCCACTCAAACCACGCCTAGAATTAAGTAATTATAGTCGGTACACAGTCCAGTCCACATGCACCAATTCAACCCACCCTCCCCACTCAAACCTCGCCTATAATTAAGTAATTATAGCCGGTACACAGTCTAGTCTGCATGCACCAATTCAACCCACCCTCCCCACTCAAACCTTGCCTAGAATTAAGTAATTATAGCCGGTACACAGTCCAGTCCACATGCACCAATTCAACTTGCGTTGAACTTACATTGTCAATTGACATTTGATATTTGACATTGAGGCATCTCCTTAGGACTGAGTCCTTCACCTGTGACATTTTATATACATGTATGGGGAAGGAGCTACCCCTGTACATGCATGTGATTTCTCTAAGGGGAATGGGTAATATAGTCATTCTGAAACTTTTTTTTTCTGTTTTTGAGTGGGAGTATAAGTAAAATGACATGTTTTTTTTTCATATGAAAGAACAAAGAAAACTGGGTGGGTTTATTAGGATCAATGGGTACAATATGTATATGGGCTGATTCCTTCCTGTAAGCCCCAGAATCCTGACCATAGCAGTACAGGTGCTTTATAGGAATTCAACAATTATCAATCATGTATGAATACACCTTAAAATAGCTTCTATTGCTACGACTTCTTTAAAATTCTCAAGTGCATTATATCTCCTTCTACCTCCCCCCCAACACACAGACAGTTTTTAAATGTTTTGGCCATAATGAGACAAGGCTGTACTGCATAATAAAATCAGGAAAAAATCGGAATATCGAGACCAATAATCGTGATAATCGGAATCGACAAAATTGGGATGTCAATGACATCCCTTTTCCACACCGTCTGCCGCTCAGGGAGCTCTGTACGGTGTGAGATACTTATATTGGCAAATTGTCAATGGACCATTCTGGGTATTATTAATATTTTTCACATTTACTAGTTTCTTCGCCATATAAAGCCTAAGCTCTGCTCACGATCCACACTCAACAATTTCCTGTATTCCCCAACAGGAACCATGATCCATAAGTTATCACGAACCCACTTCCTCCATGAGACTCTGTGACATAAGGTATACGGATGTAATAACATTCCAATCATATCTACACCCACACAGCCCCGCTGGAGGAAGTGCGATCCACCTGTGGTGCCATATTTGGAATGAGAGGATATTTCACAATCTCCTCTCAATCCTCATTTACATGATTAACCCACAGGTGACAATCTCTCTCTACGACACGTGTCTCTATTTTATTGAACCACGTGTATAGAACATTTCGCAATACTGTGAGCTGCTCAAGCCCTTAATATAAAAGGCAGCTTGAGCAGCTCCCAATCATCTCTCCCAACTTACACCTTACACCTATACCTAGAACCTACGACAGGTTGAGCTATAGGATCAGAGGCAGAGCTTGGATATTGGCGAGTGTTATCATTGTTACCATCTTTATGAAACACTCATGTCAGCTATGCAATAAAAGGATCAAATGAACTTCTCTGGATTCCGTGTACATTCACTTCACCACTTGTAACGGTCCGTTGACACGATGGTGGATGAACCCTCCAAGAATATCCCACTACCAACCTCTCATTAAACATGAGCAATAGTGAGACATCACCCAAGGAGCCAGCTTCAGAACAACGCACCTTTACATCACCTGGGCTAGATGCGCCCAACCACCCCACAAGTGCTACTACACATCACCTCCAGAGGCAAACTTCATCTCCAGACGCATTGACATTGGATCCAGTTTTACCTATAGCACTACAGGCCTACGTATTACAACCTGTGAGTACCAGCATTGAGCAATTCTCCTCTACAATAGTGGACCACAATACTGGAGCACACACAAGTACACCAGTATCACTACCTCGGGCTTCCCTAGCCCACTTAAAAGGGTCTATATCTCCTCTTTCCTATCCCCTCAGGGTGTGTGGTGCACATATTCGCGGGCACTGACACATTCCTCTTTTAAATTATCAACCTGTGAAGCACGGGATAGCCACTTAGTGCCGCTAAAGTGCTGTAAAACACAAATCAATCAATCAATCAAAGTATCACTACCTACACCAGGATTAGACCTCACCCTACCTGGTTACTCACAAGTAAATTCACCGCCACTAAGACTTTCTGGTATAACTAGCCCAGCCTCTGAAGTACCAGTGGACAACACACAGAACCACTTGTACCTCGACCCACACCTGGAGGACAGACCACCAGAGCTTCAAGCTACCCTCCAGGATATCACCCCTCCACAACCCACCACACCTAGTGCGTCTATATCCGCAGAACCGACCAACTCAGGTGTGACATCACATAAACCCTTGGTTTGTGAAGAGCCAGTGGTTGTGGACACAGACTCTGACACTTCCCTAGACGCTGATTACTGGAGAGACAGAATTGGATCAGCAGTTTCTAGGTGGAGAGCAGCCTATGAAAACGGTATAGGCAGGGTTTCCAATAACAACTCTGGACACCTGGTAGGAGACAATCCAAACTTCTCACTCAACATCAACAGACTATTGGATGAGTGGCCTGACCCTACTGTTACCCAGCCTAACCAATCCACTTCTGAAGAGGAGAACCTGTACCCCCCACCTGTGTATACACCCACACAGCCACTTAGGACCAGGTCAGTGGACTCACCATCCAGACAAGGCTCTAGATTTAGAAGGAGGGCCCAATCAAGTTCACCTCTTAGAAGAAGGACCCCCACTGGTTACAGACTACTGAGAAGTGTAGACGGAGCTACAAGCAGATCTCACCTCGTAGCTACAACTCCACTACTCAATAGAGGCAATAGAACGCCTTATAACTCACCTCACCTTATCGGTTCACCTGGGGAAGATACTGAAATAACCTTTCCCCACCGACCTGATATGGCAATGTCCCGAGGTCAGCCCCCTCAGTATGACCATGAAGATATGAGGAGAAGTCTCGTCAGGGACTGTACTAACACTGTCAGTGAATCTTTCTCTGAGCTACTAGCCAAACACGTGAGCGCCCTATCCACTGAAATTAAAAATCATGGACAGGAACACTCAGGTCAATTGGCTAGGGTACACCTCAGGTTGGATGACATGGAACGCTGGAAGGAGCATATGGAGAGTAACACCGCTCATGGTTTCAAGCAGGCAGAACAAGGCAATATGGAAGTTCTCAGATCTGAAGATTTCACATACCAAATGACTGACCAGCTTAGCAGAAACATGGACTCAATGAGGCTTGACCTCATGAGAGCTATTCAGAGCCAGTCTACCAACGCCAACGCCACCAGCTCCAACCAAACTGCCACTAGCACCCAGGGTGATTCAGGACCCATGTAGTCCACCCCTTCCTACCCCACGGCACCTAGCTACAGCCCCAGCCATAAAGACATGACAGGAACAAGACCGAGCCCACCACATGCCTTCATGGACAGCAGTAACCAGAACACAGCTGCCGACCCTTCCACCTCCCATGCACTATACCAGTCTCCAGCAGCTAGTGCACCGAACACCCACCAGGGGGCGACAGCATCATATAACACAGCGCCTAATCCAAACCAACATTGTTGCCATGTGGTTAATGGTGGTTACAGTCCCCAGGGACAGGCAGACAACCACTCTAGGCTACCATATCCTCCTAGGTATTCCCACATAGCACACTCCACACCGGTAGCACACCAGGGAGGATATCATGGCGCTGAGTATACCAGACTTTCCCCTAGTGGATTAGACGGCGACAAGCTCACATATGCCCAGTTAGGTTCATTCAACAAGCCTGAACCCTTTGACAAACCGACGCCCTACAGGTCTGCAGCAAAATTTCTGACTGAATTCAAATTTTTCATAAGAAATGTGCATGCCAAGAGGCCCGACCTACATGCAACATGCCTGTACACCTTTCTCAAAGGGAGGGCAGTGCAGTGGTTTTTCAGCAATATAATGGACAAGCCAATCATGCAGAACAAGGAGGCAGTCTACGAGGCTTTCTTGGCAAGATTTGGCAACCCCGACCTCAGTAACATCCTCAAAGGGTACAGAGCCAGAAAACAGAAGCCAAATGAAACCACTGAGGACTACCTTGCAGACATGACCATGTTGCTGTCCAACAGCAGCCTGGATGAGGCTTCACAGGTGGACTACCTTGTAAATGGCCTCAGACCCGAGCTGAAGAATGTCGTCGTAGCTAAATCTCCCAAGACCTTGCTGGAAGCTGAGCAGTTAGCCATAAATCAGGAATTGAACCTTGAGGCAATAAAAATTGCTCAGAACAGCTCAGCAGAGTTATGTGCAGTAGGCTACAACAAGGACGACAACAGATCCAGAAAGGATAAATATCAGCGCGACCACAGAAAGAAGACAGACTGCCCAGTAGTAATTACAGCAAGCAGTATGAAAATAAATTCAAAAACAGCTACAGAGGAAGGTCCAAGTCTTCAGACAGGTCCAATCCCAAGGACTACAGATCCAATTCCAAAAATAGATCTGACTATAAGTCCCCAGGAAGAGACAGGTCAGGTGACAGGTCAGAACAAAGATCAAGATCCTCTGAGAGCAACAAGAGTTTTGTCTTCATACCAGTTGCTGGGCAGCCAAATAACAACAAAAACGTCTCCTTCATGGTCCCAGCTGACTTCACCATCCCAGACAATTGGGTACAACAGTCATTAAAGAAGTCCAGAGATCCAACCCCAGGCAGGAATTACTCCAGGAGCCGTTCAGGATCTCAGTCTGACGCCGACAATGACAATCTCAACAACATACAGGATGAATAGGGATCAGGGGAAGGCACTCCAGCACCTAGTGACCCCGACCCCACCCGGAACACGACCATTGGATTATCCAAGGACACTTCTCGAAATGCTGATGCAGAAATGAATTCAGTAAACTCTCAATCATCCAGCTCCAGTTACATCAATTTTCTGAATACCAATGAGAACTCAGACTCCAGTGATGACGAGGACGAGTATGAGGACCAGAGCCAGAGGACTTCAATCCTGAGACTGAGGATCAAATCTGAGCAATATGGGCAGCAAGGTAAGGCCATTTACGTTGATACAGAATTAACCAAAGGTGCAGTTTCTGTAGACATAAATTACCACTTGTATAGAGCTCTTGTTGATTCTGGCGCCTCACTCTCTTTTATTAACCAAAAAATGGCTGACAGAATCGCAAACACACCAAATTTTAGACATGGTAGACGCGCGCGACTGACAGTTTTATTAGCTGATAAAACCCCCATCCAAGTAAAACACTCCATGACTGTAACATTCCTCATTGGTGGCCATGAATTCAGATCCAGATTCCATGTGGTACCTGAACTGAACCATCCCCTAATTTTAGGAGTAAATTTCATGACCAAATATAAGGCAAATATTTCCTTTGGACCCACTCCCCCATCACCCAATTACATCAGGGCAAACAAAAATGTTGATATTCCACCAAACACTGAAGCCACTTTCAATGCTGTTGTGGTAGGGAATAGCAACATTGTGGGAAAAACTGGATTGACTGAAAACTCAGGTTCTACTCTACCAGTACTTATTAAGCATGCCATAGTTAAACCTAGGTCGGATCTTAAAATAGTACCAGTAACAGTAGCTAACCCAAATGATTTCCCCATCAAGATAAAAAGGCACATGAACCTTGGTGTATTTAGACTTTTTAACATCAAAAAGGCTGTACCCATTGGCACACTCAATAGCGCCCACTCACTCAACAGTGTAACAACAGAAAAGGATTTATTTCCAATTAATTGTGGAGATGAACCTTTGAAGTATAAAATCTGTGACAAGCTCTCTGAAACTCAAAGACAACAGATTAAAAACATTGTTGAGGCCAACAGGCAAGCTTTTGTCCTAAATGAAAGTGCTAAAGGTCTCAATGTAGAAAATGAAGTTAAATTGGAATTAAAGCCAGACTTCAAACCTTGCAACAGACCGTCCTATAGAATGTCCCCTCACAAAAAAAATTTTCAAAGGGAACTTCTAAAGAAACATTTAGAACAAGGGGTAATAGAAGAGTGTACCAAACCCTGTGAGTGGAACTCACCTGCCTTTTTAGTGCCAAAACCACAAGGTGACAGGTCAGTAGCCTCTGGTTGGAGGATTGTAGTTGACTACAGATGGGTAAATGAGAATTTAAAAACCTTCTCTTACTCATTCCCTAGAGCCGACGACCTCATGCAGCAGATAGGCAGGACAGGCGCCAAATATTTTTCTAAATTGGATGTCTACAGCGCCTATCACCAGATTCCCCTAGCAGAAGAATCTAGGCCACTTACCACCTTCTCTGCCAATGGCACGAGATACATGGCCAAAGTTCTTCTTATGGGACTCAAAACTTCAGGCCTATCTTTCATGAATGTAATGGAACAACTCCTCATGAAATGCAAGTATAAAAATGCTGTAGCATATGTGGACAATGTAGCCATTTACAGCCCCACGTGGGAAAGGCACTTACAAGATCTAGACGAGGTTTTGAAACTTTTTATCAAGGGAAACATCAAACTGAAATCAGAAAAATGCGAATTTGGGACTACCAAAATGGAATTTTTGGGTTTCAATGTAGACCAGCATGGACTGTCCCCATCCCCGGACAAAATAGGACCTGTCAAAACTTTCCCCCCACCTAAAAACATCCATGATCCTAGATGTTTCAATGGTATGGCGCAGTTTTACAAGAGGTTCATGAGAGGTTTTGCTCATGTCATGAAGCCCCTCTATGAGGCGACAAAAAGCACCTTTAAATGGACCACTGAATGTCAGAGAGCCTTTGAGAAAATTAAAGCTGCAATCTGTACTGAAGCTGTGCTAAAATTCCTGGACTATAACAGACCTTTTGTCATTTTTACTGACTCTAGCAACTACAGCTTAGGAGCTGTAATCACTCAGATAGATGACTATGGTTTCTATAGACCAATTGAATTTGCAGGCAGAGGTTTGACACCTCAAGAATCTAGGTATGGGATAACTGATAAAGAACTGTTGGGAATAGTTTTTGCAGTTAAAAAGTTCCACCATTATGTGGATGGGACTCACTTCAAAGTATACTCGGACCACACCGCCCTGGTTTCCCTTTTTAATAAAAAGGAAAATATAACCAATGGAAGGTTAGCCAGGTGGGTTGACACAGTCATGTCCTATGATTTTGAAGTCAGATACCTGCAAGGCAGAGCCAATATTGTGGCAGATTTTCTTTCCAGAAGGAAATACTTGCCCGGCTCTGATGACCCAATTCCCATCAGGTCTCAGGGTAAAATAATACTCCCTCCTAAATCAGTTAAATTCTCTGACATAACCATGACCAAAGTCTTCAAATCAAACGACCCAGTTCCCACAAATCCAGTCCTCATGGGACCACCTAGGTCCATACTAAAAGGAGGACAGATTTGGGGTAGCACCTCAAAGAAGCCAAAGGGTGTGATTGCCAAGAAAGGTAGCTCTGAGAGAGAAAAACTCAGCTCCATTCAAGTTGAGCCCGAGTTGTGCATTTTAACTCGATCCAAAGCCAAGTTACCAGACCCGGCCACACCCCCTCAGCCCAGCAAATCAACCAGAAGTAAACAGACCCGCCCCCCTAAGGTCAAGGCCACCAAGACCAAGCCAAGGGGGCGCCCACCCAAATCCAGGTCACCCAGAGTATCAGTGAAATTAGCACAAAGTGCTACCCATGGCTGAGCGAGCGATAAGCCCGCTATGTAAACACCACTCCCTGACCCCATCTAGGGAGACACTGATACAGGCACAGCAGGAGGATGTTTTCTCAAACTCCATGTTGTCATACATCAATAAGGGTGAATTACCAGAAGACCCCAGCCTTAGCAAACAGGTACTGCTAAACCATGACCAGTTCATGATTTTAGACGAAGTTTTATTCAGGATCACCAAATCAACCTATGGAGACAGTTTAGAGCCTACACTACAAATAGTGACACCAGAAAAATGGGCGGAGTCACTAATTGAGGCCACACACTGCTCGCCACTAGGAGGACACCTTGGTCCCACTAAAACATATGCAGCAATCAGATCCAGGTATTATTGGCGTTCCATGTTCAAACAAGTTTTTGACTACTGTGGCACTTGCCATACATGTCTCACAACAAAGAAAAGACCAAAACACTTGAGAACCCCAATGACCCTGAGGGACCCTGTTTTAACAGCCTACACCCACCTCACCATGGATACCATCGGTCCTTTCACACCTGCTGTGGATGGATCCTCATTTATCCATGTTGTCACAGACCATGCTATCAGGCACATCACTGTTTGGTCCACAAAGGATAACACCAGCGTTGAAGTAGAGCTAGGATTTTTCCAAAGGGTTATTTGTGTTTTTGGGACCCCATCAGTCCTGAACACAGATAATGCACAACAGTATGTGTCCAAATATTTCACATCTTTTTGTGAAAAATTCGGCATCAAACATGTGACAGGAAGTGCACATTGGTCAAAATCACAAGGTCTATGTGAGCGTCAACATCAGACAATAGAATCTTCACTCAGAGCCTTTGTCTCCAAATCACAAAAACATTGGTCAACCTTCCTACAGGCTATAGCATTCAGCATAAACAACACTGTATGCAGCGTGTTAGGATACTCACCCAATCTTTTAGTATTCGGAAGGCAAACACATCTCCCAACTGAGTCCTCCCTCTCCTTGGTCGAACAAACTGAAGAGATCAAAGACAAGGAAAAATTGGTTACCGCCTTACTCAGTTTAAGGGATGACATCCAGCTTAAGGCAGCTGAGAGCATGGTTAAATACCATAAAAAGATGAAAGCCAGATATGACGACACTGCTTCTCCATGCACCTACGACGCAGGTCAGCTTGTGTATTTACACATACCTAACCTGCTGGTCAAGCAAACGAGCAAGAAGCTGCAGCCCACCTACAGTGGACCATACATCATCATGAAAATGACTTCACCAGTAACTGCAAAATTAAAAAGGCTTCAGGATGGTAAAGTATTGAGGAAATCAATACATGTATCTAGGTTAAGGAGACCAATCACCAAGGCAAGCGCCAAGGCTGTAAGTCTGGGCCAGTTAGTTCCTTGTTTGACCCTGATCTAGACTTCACCCACACTGGTGAACCAGAATCCCTCGCAGTCAAAAAGAAAAGAGGACGACCTGCAAAGAATGGACTTGTCACCTTTGCCCCTTCCCCAATAAAGAAGGCAAAGAAAAAGTCAAAGAAAAGGAAATAGATTTTCAGAACACACAAAATTTTTTTTCCTTTCCATCCCCCCCCCCACACTCACACACATACCTCTCTACCTTTTGTCCCCACCCAGTGACAGTTTTGGTCACGTGTTACTTCGTGCAATGATGTTCTTCCCCCCACAAATTAATTCTTTTCTTTTCATTATTATTTTTTTTTATCAAAATCATATACAAATTCCCTATAACGTTCAAAATTTTTACACAAACCCCAAAAGCCTTCTGGCTTATTTTTACTGATGGGACATTGTCAAGAATTTTATCTAGAGTTTGAAACTCAGACAGTCATATAATGATTGATTAAGGTTGGCACGCCACATAAATTACCCAAGGTCACAGCGTATTCTCGGTTCGTGGATCCTAATTTCAGGAACACGCATGCACTGGTTTGTTTCAAGCTCAGGGCTCCTCTATACCCTAAGGTATTACCAAATGACCGCTTATCGTAGGAGAGCAGCACCTAGACATCCTGATCCGTGTTTATGCCTCTGTTTACCATCAGTACTGGAATGTTTGGTGAGACACTTAATCAAATAATTCAGCACGGTTCCCTGCTGTGTTAACACAACAGGAACAAGTGCACCCATGGTAAGCTGACTAATCTCAGCGCCACAGACATTACCCCCCCCCCCTAACTATACTACAATATTCAGATCATCCTATGATCAACCGTACCTTGGCCAGGGTCCCCCTTAAATTTGCATATCACAGATCTGTTATATGCAAACCAACCAATAGCTAGGCCTCGTGCCATATATGGGTGAGACATACCTCATCGGGAGGCATGTAATGAGGAATTAGCCAACCTCATGAAGTGCTTATAAGCCTCATACCACCCCCCATCTTAACCACTCTCATCAAATACACCAAACTCACCACATCCAGCCGCTATAGAGCAAGCATCCGGAGACCACAGGACCCAAGTGTCGGGACTGCCATGCAACAAGCCCAGGTAGGATTGGTCTTATGTGTCCATTAGTAGCGTCATCAATCGTTCTAGCTTGACAATGATGGAATCTACAGTCATGTTGCCCAGATACCCATTACATGCCAATGGTAGTGTGCGCCCAGAGTGCTTTGTAAAATGCAATAGTTGAATTTGCAGTCCTTTTCAAAACCATGTATGGCAGCCTGATTTTTCTTTATTTATCAACCTCTTGACAAAACCCCCCATCAACCCATTCATCTACCTTAGTCTAACCACAAACCTATCAAACCATTTATTCACACAGCCTTAAAGCCCCAGAGATTAGACATGGAGTCAACTCAGGGTGGACCATCCACAGTCTTTTAGGCCCAAACGGCATCAAAAGTAAGGCCATGGATCTGTTCGAGATCAGAATAACTATCATGGAGCAAAAAGACATGATCAAACATATATCCAGCAACGACCTAGGTGTATACCTAAACAACAAAACAGTTCAAAGGGAGCTCACCCTACAAGACCCCATTGTATTATCGGCCACCAAGGCCATGATATTCGACTCATGCAAAGACTTCCCCACAGTCCCATTATGGGATAGATTCAGTGAGGAAACATCAAGCTACATTGCACTTCTATGTGCCAGAACTCTGATTACCTCAGAGAAGCCACTAAACGAGCTACCAAGATATGAAACAGGTGTAGTGGTTCGGATTAATGTCTCGACTAGTTTGAAGTTTGACTAGTACCGAAAAGTCTACTGCTTAGCTATAGTGCAAGCTCAGGTAAAGGTGGTCCGACTGGTTGGCAGGTAGAGCCAGACTAACGCCTTCCTCGGCCCCAGCGGGCTTCCCTAGCCCACTTAAAAGGGTCTATGTCTCCTCTTTTCTATCCCCTCGGATGTGTGTGGTGCACATATGCGCGGGCACCAACACATTTCTCTGTGAAATAGTAATGCAGTTCTCGCCATGAATATGACCTTAGCTGTCGAAATGGCGTTAAACACCTATTACTCACTCACTCACTCCCCGGCCCCAGGTAGGAGCTGGAGCGAGGCGAACAGTGCTGCCACCACCCCGCAGACACCAGGGGTCAAGGAGACCTCTAGTGACTACAGGTGATGGGCGCACCGCTCGAAACACCCTCTCGAGGGAGACGCTCACACTATATCACGATCTACGAGCCCCTACACTACCCCCACCAGAATAAGGAAAGGGGTGTGCATAATAACATAATTTAACAGAGTAACAACTTCGTTATTCTAAAAAAATAAGGGCTCGAAGTAATAAACGAGAGTTCGAAGTAGAACGTGATATGTTATTTGTGTGACGTCTTAATAATAGGAGTCGACCACATATAAATATTTTGGATAAAGTGAACATACATATACACTATGGAATAGGATTAAAGAGAGATATGGGTCGAAACAAGTTCGGAAGAACATGTTCGAGTCCGTACATAGAGTATTTAAATGTATGTTAAATAACGATATACCGTATTTGTAATTATATGTGATACTAAGTTGCATAACCCGAAAAGAAAATTTTCGTTGTTCACGTATGAACACTTTATAAGTTTTTTTTGCACAGTTTACAATAACTGTGGGTTTTTATAACTATAAGAATATATATATATATCTCTATACCACTACTAACCTCGAAGTATGAACACAATTGGTGTGTACCTGAGAAATATTAAATAGCATTACGGTAACAGATCTCGTAGGTTTATAGCACCAATTATTCTGTTTTACTGTTAACAAATTGACATGCTTTATGAGATCGGTCCTAGTGGACGATGTTAGGATCGAAATTATTAAAACAGAAACAATTTTTATGCGTAGGGTAAGAGGACTAGTGGTTAATTAAGTTATATACAATATATATATGGTTCTATAGCAGCCCACCGGCGTAGTGGGTCTGCTGTACAATAAAAATTAACTTCGGGGTGTCTTCGGGGTCGTTCACTGCTTGTCTGCAGATCCATTTGACGAATGATGGACTTGGTGGTGGCAAGCCGCGTCGCTGTGTGATGTGCCCTGATCAAGATGGGAAGATGTAGATACGTCCATTGGGTTCCTAGGGTCTGAATCTGTCCGGACATCCTTCGGGTTCGGGGCACAGTCTCGGTGTTCAGAGATCCCATAAGACAGGGTCGTTAATTGTATTTGCCTACATCGAGTGTTACAAGTCCGTCTCCATCACCGTTTCCCCAGAATGGGTTTCCTGATCGGAGTCCAAACTGATCAGGTTATGGACCACTGGTGTTTGGGCAGGGGTTGTGGCTACCGTGGCTGCTTCGGGGGTAGAGGCTGGCACGTCGGTTTGTCTGGTCGGGGTGACAATCGGGGCAGCAGTGGCGCCTTCAGACTCCCTCTCTGGTCCGGTTGGTGGCGCACCAGCACTGGCGGAGGCTCTCGGGGTGGCCATACTAGTGAATCCAAAGGATTCGATGTCCGCCTCGAGCTGTCTGGCCTCCTGCAGCTTGGCCTGGAGCTTTTCGAAGGCACTTTTGGCAATGCCATCCCAATCTTTCATGAAGCAGCCGAACACTGCCATGAATCGAACGTCCTGGTGGTCATATTGGCTCCTCAGCTCCTGAAGCTGCGACTCATACTTCAGCTTCATGGCCTTGGCCTCGTTCTCACGTTGAAGCGAGGCCCGAAGCTGGTCCCTCGCCTGTCCTTGCATGTCCTGCGAGATTCGGGCGATTTCTTGCCGCTGAATCTCGTGCAGACATTCGAACACGCCTTCGGTGACACCTCGAAGGTAGCCGGTGGCCTGACTGATGTGTCATTCCTGCCATGCCTGGAAGACGTCGGCCTGAATATCACAGGATTCCTGTGTCCGGTTTCTGATGTAGTCATCGGGGTCCTCCAGCTCGAAGTTAGATTTCACCAAGTGTAATACATTGGTGGTCTTCATGTTTCGTGCTGGAGGGGTCGGCACGGGGGTCGTGTGAGTATCAGAACCGCTCTCATAGGCGGAGCTCGAAGTGGCAGTGGCGCTCGGGGATGGGGTAGCGGTGTTGGTCCGTCGAGACGACCCAACTACCGCTCCACTCTCATCTATGGTCAGGCCTCGGCCCCTACCAACCTGGGGGAGAGGTTGACTGGGGTCTTTCAGAATGAATTCACGTCCGGCTCGTTTTGGGTCCACAGGTCGGACCCGCCCTCGAGAGGAAGCAGTAGCAGGAGCAGCCGGGGGACCCATTGGCTTTGGTTTCCCTGAAGGCAATAGGGTCTGGGACTCGGGGCCTGGTGTCTGGGTTTCAGACAGAGTGGGGAACTCGTCTGCTTCGGCCGATTGTGCCTTGAGTTTGGCAATCAAGGCGTCCTCCTCTGGCGTGCCCTGGTACCGAAGGGTAGACCCAGAGTGACCTGCAAACCTGTCAGAGTGTGAGAGGGTGTTCCGTCCCTCGAACCAGGTCTGGTGGTTACCAGTCGAGGTCCCTGCTACAGGTCGATAGGTGCTGGAGCTCAGGGGCGAGATGTGCTCAAGGCTCGAGGGGTCTCGGGATGTAGCGCCCGCGATCGTGCTAGGATCGGGGGACCTCTTCTTATGTTCAGGAGCTGGGGCTGGAGACTGTGACTCCGAACTTGGCCGCTTGGCGTCCCGTCGGGGGTCGCTACCGGGGTGTGGTCGGGGTCTTCCATGACGGTCGACCGTGTCGGGATCTCTCCTCTGGACTTTGACACGAGAACGCACGTTCTTGAGGAAGTAGGCGTCCTGCTTACCCTCGACCGTGTGGCAAAGGTGGTCGGTCCTCATGGTGATGTTCAATCGCTCCTCGGAGGTCATCTGGTCCCACTTCGACATAAGTCGTTCGTGGAGTTTCAGGGCTTTGAGTCTAGCGTCGCTGGCTTTGAGACCATGGACCTGAGCTAAGTGCTCGGCCATGCGTCCCCGCCTCGTGGTTCTCAGCCCTTGGCATTTCTTGTTCTCGTTCTTCTCATTGGAACATCGGTACACCGGTGCGTGGTGCATATGATGCTCCACGAGGTGTCTGAAGAACGAGTCCTTGGAAGGCCAGACTCTCTCAGTCTCTGCGGCGTTGACGCAGATCTCGAACGGGCAGGTCGGGTTTGAAGGTGTCCAGCTCGAAGCGGCATACTGCAGCTTCGTCCGGTGCTCAAAGCCATAGTAAGACTTAGGCGTCTTAACTGTGTCTCCGAGCGAGGCTACCCACACGCGATAGAATTTCGCGGGGCCAGAGTCCTTCTTTAGGATTTTCATCCATTCCTCGTCGTCACTATCGCCGTCGCGATTGGTGGCGGGAGGAATCGAGTAGCTGTCAGTGTGACGCTGACAGTCCATGAAACATTTCGGGGTATAATCCGGGAATCCGGTTCGGGCGTTGACCCACTTATTTAAACAGGTCTCGTCAGTGGTGTCCCCCAGGGGTTCCTCCAACGAGTCGATGTTTTCCAGCAGGTGCCGGCTCATTTCGGCAACCTGCCGGTCACGGTCTCCATTACCCTCTTCTTGGATCTCTCCCCCTGTGGAGTGGGGACCTTCATGTGAGGGCATGAAGGAGCAGAATAACTTCATTGGGAGTCCACAAGGAGAAATCTCCTTCCATACTAACAGTGGGCATACCAGATTCGTAAAAGGCGACAAACTTGGGGTTTCTTGTGTCTTGGGGTGAGCATGTGGGCAGCTGGTGTCCATATGCGCGGGCCTGGGCTTACATGCTTGTTTTTTGCCATGGGATTCCCCCTCAGTGAACCACGTCTGAGTGATCAAAGGCCGTGGTTTGTCTGGCCCTGCCTATGGGACCAGGCAAATAAAAGAACACTTGCTATCCTTCGAAAAGAGTAGGGGAATGAAGCCCCGGTAGCGGTTTTCCCCCTCGACCCTCCTCATAGATTCGGTCATTCATCTCATAGATTCGGTCATTCATAGATTCGGTCACTGCTGTGTCGGGCAAGCAGCATATAAATACCTGTCCAAAAAGAAAAGAAAGGACTTAATGTCCGAGAAACCTTGAATGTCTGAGTTCCTTTATGGCCCCCGGACGTAAAACTAAACAAACAAACAAACAAACAAACAAAAAATCTTGGATCTCTTCCTCCTGGACCGCAGTGCTACTGACGGGCTCGGGGGCAAGAGGGGTCGTTCTTTGAGAAGGTCTCGTCCGGGTAGATATTGAGGGGGATGGGGCGTCCTCCTCCTTTGTGGTTTTACCACTCCGGGTTCGACTCCGCGAGCTTCGAGACGAAGTCGAGGCTGCGGAGTCGTCGCTCTCTTCGGCTTTCTCCTCTACCACCTTCTTCTTACGGCGGCTCGATTTAGGCTTAGCTTCGGGCTTGTCCATGGACTCCTTTTTGGCTTTCTCCACCTCCTTCTTTAGTTTCGACTTGCGCTTCATTAAGTCTTTGCGCGCGCGTTCAATGGCCTCTTGGCGGGCATCAAGCTCCTCGAGGCTTATTTCCTTGGCGGTGTTTACCTTGGTGGAGTAGCAGGCTCCACCCTCAAGGCTCGAGGCAGCTTCGGGGATCTTGCTGGCCACGTCTCCGTCGCGAGCGGTCTCGTTGGCCATTCTCTGCTCTTCTTTCTCGAGCTCGGGGTCAGCCAACAAAGCGTCTTCTTCCTCGCGAACAGGAGAGTTCTTCTGCGAGTCAGACATGAACGCGTAGGTGCGTTCTCGGGGTGGTCCTTCTGGGAGGAGGACTTCGCGGGAGTGGATGCTGGGAAGGCGCTTATAAACCTGATTAGGCCATACAGCAGGGGGTACGCTGTCTGTGACCTAATTCGGTCGTCCTCGCAGATGGCGTCAACAACGGCAACTAGGCCATCGCTGATGCACATCGCTTCGGCCAGTCAGAAATAGTTTTCGAACCAGATGTCGGAAACGTCAGTGACTCCGGTGTCGGTGCATCCACGGCAGATCCTAGATTGTAAATCGTAGGTTATCAGCCGTGGAGGTTCGCCTTTAAGGCCCAGGTACTTCGGTGGGCAGTACCGATTCTTGCCTGTGGCCGTCCGGATGAATCCTTTGGTCACATTCACGTACCCAACAGCTGGTGGTCGGTCAGTGAAAGTCACGGGGACTTCGACGATGACTGAAGGGGTGGTTCCTTCAGTCATACTCAGGCGTGGGGTTCTCGAGGCAGTCAGTTCTGCACCTCTCGGGATGCTCAGGGTGTCTGGAGCCGTTTCGGGAATAGATGACTCCATTTCGGTGGTGTCCATTAGTTCCACTACTGGACTTCGGGGTGCCTCGTCTTGGGCTCGAAGTGGAGTCGGGTGTCCTTCGGGGTTGGCTGTTACGGTCGCCATCACCTCCGACTGAGCCATATTTCGGGCTCAGACGGCTCAGGGGGTTATCCTCCTTCGTTCAAGGAACAGAAGGAGTCAATGGCAGTCAGCTGAGAAGAACTATGTCACTATAAGTGGCAGAGAAAACAGCGGCACGTCTTACCTCGGTAAGACGGTTCGCGTGCTGTGAGCGATATTAGAGGCACAACAAGCAATGCGGAACCATTGCGCATGCGCGACTGCACTGCGCCACTCCGACATTCCGCTCCCTAGCGCCCCCCTTCCCGCTCGTGGCAGGCGTCCGTACTACCCCGGATAACCAGGAGTCGGGGTTGGTTTTCTCCATAGGCCGTTGGTGGACTTACCCCCTCCGCTACTCATATCGACAGGAGTTCGGCAGAATAACATGTAGCATCATGCGTACACGTCAGCCAAGCTGTCTGCCACCCACAGGAACCATGAGTAGGGTGGTAATGTCCAGCGTGGTCGTATTTCGAATCGTACTCGAGGTGTCTCAACCTCCAAACACATAACAAGACACATTAACAGGACAATACACTCGTTGTGATTTCGGAACATTAAGTAACGGCAGTCCGCCCGGCAATTCTGGGACTGCGTCTCACCTCTCTTCCCTTGTTGTTCAACTGAGATTCTCGAGAAGGTCCAGTGGAACGTGCCAACGCTTTCCCCCTACCTCGAGTTCTCCGTTCCGCCGAGACAATTTTATCACGATTAGATTTTAAATTCGTGTCAGTTTCGACCTTTAGGGGTCGTCCTCTCTTCGGCTTCTTCTCATTCGCCACTTTAGCAGGTTGGCCTCTTCTCCTTTTCGGGGCCATACCCTTCATTTTCCCCGATAATTTGTTGGTCTTCATCAGGATCTCGTCCTTCCATTTCCTCAACCTACACATGTTAGACTTATTCATACGGCCTGTAGCTAGACTCATAAGCATAACAGTGCTCTCAGATATAATTCGGGTGACCACATGAGGTCCGTCCCAGCTCGAAATCAGTTTCTTGCACCTTAAAGGTTCATGCATCCTAAACACTCGGTCGCCCACACTGAATTGTCGTGGCTTTAGGTGGGTATCATACCCAACTTTTTGCCAATTCGCGTTCTTTAGTAGTTCATTTCGAACTACTTCATAAGCTCTCTTAAATTGGTCTTGCAGAGACTCTACAAACATTACAGTACATGGGGCTTCGGGGCTTACCCCTATAACACCATATACAAGATCAGCGGGCATTATGATGTCCTCCCCAAATACTAACAAATTCGGGGAGCAGTTTGTTGCAGCATGCACAGTGCTATTATAAGCGTGTATCACGAAGTCACATTGTTCGTCCCAGTCGTCCTGGCAAGAATTTACCAAGGGTTTAAGGACTTGTATCAATGTTCGATTGAATCTTTCTACCTGGCCATCAGACTGTGGTCTGTATAGGTTAGTTCGAGTTTTACAAATGGCCAAATAGTGGCACATCTCTTGCCACAGGTTGGACTCGAATTCTCGTCCCTGGTCGCTGTGCATCATCAATGGTGCACCTAAATGTAACACCCTTTCACGAAGGCAATAGCGCAAGTGGCTGCCTTGTGGTCAGGTAAAGGATATACTCGAGTGTATTTGGTGTAGTAATCAGTTACTACCATCATGCAAGTATTGCCCCGGGGTGTGGGTTCGATTCCGCTGATGATGTCAATAGCTACCCGGGCGAATCGAACTCCGAATAGCTCTTGCACCAGGGGCATCTTTCCCATTCCTGGACCGGGCTTATTCCTGCCGCATTCGGGACAAGTCATCACCCACCTATTATGTCATTGTGCATCCCTGGCCAGTAGTACCTCCTGGCTAGGCGTTCTAGGGTCCTCTTCTTCCCGAAGTGTCCACTCGTTTTATGCCCGTGGCAATAAAACATAATATCTCGTCTTAGTGACATAGGAATCACTATCTGTAGAACCTTGTCCTTTGTGGGACAGGTTTTCCATCGACACAGTAGACCGTCTCGAATCTCTAGCTCGGTCCATTGGGCTAGAAATTTGCGGGTTTCTCTGTCTTCGAGGGACAATGCTGGCCGTTCAGGCTTGGCATTCTTGTTCAGGTAACAAATCACTCTCTTGATAGCGGGATCATTTTGTTGGAAATGTAGGATGGTTTCTTCTGGCCATTCTATAACATTTTCCATACTGGCGCTAGGCAACGGCGTCGACTGTCTAGTTCGAACCGTTGCGGCCACCGCGTTGTGAGCCCCGCAATCATCGCAATCGATTTTCTGGCACTTTCTAAAAGGCCTCCGGGAAAGGGCATCTGCATTGATATGCTTCGAGCCCGGTCTATGTTGGATCTGGCTATGCTCCAACCCAAATTCTGACAAGTGTGCCAGCCAATGGCCAATCATACCTTCGGCGTCCTTAAAATTAAGTAGCCACCTCAGGGATGAGTGGTCAGTTCGGAGAGTAAAGTCGGTACCCCATAGGAAGTTTCGAATCTTTTTGGTATACACCACCACAGCCAGCAACTCACGTTTGGTGGTGCAGTAGTTTCGTTGTGCCCTATTCAAAGTGTTACTAGCAAAGGCGATTGGTACTTCGACCCCGTCCTGGACCTGCGACAGGGCTGCACCAATACTATCATTGCTAGCGTCTGTGTCCAGTATGAAATGATCATCCGCAGTTGGATATTTCAATGCTGGCATGTTAGCAAACAAGTGTTTTATTTGCTCGGAGGCTATGTCTTGTTCGTCTCCTCATGGAAAACGTTCTTTTGCTCGACCTTGGGTCCAATGTGCCAATATTTGTAAGGGGTAACTTACTTTGGAGTAATTCGGGAGGAAGTCTCAATAGTATGAGCAGAAGCCCAGGAAGGAGCTTACCTCCTTCGCACATATGGGTTTCTGCCATTCGGATACTGTCTGGAGTTTTTCAGGGTCGGCTTTTACGCCGTCAGGAGTTATTATACGGCTGAGAGATGTAATAGATGATTTAAATAAATTACATTTCTTTGCTTTTAATTTCAGCCCATTTGCTAGGATTCTTTTCAAGACTAGTTCGAGGTTGCTCATGCAATCCTCAAAAGTCTTTCCAAATACTATGACATCATCGAGGTACACCAGACAACTCTTCCAAAGAAGGTCACTTAGCATCTCCTCCATCATAGCTTCGAAAGTGGCCGGTGCATTACACAGCCCAAAAGGTAAAACATTGTACTGGAATAGGCCCATATGGCTCGAGAAGGCTGTCTTCTCCATATCCTTAGGGTCCATCCCGATCTGCCAATACCCGGATTGAAACTCGAGGGTACAAAAATATTTATTCCCTCCCAATGAGTCTAAAGTCTCGTCTATCCTTGGTAAGGGATAGGAGTTTTTCTTCGTCAAGCCGTTCAGCTTTCTATTGTAAGGGGTTGTGGCCTTACGGACCTGGGGGGTTCGGGTCTTACGATTCGGAAAGAAAGAGTAAGACGGTGTTTCAAGTGTACACCAACGGATAGATTTTATTACGAATGCACACTCACGGCTACCCGATAGTATGAAGAGGGCAGCTAATAATCATCAATAGTCATGCTTTGGAGGCCAGAAGGGCCTCTGACGTAGCGGCTGAGCCCTGGGCTTTATATAAGGACCCAGGTGTTCGTCGTCAGATGTCCCCACAGACCCGGATCGGTGCTGCCACCTATCCAGAACCTGAGGAACGTCCGACGACTCGACTCACCCGCCACGTCAGACGGTACCCAACGCTATGGTTACATGTTATGTACCTCTACACCATTCCCCCAGACATTTAGCAGGGTGTTATAGTTATAGTAATATTACAGGAATAACATTTCTATATGTCTAAACCCTTAGTATTAGAGGTACAACCATAGATATAACGTTAACACCAAGTTAAATATGATTTGGATGTCATTTACATATATTTGATAGTGTATGTAGTTACATAATAACAAATCGGATGTTGGAATAGGATACGAATTACTTGAATGAATAACAGTTGTATGTAACGAAACTGTTAATTAGCTTTTTATACCATATAATAACATTTTATGTTTACGGTATAAGTAATAGGACAAGTATCATAATTCGTATACATGTGATAGTGACAGTTATGTGTAGCGGAACTGTTAATATTAAATAAATCACATAATAACATCCATATGCGTTTATAGTTATTAATACCACATTTGATTATATAGTCTTGAAAAAGACTTTAATAGTAACTACACTATCTAATGACATATCGTATGTTATAACCATATGAATCCGTTAAGGATTCCGTGAGTAGTACGAATAGAACCGTTTGTATTATACACTTGAAAGAAAAAAACAGTCACGGTGTAGTAGTGAATATGATAATATATATGATATCACCGTGTACTAAATAATCTTTATAACACCAGATTAATACATTTATAATACAATATGCCTCGCAGGACAATAATATGAACATTCTGGTGTGGTTTACCGGATCTTATATTATAAATATGAACAGTAATCTGAGATCCGTACTAGTAGATATGTATGTACCCGTATCATAATATACAGTAAGTTTTTACCACAGTGTGAATATGCACATACAAATGACATTATAGAAAAATAGATATGTGACATTATGTACAATATAAAATGGTAAATGCTGCTGGAGTCTTGTGCTGTAGTCTTCCGGATACTAGAAGGTAAGTGTGGTCAGCTGACCATGGGATGGACGTGCTAAAGTCTATGATTCCAGGTTAATAAAGTGAACACGGTAGATGAATTTGGGGCAGCTACCCACAATCCTCTAGAAGTGCTATAGTTCATAGGTATATCCGAATGGTGTAGAGTAGAAGTAGAGTATCGATCCGGTTTTGTCAACAGTGTAGAAGCGTAATCCATTTAAGTATTGTTGACATAAGTGAAAGTCCAATATAGGCTGGTCCGGAAGTAGTAGTAATATGTAGTTTTAGTCCATTCGGGAGTATAGGTAAAATGTAGAGGTAACACAGAATCGTAAAGTCCATCCTAGTATAGTGGTTAGCACAGATAGCAGCAGAACTCTGGAACCAGCATCCGGATACGTCTGACAGCAGCAAGTCTACTATCGGATTTTTTTATAAGTGTAGATCTGAATCAGAATAGGCTATTCAGGGTATAATAAAAATTATACGGCCTGAATCATACAATAAGCTGGTTATAAAAGGAACCCGGAACACAAAGAACAGGTGTTCATATTCTAATAAAAGACATTCGCAGACCTGTAGGGTTCCGCAAAGACTAAATCTGGTTATTAGTGGAGAAGAAAAAAATTTTAGAAAAATAACCTGTAGCATGCTTAGGTGGATTTCTTCGCATGCTTCTTCCTAAGAAGATCTAGAGCCAATTCGGGAGTGCCGTCCCACTCGTCGATATCGACTCCGAATACCCTCATAAACTTAGTGTTTAAGTTGGTATTCCGGGTGATTTCTTCTTTAACACGCTTCTCCAAGACGTGTACGTCCATAGCTGCCTGCTCCTTGGCAGCTGCGGCTGCTTCCTCCTGGGACTTTACATCGTCCCGAATGAGGGTCTCGAGGCGCTGCTTTTCAGCATCCGCAACCTCCTTCATGCACAACAGGGTATCATTAAGAAGACCCTGATGGAACGCTGTCGCTTTCTAGCGGACACATTTCTCCCAGTGGGTGTAGATGGCCTTCTGGACATCCGCTTCCCCCTGGCGAGACTTCTCAAACCAAACTTCCACATTACCAGTTTTGATGGTAATGGCGTCCTTTGGTTTCTCAGGTGTAGCGACAGCCTTGGGGGGAGTCGATACAGCCTGAGGGCCACTTCTGGGTGTGGGACTTCCGGACACGCCTGCTGTTGGCACACAGTAGGTTGGAGGCTGGTTCTGCTTCAACCCCATCTGCATATAGTTAACTGGGAGGGCGGCTGGAGCGGATGCGGATCCGGCGGCAGCAGGTGCTGAGGTCTTCTTGGGAACAAGTCAACCACCCTTTCCAACGACCAAGGTCTGGCTCTCAGGTCCAGGTCCCTGGGTCAAGGACGGAAAGTTGCGGGTGCTAACTTTCCCAGGTTTCGATACAGCGCCTGCGTATACGGCAGGTTCGGGTCTCTTGAAGACGGGAGTACCCTGAACCTGCTCATGGGGGTGGCGAGCCAAAGGAGACCTGGAGCGGTCTTCTGCTCTGGCTTTTGTAGTGGTGGTCTGTCCATTACCGTTACCACCACGGTTCTGGTCCCTTCTGCTCCTTTCACGAGCTCTCTTTCCCTCCTTGCCGGATTCCTCGCATTTCTGCCAGAGAGACTCGTGCATGTCCAGTTTACCCTTTCCAGGAGTCAGGACTATCTTGGCGCGGAGTTTCGAATCCTTGGTCTTCGGAACCTCGCAGAGGACATGGTCCCCTGGTCGGATCTTAGACCAAGCATCCTCGCTCAGACTGTCGAACTCCTTCATGAGTTCCTGATGGAGCTCCATAATACGCTTACGAGCTCCATCTAAACCTTCTGCGTGGCATTTCTTCTGGTGTCTCGCCAGATCGCTACGTCGGTTATACTGAACCTTCGTAGTACATTTCTTGCACTTCTTACCATAACTCGGATCACAAATGTAAACCGGGTGATGGTGGAAGTGGGCCTCTACCAGATGCCTTTGGAACCGGGCTGGAGTACTCCAGGTCCGGACCGAGACATCACTCGCATCCTGGCAGATAGAGAAGGGACAGGACTTCTGGTCGTCACCGTACCACTTCTCAAGAGCCCAACGCAGCTTGCGCCTCTAGGTATAAGTGTAATACCCTTCGGTGTGGTTTAGCATAAGCCACATCTTACGATAGGCCTTGCTCGGATTGGGATCCTCGTCCGAAAGACGCATCCAATCTTCGTCATCTGACTCGTTGTTTTTGTTGACAGAGTCCGGGCAGGCATACAAGGTGGAGCCGTCCTTCTTTACTCCGTAGGCACAGTCGGAGAAACACGTCGGAATCCGGGTTTTAAATCCGGATTTGGCGTTAGCCCACCGTTCAGCCTCGGTTTGAGTTGATGGGGTGGCCTTCTCATCATACTCAACCGAGGACTCGTGCACTGATTCCTCGTCCGAGGAAACAACCTCCATGGCAGTACTACCAGTGGCTGAGGTGCTAGCTTTCGGTTCGGCTCTAGCAGAATCCGGAAGATTCTTGTGCTTCCGAGCAGCTGACCTCCTGTTCTTGCTGATCTTCCAGTCTTCCTCCGGTTCCTGGGTTCCGGACGCGCTTGAGGTCGAGGCTTCTACCGGGGTGGTAGTACTGCCGGTGGCTGATGCAGAACTGGCTGTGCTTCGGGTGGCAAGCTTCAGGTCGGGGATAGGAGGTGCGGGTACTTCCGCTTCCCTCTTAGCCTTTTCCTGGGCCTCCTGTTCTGCAGTCATACGACGGACGAGAACCGTCCGAAGGGCTGCGCCTCGGTTCATGCTGGTTAGTGACTTGTTTTGTACATCCACTAACTCCTCCTCGGTTATGTAATAACCGTCGTCCCACTGTTCAAAGTTGGCAGCGGCTTCACGGAACTCCTTCATGGTCCGGTACTGGGGCCGGGTGGCACAAGGACGTGGGTAAGTCTGCCCCTCGGGTTCCGAGACGCAGCCTACCCAATCAATGTTCGTCTGTTTGACGTTCCACAGGGACTTATCCGGCTTCGGATACGCTCCAAGCAGGAAAGCTCTGTTGGCTTCGTACACTGCTTCGCGGAAAGCAGCGTCCACCATGAGTCCCCGTTGGAACCACGGCCAGTCTCGGAGCCATTCGGGAGGCGTCCTATCCAACTGTTCGAGAACCATGACGCCCTCGACAGCTATTCTCACCTTCGGGTCCAACCTAACTGGTGTACCGTCAGCGTAGGTCACTTGTGCCTGTAGTTCCGGGTGGACGTACAGGTACCGACCGTCATATTCTGCAGGGAACGGGTCAGCCACTGCTGGCTTCCACTGATCCTTCGGTCCGTCGACTTGTGCAGTCTCGGACCCAGTTGCTGCGGGTTCAGCACTCGTAGCCCCTCCGGATCCCTCGGGTGGGAGTGGCGACAGCATTTTCTCTGGCTCATTCAGCGAGAATGAGGCCAGCTTCTCCTCGAACGAGCGATCCGTGGGTTCCTCCACGTCCATCATCTCGCTCTCTTCCTGTGTAACAGGTGACAAAGCTTCCGGAAAAGCTTCTGCGGGCGGAGTCAGCTTATCCGGGTCACCAGATAGCTTGGCTGCAGCTACGGATTCCTCAGCCATGACTGGGGAATCGGTCACGGGAGTAAGATACTCCTTTTTCCAGCCTTTACGGCGCCGGGGCCGACACTGACGGAGCCTGCCTACTAAGAGACAGACTCTAAGGGCACACCAGAGGTTTGCTAGACAGCAAAATCCAAGGAGGGGAGCGTACTCGTCCGCCTCGAACCTTACCGAAAAACAATATGGCGACAAGCCAGCTTTTGTGACGTCATTTCCCCGCGAGTTCGCGGGGTCACGAGAGGTCAGCTGAGACTGGACGCGGTGACGTCATGCGGAAACGCACATGCTACAAGCGGAACATCAACAAACTTTTTAGGTAATTATCGCTCACGCCGATGACTCGTCTGGGGATTTAAGTGGAGATTATGGAAAGCTTAAGCAAATCCACCGGGTTATCCGTCCACTACCCATTGGTACATCATGCGGCGGCGACAAATAAGCCTTTCGGGTCAGTTGTCATCCGTTCCTCTAAATGTAAACATTACACTCGTTGTGTATACAGGTTAGGTCACTGCAGTCCTCTGGGCAATTCGAGGGCTGCGACGAACGTATCTCCCCTTCTCGGATAGTTCTTTATCAGACCTGACAGTCTGAAGAGCCTTTTCTAGGTATTTTTTGGCCTTCGAGACACCTTTCCTCTTCTTCTTGTCTTCACCTGCCGAGACTTTTTTAACCCCCCCCCACGCTTAATCGGTGTTGGCGTGGGTGTCACTGATTCGGAACACTTCTTAGGCCTACCACAGCCTCGCTTCACTGTAGTGTTCTTTACCTGGTCTATTATACGGTTCTGGCTCAGGATCTTTCCGGAACCTTCACCATACATTTCTGTGGAGGTCTCCCTCCCAGACCATTTAGCCACATTTGACTTATAAAGTCGACCAAGGTCAGATTTTATAATTACGGTACAATCACTGATAACTTGTGTTACAGTAAAGGGACCATCCCAATTAGACGCTAATTTTATGTGTCTAAGTGGTTCATGTAGTCTCAGAACCCTGTCTCCGGATTGGAATTTCCGATGCTTTAGATCGGTATCGTATCCAGCTTTTTGCCATTTGGCACTTTTCTCCAAATCAATTCGGACAGACTCATATGCCTTTTTGAATCTGTCTCTTAAGCATTCCACAAAAACTACATGGTAAGGTAGTTCCGGGTCCATCCCTACGACTCCAAATACTAAGTCGGCAGGCATTATCAGATCCTCTCCAAATACTAAAAGGTTCGGAGTACAATTTGTACTTGAATATACCGTACTGTTATAAGCATGTGTCACAAAATGGCATTGCTCATCCCAGTCGTCCATGTGTTCATTGACGAGTGACTTTAGGACTTGGATAAGGGTTCTATTGAACCTTTCTACCAATCCGTCGCTTTGTGGCCTATACGGGTTGGTTCTAGTCTTGCAAATAGCTAGGTATTCGCACATACCCTGCCAGAGATTTGATTCGAATTCTCTGCCTTGGTCACTGTGTAACAATAATGGTACACCGAAACTTAGTACCCAACCTTTTACAAAGGCTTCGGCACAAGTAACTGCCTTGTGGTCCGGTAGTGGAAATACTTTAGTGTATTTCGTATAATAATCACACACTACCATCATACAGGTATTATCATTAGCGGTTGTATTCAATCCACTAATGATATCTACCCCGATTCTTGCGAATCTAACTCCGAAAAGTTCTTGGGATAGGGGAAGTTTGCCCATCCCGGGTCCGGGTTTGTTTTTACAACAATCCGGACAGGTGGTTACCCATCTTTGCAAGTCCCGTGTCATGCCAGGCCAATAGTATTTCTTGGAAAGTCGTGCTAACGAGCGTTTCCTTCCGAAATGACCACTGGTCCGATGTCCATGACAGAAGTACATAATGTCATGTCTCATGGCATGTGGAATTACCACTTGCATGATTTTCTCACCATTATTACATGGCTTCCAACGGTATAACACGCCTTTCCGGACTTCAAGCTCGGTCCATTGAGCAAGAAACCTTCTCATTTCTCGATTTTCCAGAGAGACCTCAGGTCTAACTGGACGTATACCCTTTGGTACTAATTGCAGTAGCTGCGCAGTTATCGAGTCAGCTTCGTGGAAACGTCGTATGTGATCCATAGACCAATCCAGTATACTGGCAACTAGGGGTTCGAATGGTCTTCGAATCCCTGCTAACACTGCCCCATGAGCTCCACAATCACTGCTAACACTGCCCTATGAGCTCCACAATCAGTACAATCCGGATTATCCCATTTCCGAATTGGTATTCGAGATAAAGCATCAGCATTTAAATGCTTTACTCCGGGTCTATGCTGAATCTGGTGATGTTCAAGCCCATATTCAGATAGATGGGCTAGCCATCGGCCTAACATTCCTTCAGCATCTCGGAAGTTCAGTAGCCATCTTAAAGAGGAGTGATCCGTACGTAAAGTAAAGTTCGTTCCCCATAAAAAATGTTTGAACTTCTTGGTATATACGACTACTGCTAACAACTCTCTTTTGGTTGTGCAGTAATTGTGCTGAGTTTTGCTCAGTGTATTGCTGGCAAAGGCAATAGGTACCTCTCTCCCATTTTGGACTTGCGAGAGAGTTGCACCAATGCTATCATTACTAGCATCAGTATCCAGTATGAAATGATCCGTTTCATTCGGATATTGTAATACCGGAGTACTCGTGAACAGGTCTTTTAGCTTTTGAAAAGCAGATTCCTGTTCATGCGTCCAAGGAAATTTTTCCTTGGTACTTCCTGGAGTCCAGTTAGCTATTGCTTGTAATGGGTAACTGACTCTAGAATAATTCGGAATGAATTCCCTATAATAGGAACAGAATCCTAAAAAGGACCTCACTTCTTTGGGTGTTTTAGGTCTATTCCAATTCGTAACTGATTCGATTTTCTCCGGATCAGCTTTTATTCCTTCATCACTAATGATGCGGCCCAAATAGTTTATGGACTTTCTAAACATGTGGCATTTCTTAGGTTTCAATTTGAGACCATTAGAAATAATACGCTCTAATACCATTTTTAGGTTATTAGAACACTCTTTGAATGTTTTTCCGAAGACTATGACATCGTCAAGGTATACAAGACATCTTTTCCACAATAAATCACTTAGGATTGTTTCCATCATTACTTCAAATGTTGCTGGTGCATTGCACAAACCAAACGGCATTACGTTATATTGGAATAATCCAATATGACTCGAAAATGCAGTTTTCTCCATATCTGAAGGATTCATCCCCACTTGCCAGTAACCTGATTGCAAGTCTAGGGTACAAAACCAACTGTTTCCTCCTAAGGAGTCAATGGTTTCGTCTATTCTCGGTAATGGATACGAATTCTTTTTCGTTACTCCATTCAGCTTCCTGTAGTCTATGCAAAAGCGGATAGTACCATCTTTCTTTGTTACCATACACACAGGACTACTCCATGGACTATTGGAAGGGACTATTACATCCTGTTCCAACATCTTGTTCTTTTCTTCTTCAGCTACTCTCTTTTTCGCTAAAGGTAACCGTCTATACAGTATTTTAAAGGGTTCCGCATCTCCAGTATCTATTTTATGTACTACCTTATTTGTCGTGCCTAGTTTTTCACCAGGTTTGGCAAAGGCAGTCTTATACTGACAGAGCATATCATAGAACTCTTTCCGGTGTTCCGGATCTTCTAATGAAGTTTCTTCATACAACTTGAGTAAGTCTTCCGAAATTTCATCATTTCCTGTTACCTTTTGTGAGTTTAACTTACTATCCGTTACAGTTTCCGAAAGGGTCACGTTACCAAAAACTTGTCCCTTTTTCAGGTAGATAGTAGTGTTTCCAGTATTGGAGACAGGTACTACCGACCAGGATGCATTTGCTACTATAGTGTCTACAGATATTAATCCGATACTTGACAGTAGCTACATCCGGTTCTATCACTGCAGGCTTATTGCGCATTGCAGGATTACTTCTTACCAGCACATCACAGGCTACTCCCGGAGGGATTCGCACCGTGTGTGCTACACTAGTCATACTGCTCACTTGTCTCAGTACACATCTAACCTTTACAGGATACGGGTATTTCACACTCAACACTCCTGATTGGGGTTCTAACACAACTCCATACAGGGATGCGAAATCCAACCCGAGTATCCCCTCATCTGCTATATCCGCAACGGTGGCGCTCATGACATAGTCATGTACTCCATCCAATTGTAGCTTTACACAAGTTCTACCATACGTCTGCAAGGTACTGCCATCGGCCGTCTGAGCACTTCCTCCCGATTTGAGAGTATCATGTTCATCCGGTATAAGATCATAGAACTTCTTGGAGATACAGGAGTGGCTAGCACCCGTATCCATAAGAAATTCGGCAGATCTTCCGTTAACAGTGAGGCAAACATACCACCGCCTTCCGTTCAAAACAGAGGGCATGTCCGTTATGATCGGAACGTCATTGTTCACACCTGGAGTCGATCCACATCCTTTCAGGTATTCCAGACAAGGATGACCCGGGGGCAGGTGGGCACTACCAACCCTGGCTAATTCATAGCCGCCTACCTCGTTACTGATATTGGGTTTCCTTGGCACCTGTTATATCAGCTTCCCTAACCTTCCGGGTGTCTACAACCACCTCGGTGCTAGGCGAGTTTGCTACTACATGCGAACTATCATCTCGGATGGTGATATGGCAAGATTTGTCACTGGGATCCCCTTCTTTGCCCATCGGGAGACCCCTCCTTAGTTTTCCTCTGTACTTATTCCAGAGACACCCTCCTGTCTACGAGGGACAGGTTTTTCAGCCATACATTCGGGAGCATAATGCCCCAGTTTCTGGCATCTGAAACTTTGAGATTTATCAACTCTCGGTCTCTTCAGAGCTTCTGTTAATCCGGCTATTAATGTTTCCATCATATTAGTCGGAGCAACAGCGGCTGCCACGGTTGGCTTGGCCGTAGAGGTTGCATTGCCAGATTGGGTCGGTCCGGAAGCTGTTTTACTAGCAACGGATCCTCCCCTCCCTCTCGAATGTACCTTCCTATACCGCTTCTGTCGGTAATACTTTCCAGCTACCTGGACTGATCCAATATATTCTCCGTTTTCATCGGAGACATATTCGTCCTCCTGATCAGCCTCCTGCGAATCGACCGGGGCTAACTGGGAAGTTTCATATACCGGAGCAGGTGTACCTCCGTATTGGAACGGAGCTGCTCTTACCGGGTTAGGTCCTAGACCTACCAATCTTTTCTTCATGTCATGTCCATCGATTGATATGAACAGGTCACTGAAGGAAGTGTCATCCTTCCAAGAATCCCAGACCACTTGTTTGTGATCCGGATCCCGCAATCCATTGTAGAATTGTATAAACAATTCCTGTAGATAGCAATCATCGTCATGAGCCCAATTTGGACGCGCTTTCGATAGCAAGTCCTGTAGCTCCAAACCAAAGACCTTGTGAGATTCTTTAGGTTTCTGTGTTCTTTTCTTAAAGCTTACCCATGGATCCTCTCTAACGATTGATCCGAACAGGTATGCGGCACATTCGACCAGTTGATCATAGGTGCCGTATATTCCGTATGCTGCTCTCCATTGGTTGAGGGCTACTTTTCCACCTTTATTCAACCAACAGATCAAATAAGGCAGAGCTTCTTCTTTTGTCCAACCACTACAGTTGACTTCATCGACAAAAGCTTGATACGTATCCTTCCATGGATCATTAGAATCATATGGAGGGGGTATCCGTGCCTGTCTACGTGCTGGATTATTACATCCGCGTAGTCTATCTGCTTCTCGCATGCTCCAGTTCATGACTTCCATGCCATCTGCTCCCTTTCGGTAGCAGTCAATGCCAAGGTTTTGGATACATTGGCTTCTATCAAAGATGGTTTGCATCCCTGCAGGCATGGAAGTTCTTCTATTTGGCTTCCTGCCATCTCCTCCCGATCCTGATCCTCCGGATCCGGATCCTCCTGGGCCGCCTGGAGGATTACCTCCTGGTGGACCGTTATTAGGGTAGTGTCTGGATGAACCGTTAGAATATCCGCCACCATAACCGGCATTTCCAGTTGATCCGGAAGATGCATACCTAGGGTAAGAATTATTTTTATTCCATCCCTGATTGTAGGTATTACCATTTTGGTAATTACTACCTCCTGACGGTAATTACTACCTCCATAGGGAGTTGTTCTTGGTTGGTACGTACCGCCGTTAACATTAGGTTGTGGAGGATTCGGTCTGGGACAACGTCCATCATTAGGTCCATTACCTTGACCCAAAGACGGGTTCGGCAATCTTGGGCCTGCTGGTGTACTGTGGCCGGGTTGAGAGAAATATGAAGGTGGTGTTAACATATGTCTCGGTGGTCCCGGTACTCTCGGTTGTGCTACTGGTGTATTATTGTTGGCACCAATAGCATTAACATGAGTCGCTCTAATTTTATGACTCAAATCTGGTATTGGGGGTGCCGGACCTATTGTATCCAACATAGGAGTTGCTGGTATAGGTGCATTATTTATTGGTCCTTTAATAGTAGTTCCCTGTTGGCAATTACTATTCTGGACAATCTTTCCACTACCTGTGGTATCATCCGGTTTCTTATAGATTCCGGATACTACATTCTTATCAGCCCCATCGTCAACGAATGGGTTGTATCTAGTTGGAGTTGCATCTTTGGATGTTTTCGCCAACATTGTAGACACCAAAGCTGGATCTATAGTACCTATAGTCAATTGGGCGGCTTCTACATATTTGTCTAGGGTTATTGCAGTAGTCTGCAATTCCTGAAGCTCATTCGTGAGTTTCTGTCTATCCTCCTCCAGTTGTTTATTGTAAGCTATAATGCCTACCCGGATGGTTTCATTGTCTTCAGCTTGTTTACTACACTGAAGTTTCAATTTCTCTAACTCGCTTTGATAATGGCATATTTCGGATTCGTAATTTGCCTTATCAAGACTTAGTTGATCGTTCGTATCTATGTATGTTTGGATACGAACGTGTCTACTGTCATATTCTTTATTGAATGACTTTCTCATTTCTTGAAGTTTTATTTCTTCACTTTCTAATTCCTTCATGTACTCGCTCCTTCTGGCTTCGAATTCGCTTCGCATGCCAATTAGGTCCTCTTCCAACTGAAGTTTTTCATTGAATACTTCATCTTTAGCTTTGACCAAGGTATTTAGGTTCTCGTTCAAAGTTACGTAGGTTTCATTTAACAACAGGACATCCGGTCGTTTAAATTCCTCACCTTCCGGTACCGTATAGGTTAAGTCGCCGTCTATAGCGCTGTAATCTAATATTGGTAGCCCGGGTCTGGGTAATCTATAAGGTAGTTCTCCAAATGTTACCCTTTTTGGCATTGGTGCCGGATGTTCTGGGTTAGTACTACCACCAACTTCGAACATCGAATTACTCAATTCGTCAACAAGTGATTGTTGGCTTATCAAGTTACTCTGCCTCTGTATGGACTGTTCACGTCGTACAGAGTCTGGTAGATTTTCCTCACTATCATTATAGTGGGGTTCAGGATCTCTCCAAGATGCAGATTCCGCATCTCGGGAGTTCGAATGGGTTTGGATCACTAATGATCCATTGCCAGGCTATCTAACCCATGTACTAGCCGTTCGGACGTTATAACGTCCGGGCTATACACCAGAACTAACTGGACTGGTCACGGCACCAGTGTAAGGGGTTGTGGCCTTACGGAAATGGGGGGTTCGGGTCTTACGATTCGGAAAGAAAGAGTAAGACGGTGTTTCAAGTGTATGCCAACGGATAGATTTTATTACGAATGCACACTCACGGCTACCCGATAGTATGAAGAGGGCAGCTAATAATCATCAATGGTGTTCTACATGCTTTGGAGGCCAGAAGGGCCTCTGACGTAGCGGCTGAGCCCTGGGCTTTATATAAGGACCCAGGTGTTCGTCGTCAGATGTCCCCACAGACCCGGATCGGTGCTGCCACCTATCCGGAACCTGAGGAACGTCCGACGACTCGACTCACCCGCCACGTCAGATGGTACCCAACGCTATGGTTACAAGTTATGTACCTCTACACCATAATCGATGCAAAATCGAATAGACCCATCCTTCTTCGTGGTCATGCACACAGGGCTAGACCAAGGGCTCATGCTCGGCACTATGACCCCTTTCTCCAGCTGTTCGAGAATTTGTTTCTCCGCCTCCACCTTCTTTTTCAGTGGTAACCTCCTATAGGGTATTTTGAATGGCTTCGAGTCACTGGTGTCAATCGTGTGTAATACCTTGCTAGTGCGACCTACCGCGCCCCCCGGTTTCCCAAAGGCATCGTTGTAGGTAGCAAGCAGAGCTCGAAGTTTCTCTTTCTCTGAATTCCTCCTCAGGGAAGAGTCATTAACCAACTTCCTTAGGTCGTCTGGTAGTCCCCGAGCTGTCCCATCGGGTAAATCAGTTCGAAATCGGGCTTCCGAGATGTGTTCTATCAGGGACATATCACCGATCTTCTCATTCTTTCTCAGATACACGGGTTTCAATCCTCTGTTCATAATTGGGACTACTGTCCAAGATCCACTTCCCACTAGAGTGTCAACTGAATCTAGCTGTAAGCTAGATAGTGTTTCAAAATTAGGATCGAAGACAGCGTCTGAGCCTCGAAATGCATGGTCCGAAGAACACAAAACGTCACAAGTCGTTCCTGGCGGAATTTTCACTGTCTGTACCACGGTGGCTACCGAGGATACATGTCTCAATATGCACAGGATCTTGCAATTGTAGGGTTGCCTTATTTTCAACATCCCGAATCGGGGGTCCAATACAGCACCATACAAACTTGCGAAATCCAGGCCAATTATCCCATCATCACTTATCTCGGCTATAGTAGGGCTCATTACATACTCGTAGCCCCCCATCCCGATCTGTATGAAAGTCTTGCCAAAAGTCTGCATCTGGCTACCGTCGGCCGTGCAAGCATTAACACCAACAGGTAGCGTTTCATGGTTGCCGGACACCAGACTGAAGAATTTTCTCGAGACACACGAATGGCTGGCACCTGTGTCAATCAAAAATTCCCCAGTCCGCCCCTTCACCGATACAGCAATGTACCATCGTTTCCCCCCCAAAGGTGAGGAGTTCTGGGCGAATCGGAGTTGTTCCTTGGAATCACCGATCTCCCATGCGAAACCCTTCAAGAAGGTTACACACGGATGGTTCGGGGGGAGGAATGCCGCACTCACGCGCGTCAACTCTTCAACCCAACCTCCCTCTTCTTCGACGTAGGATTTCTCCCTCAGGTCCTGGCAAACGTCTGCCCCTACCCCGTCGAAGCCCCCGGCCCGGGCTTGGGTAAGAGGATCCTTCTCACATACCAGTCCCCTGGAGGGTATTGATTCCTGTACTAGCTCGGGTTCCCCAGCGGTGGCTTTTTGGCAGATTTTCGGATCACGGATCACATCCTTTGCCATAGATGCTATCCTCTTTAGTTTTCCTCCTCCTGGGTTTCTTCGGCATAATTAACTCGGGATAGTACAGGTTTTGGGGCTGTACACTCGTGAGCATAGTGCCCCATTTCTTGGCAACGGTAGCACCATAGTCTGCTACGATCTACTCTCCGACGTGCGGGTCTGTTATACATTGTTTCGGCAAAAGTTTTCATGAAATCCTCCATCATTTTCTTCATGTCCAGAGGTTCGGGTGTAACAGTAGTTCTCGGTGGGGACATCACTGGTGCTCGAGCAATGGCCATCTCAGGTGCACGGCTGTCTGAGTTGGGCCTTGGTTCCACCCGAGGTTCATTAGGCCGTCGGTTATATATCCGCCGAGGGATATATTTGCGTTTGACGTCTTTCTTAACCTGTACTGCAGAGATACTGCCGTCTTCCTCCTCGATCTTTATTATCTCGAAGTCATTATCAGCCGTTTCAGTGTACGTCGGTTGGTGTATCCCCGACACGGAGGCTGTACTAGTATTAGTACTCGCGCAAACCTTAGTATTTGAGGTCTTCATTTCTACCTTTCCCGCCATGAGGGTCTTCTTTACCGTCCAGCATTCGATTCCCTCGAACAGGTCCATTAACATAGGGTTTCGTCCTTTCCAAGCATCCAAAGCTGCTTGCTGCTGATCTTCGTCTCGAAGTCGGCTCACAAATTGTGGTAGCAAGTCGTTCAGGAAAAATTTATCGGAAGGATTGGTTCCCGGCCGTGCCCTCTGTAACAGGGATCGCAGCTCATACCCATAGGCTCGAAATGATTCTTGTGGCTTCTGCGTTCGTTTCTTGAAGAGCATGAAAGGGTCTTCACTCACCAAGTTGTGCAGCAAGATGCTGGCAATCTCAACTAGCTGTTGGAAAGTACCCCGTTCAAAGTACACTTCGTTCCACTTTTCGACAGCTATCCGGCCGGGGCCGTGTTTCAGGCATCGGATCAGATGAGGCAAAGCCTCCTCGGGGGTCCATGCGTTGCACCTCATGTCATCAGTGAAGTTCGAGAACCATTCTTTCCAAGTCTTTACACCCTCGTATATCTTGGGTAGAATGGCCTGACGCCTGGCCGCGTTTTTAGTCCGTACCAATTTTTGGCATTGGTTAACACTCCATTCTCGAATGGTCTCCTCACTGTGTGCAGTGTTCGAGGTGTTAGCTGATTGATTCAGCATGTCTTCTAACACACTACTTCGGGACCGGCGCCTCGAAGGTCCCCCTGTAGCGCCCCCAGCCCCGGGAGGGGGTGCAGTCGATCCTTGGGTAGTACCCGATGCACTACCCCCTACCGCACCTTGGTTCCCGGTGCCCAAAGGTTCTGACTCATCTACCGAGTTGTCATCGTAAGACAACTCAAAGTGGCCTTCCTGTCCATCAGTAGTGCTGTATTCGGTTTCTTTGTGTGGCATGGCAGTGGTGACACTGAATCATATTCTCCGTTTTTCGGGTTCAGTTGCCCTTGGTTCATGCTTCGGGTCATAGACACCATCATTTCGAACATGAACATTGGCGTTATTGTTTACGAACGGGTCGTATCGGTCCGGCTTCTTCAGAGCATCGGCTGGTGTTGATGTTGCTAAAGGTGAAGGTCCCTTCACAAACGTAGCATCAGTAGGTATTTCGTTCTTAGATAATCCTTGTTGATAAAGTATATCTAACTGTGTTACAGATGCACTCGTGTCTGTTTCGAAAGATTTGTCTTTCCCCACAACAGGGTCTGCTTTATCAATCTGACCATTACTCTCTATTCCCAACACGTATGTGTCGAGGGCCATCTTTCGCCTAGTCAGATTGGCTATTTCAAGGCATAGCTCTTGTTGCTTCAGGAACAAGTCCTGATTGCTGTCTTTAATGGATTCCATCACGTCCTCATTCTTCAATATACATTGATCCCGAATCTCCAGCAACTTATTTGCCTCGTACTTGTATTGTTCCATTTCAGCCTTTATTTGCTCGGCCTCTTTCTTTAGTTCAAGATTCCTGATAGTGGAGCTAGCTTCTTGTTCCTCCAGGTCAACTTCCTTTCTAAGCTTCTCGTTCTCCCACTCGGCTTTAGCGAGTTCTATTTTCCTTTGCATAACGTGTGCCTGTTGTTCAAGGTCGCGATTGGCTTTTTCTTTCAATTCGGTTTTTTCCTCGAGTTTCTTCATGTCATTCAACATTCGTTCTTTCTCGGTCTGATACTGGTGACATTGTTTCTCCAGATTTCTAAGCCTCAGAACTTTATGTTCGGAGTCTTCTAGCTTCGGTAACCCTTGATATAGGCGAACTCTATTCATGGCGTCGAAGCTCAGCTTGGCCTGCTCGCGCAAGTATTCTGCTGCCGATTCAGTAACTCTTTTCGAACCTCCTATGTCGAATACCGAGACGTCTACATCGTCTAGGGATCGGCGAGGACTCGTTGTTTTTGTTTCTGCTCGAGCTGAGGCTGCTCGTTGAGCATCGAGGGTCATCATTGTAATCGGTGGCGGTGTCCCTGTGGACTCGGTGCTTAATCTATATGTATGGTTCGCGACTGGAGTGGCCATCTCCTCTGATTCGAGATTTCGAACTACCCTCTCCACTTTGGGTGCAGCTATGGAAGTATATCCCCTCATTTGTGTTCTGTTGAAGTCGTTAGCATGAGCAGTGTCATTCGGTGTGGATCCCGAGATGTTCGATGTTTCATCTCGAGATCCATCGTGCTCGTGTTCGGCCTCCAGGGCCGCGCACTAACACCAAGGACTGGTCATGGCACCAGTGTAGTGGTTCGGATTAATGTCTCGACTAGTTCGAAGTGAAAACCAGACAAGGTATCTTGGGTTAGTGCAACCGGCACGTATTTATTGCGGTATATGTTTTACATCCACCTCGAAGTGTTCTGCTTAGCTATAGTGCAAGCTCAGGTAAAGGTGGTCCGACTCCGTTGGCAGGTAGAGCCAGACTAACGCCTTCCCCAGCCCCAGGTAGGAGCTGGAGCGAGGCGAACAGTGCTGCCACCACCCCGCAGACACCAGGGGTCGAGGAGACCTCTAGTGACTACCGGTGATGGGCGCACCGCTCGAAGCGCCCTCTCGAGGGAGACGCTCACACTATATCACGATCTACGAGCCCCTACACTGGTATTGGCAGACATAACGTCATAATCCAAACCACAAATCTTCAGACTCAGCTGGCAGCATTTGAAATGGTCAAATACGCCCCTTACATAGTCAAAAGCTCTCAACCCTGAATTGACCCATTTTCCCCTACACATTCACAATGTGAAGAATCAATTACTTTTTCTTCAATTCCTTTTTTTTTTTTTCTCATGTCAATTTTTTTTTATGACTAAGCTAGAGACATCCTTGCTAGTTAAGATATCAGCCTAGCAACCTGATAACCTTTTAAGTAACACGCCCCAAAGTGCCACAATCACATTGCACACACCAAACGCGACCCCCCCCCACACATGTATAGGACACCCACCGTGCAAACAACACAAACACACCTCACACAAAGCCAACTCCCCAACCCAAACCCCTTAAAGACCCGCCCCACCCCAACCATACAGTCTTATCTCAAGCTTATGAGAAATGATTCAAATAAAACTATCTAAATTTCTATTTTTAGGATAGCAGCCTCCTTGGCAGCACTCTTCCTAATTACGTGCGTCCAGACCCAACAGTCGGGAGCACAGGATTTTGTAACCAAAAGAGAGACCATCTTCAGGCCAAATTATGGCGTTTTGTTCACTAAAATGCCCCAGAAAATGATCTCAGGATATATGGATTACCCATTAGTTTTCGCTTTAGACCTATCTTTTAATCAAACCTTGCAGCGACCCGACAGATTAACCACCCTAATCAGCAGAAATGCCCCAAGTTTCATCTTAGAGACCGCCCAGTCTTTAGATCTAATTTTGGCAAACCTTTATCAGAAATCACAAAAATCCTTAGACCTCTTAATAAAATTTTTAGAGCATCCCCAAACCAGAATACCCAGAGGCGCCCCAGGACAGATCATAGGTGATATTTTGAGAGCATCAATTGGCTTGAGCACGCAACCTAAAGTAGATTTGTTAAATTCTGAAATGTCAGACTTGGAAAGAACCCTAGCTACTAAAATGCATGTGGTAGAATTAGCCACGCATTTTCTACTGAACATTTCTGAGTTTAATTATCAATCTCTGAGCATTTTCTCCAGCATACAAAATGACACGGATGACGCCCTGTCTTTACTCAGCTCTAACCTCCAGCTCTTGAGTAATAATGTATCAAATATCTTATTTAACCTGGAACAACAAAGCAGACGAGACACCTATTATTCAATGTTATTTACTGCAGCTAACTCTCAAATTGAAGCGCTAGTGAATCTGCAGAATGATTTAGACACACTTCTAGACTCACTAACCTCTGTAATGGAAGGTGAGCTACCCCCAAAATTAATTCCCCATAAAGTCATGGAAGATGGACTTAATAATCTATCAAGCTCCTTGTATGAAGCCCATAAAGGTATCACAATTCTAAATGTACCCATCGGTTTCTACTACAAGAGGAGAGTGCACGTGCACTGGCAGAACCAAAACAAACTTTACATCACAATACCTATACCCATAGGACTAGGAGACAACATCTACTCCATATATAGGGCGGAAGCCTTCCCAGTCCCATTTGATACCACCATAGCTGTGTCTGTGTCACACTACATTGAACTTGACCACACCGACTTATATCTATGTGATGTAAATGTTTTTATTACCTGTAATCTGCCCTTGCCCATGTTATCTCCCAGGTACCCCACCTGCAGCTTATCTCTATTTTTAGACCTACCAGACGCTGTACATCACACCTGCAATTTCCAGGCCCACATGACAGCACAAATTCCCAACATTGTTAAGCCCATCTCCCAAAGCTCCTACATGCTGATCACTAGCACTTCACCATCAATAATGCAATGCTCTAACTCAGGCCAAATCGAAATCAAAAATGCAGCCTACTCTATTATTTCAGTGCCATGCCTCTGCTCACTTAAAAACAAAGGCATGATAATGATTAATTCCAATTTGTCCTGCGCCCAGAATTTTACTTTAGAACCCATTGCCAAGGTGCCCGTCAACTTGCCACTGTGGCGGCATTTTGGTAACCCACCAAACAATATATCAGGAGTAACCATAGCAACCACCCCGACCCATTTAGACCTACCAAATTTTCAGCGCCTTAAGCGCCTTCACAACCAAAAATTCCTACCCTTATTCTAAACATTCTAAACTTAAAGGGCACTGCCACTAAAATTCATGATAAATCATCCATCCTGAGCACCAACTCACTTATACATCTAGGATATCACCTGGAATTTTCCCCTTGGTTACACCTGTTGTCGCCAGCCATCGCCATCTTGTGCTGCTTGATCACGTGTCGTGTGCACATGCGCGTGGTGTACTTAGCCCAGTTAATGACCATTCACAGTCGAGCAATGATGGCTGACGCAGCGTCTTCGAACAAGCTAAAGGAAATGATCAAGAACACCAACCAAAACTGGCCTACGTGGACCACACCCCAGGACATAACAACACCTGACTGGATTCAAATGCCAGGAAGGTATGATTCTATGATCGCCTTCCTGGGCATCATCCTCATCTTGCTACTCATCAGGGCTGCAGGGAGACGCTGTCTTAGGCATTGGCCCTACAGCAGACAGGACCCCGCCCCCGGCACCCCAAGATTCTTGCTAAAAATCCACTCTGGAGGGGGTACCTACGCCTTTCCAGTCGGATTAATGGTATATGGACGGAACCTTTGGCCAGCCTCCATCTTGGCACCCAAACTAACACCACCCAGGTTGACTTTCCCTCTAGCCCGTCATCTTGATGCGCATTGGAAATCAGAGGTCAGCATGATCATTGGTGGAAGACTGAGGACGGTGAAGCTGGAGAGGTACCCCAGTTGCCCTTTGCTCTGGCGCATTCCCCTCTCATTTGTCCTCAGATCCAAACCCCACACCGTTACCCTGGCTATTGTACAAGAAAGCGAACCTGATTTCCAACTCACACCAAGTGACTATGAACTTTCGGCCATTGACACCGTAAATGGTAGGTTTTTCATGTTTTTGACCGTTAGTTTCGGCTGATGTGGGGATCGTTGGGGACGCTCAGCATCCTCAACGACCACCACCGGCCACCCCCGAGGGTTTTCCCCACAATGGACTTTCCCTGGAGCCCAAAGGCTCGACACTACAACACTAGACGGTACCACCACCCTTATGTGGGGATGGCAGGTGCTTAAACACGTGTTGCATAGCACACCGGATAGCCATGTGAGACGCTGATGTGGGGATCCCCCTCCTATCCGCCGAACCCCCGAGACCCCCCAAGGAGCCCCCCATAGGGCCCCATCTCAACCTAATACCTAAACCATGCCCACAAATCGCAAAAACCCTGCCGTTACTTCACTTTAACCTCGCAAAACCTTATCAATGACGACGCACAACCGTTTTACAACCTATAGACGCACCTATAGCGTCTGCACAAAATTTTCGCGCCAGTCGCGACCCGGCGTCGCCATTTTTAAAGGGCCTGTGAAATGCAAATGATGTCTAGTTTCGGTCACATGATCGTTCTGACTTGATACACTAGCTGAAAACAACAACATCAACACGTGCAATCAACCTGAGCGTCATAATCAAAGGGATTACTCACGTTTTTCCCTAAAAGCCATTTACTGCCGGCACCTGAGGCACCAGCAGTATATAGGTGACTTGATGAATCCTGAAAGATAAGAAATCCAAAATTGAGTTACCTAGGACTCGCACACAATCCTCTCAATCGAAATCCCAGAGAAAATTTCACACAGCCACTTATTTAAATCTACTTACGTTCCATCCTCATTCACAAAAACGGTCACCAAAAGACCACGGCCATCGGGCAGGTACAAGATGCCTTGTAAGATGTCCATCTTGCGTAACTACTGATAAGATAGCCGGCACCCATCCTTTATATAGGGTCAAGGCTATAGGCATCAAAACTCAAAATTTAATTCGAAATCTTCTGATTTTCACCCTTAAGTTTCAATTAACAAAGTTTATGCTAGAGTGTCAAAACTCAACCCATTTTCAATCCCTTTCAACCAATTTCTGGAACTTTGGGCCGCTGTTTGAAATATTTTTCAGAATTTTTATCTGGATAATCAGGTTCGGCACGGTGAAGCGACAGCTCGGTACCGCCACCTAGCGTAATACAAATAAACCAACTAAGCTTGCTTAGTTACACTTACCACGTTCTATTCTTACAATCAAATTGAGCTCTGTCAGTTAGTGTTATGTGTCAAATAGCAGAAATTTATTGCACCTATTGGTTATCCTGTATTGACAAGGCCACCAGCTGACCCAAGCAGGATTTTACACCTCTGTTAATGGTTTGTTTTCATGGCTCTCTTCCCTACAGACCCCTCCTCTGGAGACCTGGCAGCCCCACCATCCGTCGGCCCTCCAGCCCCGAAGTGCACAAACAAGCCGGGGCAATCGTCGTCAAAGAGGGCAACAGAAGAAAGAAGCAGGAGGGAAGAGGACAGGCAAAATCAAACCCCACCAGCCGCAGACCCCGAGCCCCAGCAGCAACCTCCACCAACCAATCGAGGGAGCCAAATAACAAGCCCCCTCTAACACCCAGGGGAACCTATGTGTCGGCAGCCTGTAGGCCTGGCACACCCATGCCACCAACCTACAAACACAACAACACCTACTGCTGCCACATCAATGGGCAGGTATCTGCTGCCAGACTGTGCATACTCTGTTACCACCAACCAAATGGGTTCCTATGCCTTTGTGCTTACGATAACAAACCTAAACCAAGCGGCAACAGACATGGACCTACACCCAAAACCATGTGGAAGCCCATGCCAGTTGAGCCCACCACCACTCCAGAGTCTGAATCTAACTCAGACAGCGGTTCAGATGTGGCCACAGCTGGTGACTTAGCATCAGTATACCTGGACTTTTCTGACATTACGATTTCAAAATTCAGGCCCATCAGATCCAGGACCCATCGTAAAGCTGAGGGCAGGTTCAAAAATTTCAATATTAAGGAACATCAAAACCTACCTCCCAACAGTATACACCCACATCGACATTTCAGGACACATAAATAGACACTTTTCAGAACAAATTGTTGTATAACCATGTTTTAAATCCAAATCGCTGAGATACAATTGTAAACAGCCCCCCCCCCCCATACCTATACATATTACTTATTTTCTGAAAATGTCAACTTTTTTGTATCGCATGTCAAATCCTTTTCACTGGATTCTTTAAGCCTGTTTTCCTTAGGCCAATGTATATATTAGTTTAAGATTTTTCTTTTGATGAACTTTATGAGAGACAGACCAAATGGCCGTCTGGCTTGCCTCTCTAGGCGCTATAAATTTCATCACCTTCACCACTGTTTTTCAAACTCAGCTATGACATGTATTTATGAGTTTTAGTCAAATTAGTTACTAGTTTTAGGTTATAGCGATAAGTTATATATATCCCATTTTAATCTCTCCTTTTTCCAACATATTATATATCCTTGTAAGAATTACCATGTTCTATTCAACATTAACACTGAATACTACCTCGACTAGTTTATTGTAAATGTATTTTTGAATCAAAACCAAGTTCCAGTCGGCAGTAAACATTGAATATTACTTTGATTTATACCTTATACCCGACGGTGCAGCAAACCCTACACAACTTCAGCTGTGAGCCTTGGTAGCGTGGAGCCAAAAACTCATCACCCTTGTGTTGGTTGATTGACCCCACGGTACCAAGAATCACAAAACGTGGTTAAATTTTTTTTTTTGTACATATCCCATTGTATACTAATGTATAAAACCAAGCATGTTATAAAACCAGGAAAAATTTCCTTTTTCCCACAATAACAAACCGGTACATATATATTTTAAGCATTGTACATATCACTGCATTTACAATCTGTATATATAGATTAAGTCACTTGATCCACACAAAAACTTTATTTCTGTAATTCCATAAAGGAACTATATTTTTATATACCGCATATGATGTCAAACTCAACAGGATTTCACAAAAACCCTGTACTTGTACTATAATACCCATAATTGTCAATGGACTTGGCAAAGCCTTATTTTTCTACATATTTTTCTCCATTTACACTCGTGCAGAGACGAGTAGGAATGTGGGGATTTGTCAATGGACCATTCTAGGTATTATTAATATTTTTCACATTTACTAGTTTCTTCACCATATAAAGCCTAAGCTCTGCTCACGATCCACACTCAACAATCTCCTGTATTCCCCAACAGGAACCAGGATCCATAAGTTATCACGAACCCACTTCCTCCATGAGACTCTGTGACATAAGGTATACGGATGTAATAACATTCCAATCATATCTACACCCACACAGCCCCGCTGAAGGAAGTGCGATCCACCTGTGGTGCCATATTTGGAATGAGAAGATATTTCACAATATCCTCTCAATCCTCATTTACATGATTAACCCACAGGTGGTAATCTCTCTCTATGACACATGTCTCTATTTTATTGAACCACATGTATAGAACATTTCGCAATACTGTGAGCTGCTCAAGCCCTTAATATAAAAGGCAGCTTGAGCAGCTCCCAATCATCTCTCCCAACTTACACCTTACACCTATACCTAGAACCTACGACAGGTTGAGCTATAGGATCAGAGGCAGAGCTTGGATATTGGCGAGTGTTATCATTGTTACCATCTTTATGAAACACTCATGTCAGCTATGCAATAAAAGGATCAAATGAACTTCTGGATTCCGTGTACATTCACTTCACCACTTGTAACGGTCCGTTGACAAAATGTTTCAGTCCTGCGGGAGCACTCTCCACGCATCTCTCATGCAATCATTCCTTAATCAATCCTTCTAAAAATTTAGATATAAATGCATCCAACCCCCTCAAGCTTTGCTGAAAGTTTGGGCCTTCTACGATCAGTTAAAGTTAGGGAAAAAGAAACATTTTGCCGAAGATACAAAAATAAAATTTCAAAACATGAGGCAGAACCAGTAGCTGAAAGGTATCATAATACAGAAGAGCCGGTCCCTAACATCATATGCCTAGGGACCGGTTGGCTGGTTTATATTGGGCTAGCCCACCGGGTTTCATGTGGGACCTTCAATTTCGGGCACTGGACATTTATCAGGCTAGCCCAGACTGGACCCTGACTTGTTTCTTGGATCATTTACTGTTCCAATTTTCCTATAATTCAATTCATTCTGGTCAGTGTCACAAAAACATTGGTCGTGTCCCAGCTACATGTACCACCAATATTCCTCTTCCATTGCTTTTGGGATAACGGTCAGCTATATGGTCCAGCATTTTGACAATTTCTGCTTTACCTTGAGATGCTTGACTGGCTACAGCAGGTGTTCGTATTGACTGTAAAGCTTGAAGTGCTTTTTGCCAGTTAATAATTCATTTGGCTTTTAATTGCAGTTGTTATGGATGTGCCGTTGACATAACCACCACCATGAACATCCTGCGACTGGTCCAGGAGGAGAGGGAGAAGAAAAAGAACCCAAAACCGTCCAACCCAGCCTTCCAGAAATTGGAGGAGGAGGCGAGCAAAGAAAAGGGTGACTGTCCCATCAGCATGTCTAAGGAGGAGCTCCGGAAGCAGCTCACCCCTGTCCAGTACCACGTTACACAGGAGAAGGGCACTGAGAGGTGAGTGCTGATACTTTGTTATGGGGGGCTGTGCCATGCTTTATAGATGTCCTGCTATTTAGAAAGACCCCCCATTCTTTGCATTGGGTTTTGGCAAAAAAAAACTAATAGAAAGAAAATAGTGTGAGATAGGTAAACATTCTTTGTTTGTACAATTTTCAGGGATTGTTAAAATTTGATATGGAAGGTTTAGAAAAAGAGAGGTTTGTAAAAGATGTCCATTTTCTCTATAATTTTCTTTAGTAAATCAACTTTTTTATTACTGTAATCAGGAAGTTGATTTTAGGATAGTTGTGAGATCAGTGGACATGGAATGCATGTGAAAAATTTGAATTGTTTCTAATAGGCAGTTTTTGAGAAATTTCCATTTTTGTATTGAGTTCAAGGCCAAAAGGAATAAGGTGTTGTTGCAGGAACAGATACTATAGATCAATACGGCAAGAAAGGGTGACTTTTCAGAGAAGTTGTTGATAACATTTTTGGACTTTTCTTAAGGAAGTCTATTGATAGTGCAAACTTTCCTTGTAAGGCCTGCCATGTAATACCCATTATTTGAAAGATAATTGTCTTGTGAATCCCTTGGTGTAAGTAGTTTCCACATCTGTTCAGTACAAGCAAAGTTATGAGCATTCCACCAAAATTGACCTAAACACAACTTTATTCATGAAAAAGTCACCCTTTCTTGATGCATGCGTCTATAGGTTGTGCAGGAAACTGCTGTAGAAAGACCAAAAGGTCTTTTCCCCCCCGGGCTTCCCTAGCCCACTTAAAAGGGTCTATTTCTCCTCTTTCCTATCCTCTCAGGATGTGTGTGGTGCACATATGTGCGGGCACTGACACATTCCTCTGTGAAATTGTGTAATGTATATGACCTTAGCTGTCGAAATGGCGTTAAACATCTATTACTCACTCACTCACTTTTCCCCCCCTTTTTTACTGTTTCTATGCAATGTGAAGTTAGTGTGAGTGTATTTATTAGTGATGTAATGAGAAACAGGTACTGTAAATTCTCTGGTATAAGCCGCATCCCTCGTATAAGCCGCACCCCCGACTTTTGAATGAGCTTACAGCTATAAGGTGCATCTGGCCCTTGAAAATAGTAGGTTTAGTACTGTTCTATGGTGCTAAATACCCTCCTATAAGCCGCATCCCTTCTTTGGACTAATCCTATAAGCCTAACTTAAATTTGGATTCTGGTATAAGCCACGGCTTGTATAAGAGGATTTACGGTAGCTGTTATTGCGAAATCCTGTTATAACGAAATTTCGGTTAGAACAAGCAAAATGCTTGGTACCAAATCATCACAATACATTTCTATACCCTTTACAGTGAAGTTTCGGCATCAGAATTCAGATATAACAAAGTAATTTTGTCATAAAAAGAAACAACTTTTCAAAGTGTACAGAATACAGCGAGGGAGATCTGAGAGGTGTGAGGGTGTGTGCTGGGACATCTAGAGCTGCCTCTCTTCTCACCTGGGCGGGTAGGGGAAGATCTGAGAGGTGTGAGTGGGTGTGAGAGGGAGTGAGTGAGTAATAGATGTTTAACGCCATTTCGACAGCTAAGATCATATTCATGGCGAGAACGACATTACACTTTCACAGGAATGTGTCAGTGCCCGCGCATATGTGCACCACACACATCCTGAGGGGATAGGAAAGATGAGAAGTAGACCCTTTTAAGTGGGCGAGGGAAGCCCAGGGTGTGAGAGGGCTTTTGTAGCCGCCTCCCTTCTCACCTGTGCAGGTGGGGGAAGATCTCAGAGGTGTGAGGGTGTGTGTTGGGACATCTACAGCCACCTCTCTTCTCACCTGGGCGGTCATAGAGTTCAAAATAGAGTTGGAATAACGTTTTTAGACCTCTTTGTTAATTTGTTTGGTTACTACGAAATTCTTTTACAACAATTTTTTTTGCTTGTCCCAAGCACTTCGTTGTAAAGGAATTTTAACTGTAGTAGTATGAGGTGAAACATGGGAGGTACATGTGGCCTTGAAATCCTCTACAACAAAGATTGATGAAAATGAGTTGTGTTGATAAACCAAATATGGTAAATAAAAGTGGGCGCTCACTCTCCCTACGTAGTATATAAGTGTAAACTTATAGATGTTTTATGTAAATATCCTGCAGCAAAAAGTTCTAAGATTATGTTGGGAGAGCAGGCAGGAATAGAGGCACTACCATATAAGTGCACACAAATGGCTTTGTAAGTGGGCATGGGTCAATTTTAGGTAGATTACTATGCCTGACTAGCATGACTGATGTTTGATTGGTCTAGACACAGCTATAATTAGGTACCTGTCTGTCACCACACAAATTAAGGCAGTTGGATGTGAAGGCAGGCAGGGGGGTGGTTAGGTGGTGACACCATCAGACAATCAAAACTGGGTAGAGTAGGCAGGGGCAGGGTGGGTGGGTGGTTGTAGGTAGGCAGGCGTGGGTGGGGGCATACTCAGTCATGCCTCAGTAGCCGTGGTTGGGCAGCAGTAGACTCAGTGGCTTAGTAGATGACCACAGGGGCTATCAGAGTAGGGTGGTGGGTGTGATTGGGAGGGGGGAGGGTCTCATCCAGTAACAATCTCGGATTTCAGTAAGAGCATATACCTGTATTATGCTACAGGTGTAGATTGATGTTAAGATATCAGTAAGGCTGTCTATAACTATAGACTGATCCAACCAGGCCCTAATGAGCTGCTTTGGCAAAAAAGAAAAATCCTCCCTCGTCACTTTTTCAATGGCTTGGTGATGAGAAACAAGTTTTTTTGGAGTGGCCTAAGTATGTGTGCAGCATGTGAAATCTAAATCACGGAGACCTGTTTATCCCAGAGATGTCAGACCTTCAGAGGTCCATTAATTTTCAGATGTTAAAACTTTCCTAAAAATCAGACATCTCAGAGGCTTCTTCCAAATTGTGATCATAATATGGATAGAGAGAATTACATAAATCATAGATACACCCTTACACCATGCCCTTCTACTTCTAGGGAGCCTAAGGCTGAGCATAATTCAGGCTCCAGCAGGTAGAATTAAGCATGCCTTGTGCTGCCCTCTAGCTTTTTCTAGACAAACCACCTTTCAGAGATCAGAGGATCTCTGACATCTCATTTCAGAAGACATGAATCTAAGCTGGCTGCTAATTGGCTGAAATTCTGATGCAGTGTTTTTAATTGTATTTCTATGACCATCCAATCCAGAGAGGGTTTAATGGTTTTGAGTGAGGGGAATAGGTTGAAATGAAGACAAAATGGGTGCTTTTTATAGCATAATACATTGGGAGATGCCCATACTTCATATTTCATAGGAAGAGAAAAGTAAAAAAAAGAAAAAAAAAAAAAAGAATGGATAGTAAAGGCATGCACATGAGGTTGTTCTCTCACTATCATTTTGCGTATTAAACATTTAAGGGCAATTTTGTACTAAATAACAATTTAAACCACACTTGGCTGTGAAGTCAAAAGAAAAGCACACTGAATATATTGCAATATAGCAGTAGTAAGATGATTTTTGCATGGCAAATGAGAGTAGCAGGGATAGAGAAAATACATAGGCATAGCACTGAGTTTATTAATTATCGCAATTCTGAGGTAACTGCATACTTAAATTGACATGATGTGCCCTACAAACACTCATTTATATTCCCCCCCCCCCCCGAGGTCACAATGTCGCCAAAATGCAAGGCTTTAGGTCACATGTCACTGTCTTAAATCTCAAAATTCAAGGCCTCATATCACATGTCACTTTTTTTATGGATTGGACATGTCACATGTCACTTTTAAAAAGGTACAATGTCGAGATGTCACCTCAAAATGGCCAAATGTCGCCATGTCGTTTTTCACCCCTTGGGGGCCACACTGTTAGGAACAATGTATATTAATGACAATTGATATTTATGGCTAGATTTCAGTCCAAAGGTAGGTTAGTGGGGTCTTGCTTTAACACATTACAAGCCTCACATGGGGCAGGAACCTTGGCACCATGCCAAGGGTCACTCAATTGGCACCATGCCAGCCACTACAGTTAGGGTGATCCCCAGTTGCCAAATTTCACGTTTTGAAACAAAACGCAGCCTATATTTGTCAATAGGTTTAGGGACATATTTGTAGGCCTACTACTGTACTGGCTATTCTTGGTTGTAGTATTGGCCTCATACATGTCTAAATTAATAGTGTACTTGGTAACTTCTATCATGAAACCACTACAGAGTCTCTATTTAGGACACTTTTTATAGCGTGGTGATGAACAAATAGATCTAGCACGGTTAGCAATGTCTATATGCTGATTTGGTGCCTATAAGGCTTTTACCAGCGCTAATTGACAATGTTAACCTATTATCCATCGAGATACAGAACAAATATGAGACATTGATGGTTTTGTGGTACTTCTGAATTCAGATTCTTTAGGCAATATGAAAAGAAATATCGGTATGTAGATAAATTTCTGAAATAGGTCAGGAGATATGGATGCCGCCATTGCTTGATCTAGGTCAGATATTCCTCATTTGCATAATCCCTACTAGATGCCGCCATTGCTTGATCTAGGTCAGGTATTCCTCATTTGCATGATCCGTACTGGATGCCGCCATTGCTTGATCTAGTACCCAGCGACATAAGGATTGTGTGCAGGTCTTCTCCTGTCGAGTTTTATGCAATGAACCAGCGCCTCCGGTGCTGCTCGCACAAAAAGAAAAGGCGCCACCACGCGCCAAAAGCATTGCAACTCCTACCGTTGTTACTCTGTGCTTGTCACACAAGTTCTACTGTTTTCTTATTCACTGGGTCACTTTCACTGGTTGCTGTCAGATAGAGTGTGAGTGGCCAACTACGGGAACATCCCACGTCAAAGTGGACAACTTCTGAGGTAGCCGTTTTGGTAAAGTTAGTGGAAACATGGTGGAGCGCAAACCGCAAAGGTATGGCATGCCTTTGCCACCCAGGCCCTCCAACTTTCAATACTCTTATAGGAAAAACACGTTATGATACAGACAACACCAGGTGATTTCACTTTAGATAGTCATGTGACCCGTCGTCTGTATCATGTACTATCATGGACTATCATCAAACCCTCTCGCACACCGGACCCTGACACTGCTAGGGGACCATCCACCTTCAGCATTGCAAACATATGATTGGGGGGGGGGGGTCAAAAATGGTCAAATTTTGTCTGATGTCATTTATGGTTGGCCCCTCGTGACAGTGCCCTCTAGCTGATGTAGGACTAGGAGTGAAGGAGAACCAAGCCCCACGCCCCCACAGTCTGAGGGCGGAACTAGGTCACAGGGCCCTATTTGTGCCTGAGTTGTGTCTGAGTACGGTGAATGTAAACTCGCCTTGTACACAACAGTCAGCTACGGTAGTTGTTGTTGGAGCTGTGTGGGACAGACACATCGGTACACGCCTTATTAAAGGGATAGGCTTGTCTAGCTCACCACCACTATAGAGAGTAGTCATAGGAAAGTACCTACGATCACTTTCTGCAATTTGGTGATTGTCTCCTGCGACATTGAATTGATAGCACCAACTGGTACTGACAGGCAGTACACCAACTACTTGCCTTGGACACAGGTGTCTGTTTCGACTAACTGACTTTTACTCAGTCAACAAATAATTTTGATGCATAGAAGGTGTTGTTATGGCAACATACTCTGACCTGAAAAAGGAAAGTGAGCAACAGCAGCAGGAACGACTCGAACTGCTCATCAAACCTCATCTGAAAGACCTGCGGAGGACGCTCACCCCTACTCAGTACCACGTCACACAGGAACATGGCACAGAGAGGTGACATGGTTTTGTGATATCATGTGACCCTTCCTGGCTCTGTGACACTTCGCCTCATCCATTCCCACTCCATCATGACCCAACCCTTCCTACCTCTATCACTCCATCATGACCCAACCCTTCTCACATCTGCCTCATCCATTCCCACTCCATCATGAACCAACCCGGTCCATCATGACCCAACCCTTCCTACCTCTATCACTCCATCATGACCCATCCCTTCCTACCTCTGTCACTGCATCATGACCCATCCCTTCCTACCCCTGTCACTCCATCATGACCCATCCCTTCCTACCCCTGTCACTCCATCATGACCCAACCCTTCCATGGGTCATGAAGGTGCATCCAGAGTTTGTAGTGTTTTCGTTTGTAGGCCTGGAAGCTTACATGGTCATTTCTATCTAAAACACCATGTATAAGCTGCACCCTGAGTTCCTCAAGGCCCTATATCGTTGTTAGCCATATCAACCACCTGAAATAGTCTATATGTAACGGCTAATTAGTGAGTTTTTACAGAACCATCATATCCCGTCTAAAATGGACAAAAAAAAACCGACATATCTAATGGAATACTGAGAGTATTTATAAGGCAACCTGTGTGGAGCCCTCGCTATAGCTTATGATACTGGGTATCTGAGGCTTGATTTGAGGCAGTTGATAGAAATGTTAGCTCTATAAGCCTCTGCTGGGGATGTTTTCACATAAAAGCCACACATTGTGCCTGGGGCCTTGTATACAAGCGATACTATGATACATTTCAAGTTACTCAAGTTACGGTATTCTTACTTCTCAATTTCAATTCTAAACTAAAATGGCCAACATATAATGTACACAATGCTTGCTTCCTGATTTGTTTGATTTTACACAGAAATTCCACTGGGAGGATTGTTATGACTATTATGGTTTTTTTTGGGTTGTTTTTTTTTTTTATTTAATTTGGCCTTATATCCGTAGACCACGATAAAACGTGAAAGAAATGTGTGGAACACAGTGACTACATGTTTACTGGTACTTGATGGTGTATCATATGTTGGCACTAGAGAGTCTGTTAAAAGGAACATGAGTAAGGGCAGTAGGGCATGAGGTAATATTTACTAACATGCAGGTTTAAGGCTATATAATACATGTCCACGACTTGCGGCTGTTGGTCTCTTTAAAATGTCACCTGAATGTATTTACGTTAGTGCAAGATAGGCACTTACCTAATTTTTCAAAACCATATAATATCTATTCTATTTGTATAGCATTGGATAGATCTCAAGAAAACAAGTGGACTTGCTTTTTGAATGAAGTCTCTATCTTAATTCGAAGTGATGTTATGACCGTCCAAAGACCACAAAATGACCCCAATATTCTGCCACAATAACCCATACTTAAGAGTTTAATCAGGGTTCAAATTTTGTGATCATGCTAGTTGTGGTCAGAAATGCCTGGAACACTTAAATCACTGTTTCTCAGAAGATATCGACACTAGGAACTTGAAATAAAAAGTAGAGGAAAGGTCATTAAGGGGTGCTTCCAATGAACTATGGCCTGACCTTGATCCCCCTATTAAGTCACGTGAGGACCGGCTCGGTGATCCTACCAGTGTAGAGGACGGTGAAAATATCTAGGATCACCTGGACTCGAACCCGGATCTCTGGCATGACATTCCAGCATGCTAACCATTACACCACGATCCCTTGCCTGGTATTTCCACCTTCCAACTACACCTGGATCGGTATGATACACACTAGGGGAGCAGTGATTACCAGGTAACTGGCCCCTGAGGGTCAATCTACCAGGTACGGGGATTTCTGGTCCCCTACAATAGTATCCCGGTGGGGGAGGGGGAGGCAATGCCTTGGTACCTGCACGAGAAGCGTGTGCCTGGTAACCCGGCATATCCAGGGCTGACACTTGATGTCCTGCCTGGCGTCAATCAGCCAGATTGGCTGGTCTAGATTGTTCCTTTGAGCTGGCCGGGCTCTTGGAACAATCTGAACGGGTGCATTTTTGGGCAGCAGCTGGGGCCTGAACCCCGGCGGCTTCCTTCAAACGGGCCTGCTTCTCTTTCTCCCTCCTATCATCACCTCTCCACTTCTTCAACTTAGTGGGACCCTCCGTCGAAAGCTGGAACTTTGAACCCAAGGGGTTCACTGCAAGGTAAGTGGAGATATTGCCACTTTTCCAGGCACAAAACTCGGGTTCCAATGCGAGTTTCTTTACCTGGTTTAGTGGAATGGAGGACCAGGTTGCAAGTATCTCGTTGAAACACTTGACTGCGCGCTTCCTCGTCTTCTCCAGGCCAGTTCCATGAGCTTTTTGCAAATGCAAAGCCATGTCCCTGTGCCTCTTGGTAACGAAGCTGCCATCGCACAATCTACTGGGTCTCTCACCAGGTACGCATCTCAGCAAGGGCTTGTGGTGCATATGCACTTCCACAATATGCCTTGCGAACCGAGGCATCGTCTTAAAGATCTTCTCTCCACCAATGGAGAACGGGCAAGACTCCAACGGGCACTTGCGCTTATTACCAGTGGGTCCCCACTGGGTCATAGTCCATTGAACCTTCGTTCTCGCCTCGTAATTGTATACAATGCCCAATTTGGATTTGAGCTGGTCAATCCAAATCAGGTAGAACTTACCTACTGGTGTATCATTAGGTCTGGATTTCATCCATTCCTCATCATCACTATCTCCGTCTTTGTTGATAGGACCCGGACACATATAATGAATAGTATCATATGCACAATCGGCAAAGCAACCGGGAATTCGTTCCCTCAACCCCTCAGCTGCATTGTTCCACATCCACTTCTGATTTTCATCCTTAGGGACATCAGTGGTCATATCTTCCCATGTAGTCACTCTTTCCAAGTCACTCTTGGCCGACTCTGGTAGTTCTGGGTCGCTCTCGCCTCCAGATTCACTACCCGAGCCTACCTCTGCCGCAGCCTTGGGTTGGACCTGACTAGTGGTAACAGTACCAGTAGTCGTCACCACTGCAGTGACTGCAGCCAAGCCACTGGTGGTAACAATGGCTGCTGAGGCACCCGGGGTAGCCATGGTGACTGCTTATCCCCCTTCTTTTCAGAAGCAGGAGCAGGAGCCTTCGGCTTGTCCTTCTCTACCTTTTTCTCAGGTGTCTTCTTCTTTTCCGTCTTAGCCGGTGGTTCAGGGCTAAAACTTCTTCATATATACTACTGTGGTGGTTCTGCTCTTGTGCGGATGACAAACGAGTCAACAAGAAGGTAATTCGGGTGTATGCGAACAGGTTTATTTCGTTTTACACAGGATACGGCTACCCGGAGGTAGCTAGGATAGCTCTCGGCATGTGCCTGATACTCTCAGTGGTTTCTAGAGATCTTCACATGGAGGTGGTCAAGCCAACTCTGATGCGGCGGCTGAGCCCTGTCCCCTTTACAGGTAGAGACAGTGGCGCCACACCGTGCTTCCCTCTCACCTCCCGGATAGATGCTGCCACCTACCCGACAAGTGGAGGGCGGAGCCCGGCTGGCTGACTCACCCACCGCGCCAAAGGACCATAACGTTATTATGTACATATACCTCTACACTACCCCCACTAGATAAAACTAAGGGGATAAATAAACAATTTAGAACCAACAATTGGGTTATATTATAGTTATATCTATCGATAATAATAGAGGTTTAACATTATGGTTGTATGTGTATTAAACGACAATATAAATATTTATCCAGAACAAGTGATATTAATAAGTCATTTTAGCACATCAATAGATTGAAAACTCATCCGGATCGCAGATCCGTGGTAATGAGGAAAAAATAGTTGAACACAATCTGGCTGGTCCATGAAGCTATTGTAACTCATGCTTACAATAGCACTGTTCATTCGAGTACTCACTGTTCCCCAAATTTACTAGTATTTGGAGAGGATTTAATAATGCCAGCAGACTTGGTGTTTGGTGTTGTGGGAATGAATCCCGAATTACCTAGCCAGGTAGTCTTTGTGGAAGCATTACAGGATAGGTTTAGAAAAGCATACAAATCAGTCCGTCTGGAACTGCAGAAAAGTGCTCGCTGGCAAAAAGCCGGATATGATACGGGTTTGAAGATAAGACACTTTAAATCGGCCTAGCTGGACATATACCCTTTGGTACTAATTGAAGGAGTTTAGCAGTAACCGAGTCAGCTTCCTGGAAGTTCCTTATAGTTTCTAAGGACCAATCCAGGACACTGCCTATACGTGTTTCGAAAGGAATTCGAATCGAGGCTGTTACTGCTCTATGTATCCCACAATCAGTACAATTCGGATTATCGCATTTCCGAATTGGTATTCGGGATAAGGCATCAGCATTTATGTGCTTATTCCCAGCACGATGCTGTATCTGACTATTGTCTAGTCCGAATTCCGACAGATGGGCTAACCATCTCCCTAGCATTCCTTCGGCATCCCGGAAGTTTAATAACCATCTTAAAGAGGAATGATCCATACGTAATGTAAAGTTGGTTCCCCATAAAAAATGTAATACACCACGACAGCTAATAATTGGCCCAGCCCCTGCTGGGTCATTGGTGGCGCCTTGTCGGTCGTAAACTGACGGTCATGAATTTGAACTTTAGATGGGAATTGCTCATCGAAATTGGGGGATAATTAAACAAAAAATCATGGAAACATGTTCTTTAGGATCTAGTCTTTCATTGTACATGCACAATTCCTGGGAAAAAAATTTCTTTAGCTATGAAAATAGCTGAATAAAAAACCTGACATATTTAACCTACTTTCTCTCGAAAACGAGGCTCCATAGGATAGCATTGCGCGGTCAGTTTCAGCGGTCGACAGGGGGTCAAAATAACACATAGACTCCTATGGGAATTGGGCAATTAAGACGCTTTTTTTCAGCAGGTAAGGTGGGATTTCCGGCACAGGAGGGGTTCAGACCGTTGATATATGAGTGTGTAAATCAGACCACCATAATTTTGTTATGTCGACCGCCCCACTTCCGGTCTGCGCGCAGAGCAACCGGTCGTCATATTTTATTTTTTGTTTAATAGTAAATTGAGGTGTATTCGATTCAATTCGATTGATATTGTCTAACATGCATGGATTATATTCAAAAAGCCATTAATTTCAAGTTAAATCGATAGAATATATCATTTATCCGTCGAAAATGCAACTTCCGGCAAGGAGGGGTCGCGCATGGCAAGGAGGGGTCGCGCATGCACACGGAACATCAAAATCCAAAATGGCGGACAGGGAGACGATCGCCTTACGGTGCTATCGAAACTGCTGGATTATAACAAAATGGAGGAGAATTACATTGTCTCATGCGTTTGTATGGTTAATATGTATCCTTAAGACTTGCTGGTATTGTGCAATGCTTAACTCGCCAGGAGAGGAGTTATTCGCCAATGAAACATGCGAGCGATAATGGGTGCATCCTCCATAGCCTTAAGCATTGACGACTTCGACACACTGTCACTATAGTGCCAGTCACCTACGGTAGGTCATGGACGCTCCAACTGCAAACGCTGGGCCATATGTGATATATATCACACGTTAAATTTTTCACGTTTAGTGGTGCAATAATTTCGCTGCGTTTTACTCAGTGTATTGCTAGCAAATGCTATCAGGCCCTCCACTCCACCTTGGACCTGGGAGAGGGCTGCCCCAATACTTTCCTTACTAGCATCCGTATCCAGTATGAAATGCCCATCCTCGGATGGATATTGCAATACTGGAGTGCTCATGAACAAGGCTTTCAGTTTTTCAAAAGCTTGTTCTTGTTTGGTTCCCCACGGGAACTTATCCTTTCTGCTACCAGGGGTCCATGTCGTTAAGAATTGTAAGGGGTAACTCACCCGAGAGTAATTCGGTATGAAGTCTCTGTAATATGAACAGAACCCCAAAAATGACCTTACTTCCTTTGGATTATTTGGTATCCCCCAGTCCGTTACTGCCTGGATTTTTTCAGGCAGCTTTTATTCCATCATCAGATATTATTCGGCTCAAATAATTTATGGACTTTTTAAACAGATTACATTTCTTTGGTTTTAATTTTAAACCGTTAGATATTATTCTTTCTAAAACTAGCTTGAGGTTGTGTAGGCATTCTTCAAAAGTTTTTCCGAATACTATAACATCATCAAGATCCACTAGGCACCTTTTCCATAATAGATCACTTAAGAGCGTCTCCATCATGGCTTCAAAGGTTGCCGGAGCATTACATAAGCCATTGTACTGGAACAAACCTATATGACTAGAAAAGGCTGTCTTTTCCATATCATCCGGGTTCATTCCAATTTGCCAGTACCTGGATTGTAAATCCAAGGTACAAAACCATTTATTTCCTCCTAAAGAATCGATTGTTTCATCAATCCTCGGCAATAGATACAGATTTTTCTTCGTCAAACCATTTAATTACCATTTAGTCTATACAAAATCGGATAGACCCATCCTTATTAGTCACCATACATACCGGACTACTCCAAGGACTGTTAGAGGGAATTATAACATCCCGTTCCAACATCTTAGCTATTTCGGCTTCGGCTACCCTTTTCTTTGGCAGGGGTAACCTCCGATACGGGATCTTGAAGGGAGCTGCATCTCCCGTATCAATGGTATGCAATACCTTCATTGTCTTACCAAGTGGTTCACCCAGTGCGGCAAACGCTTTTTGATATTTCACCAATAACTCCTTAAGCGCTTCCTTCTTCGAAGGATCCTCTAGCTTCATATCCTCATACATTTTCTTCAACTCATTAGTCCATTCCTGTTCATTCCCTGTAACCGGAAGGCTTAAGGAACAACTCGTTACTGTCTCAGACAATATAACGTTACCAAAAATGGATCCTTTCTCCAAATATATTGTCTTGGTACCTGGGTTGGAAACCGGCGTGACTGACCAAGCACCATTGGCTACTATTGTGTCAACCGATTCCAATCCTATAGCAGCCAGCATAACTGTATCCGGCTCAATTACTGCATCCTGATTTTTTAACACGGAATTACTCCGAATCAGAATGCCACATGCTACTCCCGCAGGAATCTTTACAGTCTGGGCAACAGATGCCACACTGCTGACTTGCCTCAATACACACTGTACTCTAACTGGATGAGGATGCTTTACACTCAACACACCTTTCCATGGGTCTAACACTGCTCCATACAGTGATGCAAAGTCAAATCCTAATATCCCTTCATCTGCTATGCCGGCAATAGTGGTGGTTATCACATATTCGTGAGTACCCTCCAATTGCAATTTTACACACGTCTGCATCTTACTACCGTCGGCTGTTTGGGTGTTTCCTCCCATTAAGAGAGTATCACGCACATCCGGAATTAGATCCGCTACGTTCCGAGAGACACAGGAGTGGCTAGCTCCCGTATCCACTAGGAATTCAGCGGGTCTTCCATTGATAGTAAGCGAAACATACCACCGCCTTCCCTGCAACATGGAAGGTATATCAGTAACTACAGAAGGGGGTAGGTGAGCACTACCAACTCTGGCCAACAAATGACCTCCTACCTCTAATCCGGTACTGGGTTTCCCCTGTGCTCCCTGGGCACCTGTTGTACCGGATTCCCCAATCTTCTGAGTGGGCTACCTAACCACCTCAGTATTGGGCGAATGTGTTACTTCATTCGGTTCTGTACCACTGTTGGTGTCGCTATAGCTTATGATACTGGGTATCTGAGGCTTGATTTGAGGCAGTTGATAGAAATGTTAGCTCTATAAGCCTCTGCTGGGGATGTTTTCACATAAAAGCCACACATTGTGCCTGGGGCCTTGTATACAAGCGATACTATGATACATTTCAAGTTACTCAAGTTACGGTATTCTTACTTCTCAATTTCAATTCTAAACTAAAATGGCCAACATATAATGTACACAATGCTTGCTTCCTGATTTGTTTGATTTTACACAGAAATTCCACTGGGAGGATTGTTATGACTATTATGGTTTTTTTTGGGTTGTTTTTTTTTTTTATTTAATTTGGCCTTATATCCGTAGACCACGATAAAACGTGAAAGAAATGTGTGGAACACAGTGACTACATGTTTACTGGTACTTGATGGTGTATCATATGTTGGCACTAGAGAGTCTGTTAAAAGGAACATGAGTAAGGGCAGTAGGGCATGAGGTAATATTTACTAACATGCAGGTTTAAGGCTATATAATACATGTCCACGACTTGCGGCTGTTGGTCTCTTTAAAATGTCACCTGAATGTATTTACGTTAGTGCAAGATAGGCACTTACCTAATTTTTCAAAACCATATAATATCTATTCTATTTGTATAGCATTGGATAGATCTCAAGAAAACAAGTGGACTTGCTTTTTGAATGAAGTCTCTATCTTAATTCGAAGTGATGTTATGACCGTCCAAAGACCACAAAATGACCCCAATATTCTGCCACAATAACCCATACTTAAGAGTTTAATCAGGGTTCAAATTTTGTGATCATGCTAGTTGTGGTCAGAAATGCCTGGAACACTTAAATCACTGTTTCTCAGAAGATATCGACACTAGGAACTTGAAATAAAAAGTAGAGGAAAGGTCATTAAGGGGTGCTTCCAATGAACTATGGCCTGACCTTGATCCCCCTATTAAGTCACGTGAGGACCGGCTCGGTGATCCTACCAGTGTAGAGGACGGTGAAAATATCTAGGATCACCTGGACTCGAACCCGGATCTCTGGCATGACATTCCAGCATGCTAACCATTACACCACGATCCCTTGCCTGGTATTTCCACCTTCCAACTACACCTGGATCGGTATGATACACACTAGGGGAGCAGTGATTACCAGGTAACTGGCCCCTGAGGGTCAATCTACCAGGTACGGGGATTTCTGGTCCCCTACAATAGTATCCCGGTGGGGGAGGGGGAGGCAATGCCTTGGTACCTGCACGAGAAGCGTGTGCCTGGTAACCCGGCATATCCAGGGCTGACACTTGATGTCCTGCCTGGCGTCAATCAGCCAGATTGGCTGGTCTAGATTGTTCCTTTGAGCTGGCCGGGCTCTTGGAACAATCTGAACGGGTGCATTTTTGGGCAGCAGCTGGGGCCTGAACCCCGGCGGCTTCCTTCAAACGGGCCTGCTTCTCTTTCTCCCTCCTATCATCACCTCTCCACTTCTTCAACTTAGTGGGACCCTCCGTCGAAAGCTGGAACTTTGAACCCAAGGGGTTCACTGCAAGGTAAGTGGAGATATTGCCACTTTTCCAGGCACAAAACTCGGGTTCCAATGCGAGTTTCTTTACCTGGTTTAGTGGAATGGAGGACCAGGTTGCAAGTATCTCGTTGAAACACTTGACTGCGCGCTTCCTCGTCTTCTCCAGGCCAGTTCCATGAGCTTTTTGCAAATGCAAAGCCATGTCCCTGTGCCTCTTGGTAACGAAGCTGCCATCGCACAATCTACTGGGTCTCTCACCAGGTACGCATCTCAGCAAGGGCTTGTGGTGCATATGCACTTCCACAATATGCCTTGCGAACCGAGGCATCGTCTTAAAGATCTTCTCTCCACCAATGGAGAACGGGCAAGACTCCAACGGGCACTTGCGCTTATTACCAGTGGGTCCCCACTGGGTCATAGTCCATTGAACCTTCGTTCTCGCCTCGTAATTGTATACAATGCCCAATTTGGATTTGAGCTGGTCAATCCAAATCAGGTAGAACTTACCTACTGGTGTATCATTAGGTCTGGATTTCATCCATTCCTCATCATCACTATCTCCGTCTTTGTTGATAGGACCCGGACACATATAATGAATAGTATCATATGCACAATCGGCAAAGCAACCGGGAATTCGTTCCCTCAACCCCTCAGCTGCATTGTTCCACATCCACTTCTGATTTTCATCCTTAGGGACATCAGTGGTCATATCTTCCCATGTAGTCACTCTTTCCAAGTCACTCTTGGCCGACTCTGGTAGTTCTGGGTCGCTCTCGCCTCCAGATTCACTACCCGAGCCTACCTCTGCCGCAGCCTTGGGTTGGACCTGACTAGTGGTAACAGTACCAGTAGTCGTCACCACTGCAGTGACTGCAGCCAAGCCACTGGTGGTAACAATGGCTGCTGAGGCACCCGGGGTAGCCATGGTGACTGCTTATCCCCCTTCTTTTCAGAAGCAGGAGCAGGAGCCTTCGGCTTGTCCTTCTCTACCTTTTTCTCAGGTGTCTTCTTCTTTTCCGTCTTAGCCGGTGGTTCAGGGCTAAAACTTCTTCATATATACTACTGTGGTGGTTCTGCTCTTGTGCGGATGACAAACGAGTCAACAAGAAGGTAATTCGGGTGTATGCGAACAGGTTTATTTCGTTTTACACAGGATACGGCTACCCGGAGGTAGCTAGGATAGCTCTCGGCATGTGCCTGATACTCTCAGTGGTTTCTAGAGATCTTCACATGGAGGTGGTCAAGCCAACTCTGATGCGGCGGCTGAGCCCTGTCCCCTTTACAGGTAGAGACAGTGGCGCCACACCGTGCTTCCCTCTCACCTCCCGGATAGATGCTGCCACCTACCCGACAAGTGGAGGGCGGAGCCCGGCTGGCTGACTCACCCACCGCGCCAAAGGACCATAACGTTATTATGTACATATACCTCTACACTACCCCCACTAGATAAAACTAAGGGGATAAATAAACAATTTAGAACCAACAATTGGGTTATATTATAGTTATATCTATCGATAATAATAGAGGTTTAACATTATGGTTGTATGTGTATTAAACGACAATATAAATATTTATCCAGAACAAGTGATATTAATAAGTCATTTTAGCACATCAATAGATTGAAAACTCATCCGGATCGCAGATCCGTGGTAATGAGGAAAAAATAGTTGAACACAATCTGGCTGGTCCATGAAGCTATTGTAACTCATGCTTACAATAGCACTGTTCATTCGAGTACTCACTGTTCCCCAAATTTACTAGTATTTGGAGAGGATTTAATAATGCCAGCAGACTTGGTGTTTGGTGTTGTGGGAATGAATCCCGAATTACCTAGCCAGGTAGTCTTTGTGGAAGCATTACAGGATAGGTTTAGAAAAGCATACAAATCAGTCCGTCTGGAACTGCAGAAAAGTGCTCGCTGGCAAAAAGCCGGATATGATACGGGTTTGAAGATAAGACACTTTAAATCGGCCTAGCTGGACATATACCCTTTGGTACTAATTGAAGGAGTTTAGCAGTAACCGAGTCAGCTTCCTGGAAGTTCCTTATAGTTTCTAAGGACCAATCCAGGACACTGCCTATACGTGTTTCGAAAGGAATTCGAATCGAGGCTGTTACTGCTCTATGTATCCCACAATCAGTACAATTCGGATTATCGCATTTCCGAATTGGTATTCGGGATAAGGCATCAGCATTTATGTGCTTATTCCCAGCACGATGCTGTATCTGACTATTGTCTAGTCCGAATTCCGACAGATGGGCTAACCATCTCCCTAGCATTCCTTCGGCATCCCGGAAGTTTAATAACCATCTTAAAGAGGAATGATCCATACGTAATGTAAAGTTGGTTCCCCATAAAAAATGTAATACACCACGACAGCTAATAATTGGCCCAGCCCCTGCTGGGTCATTGGTGGCGCCTTGTCGGTCGTAAACTGACGGTCATGAATTTGAACTTTAGATGGGAATTGCTCATCGAAATTGGGGGATAATTAAACAAAAAATCATGGAAACATGTTCTTTAGGATCTAGTCTTTCATTGTACATGCACAATTCCTGGGAAAAAAATTTCTTTAGCTATGAAAATAGCTGAATAAAAAACCTGACATATTTAACCTACTTTCTCTCGAAAACGAGGCTCCATAGGATAGCATTGCGCGGTCAGTTTCAGCGGTCGACAGGGGGTCAAAATAACACATAGACTCCTATGGGAATTGGGCAATTAAGACGCTTTTTTTCAGCAGGTAAGGTGGGATTTCCGGCACAGGAGGGGTTCAGACCGTTGATATATGAGTGTGTAAATCAGACCACCATAATTTTGTTATGTCGACCGCCCCACTTCCGGTCTGCGCGCAGAGCAACCGGTCGTCATATTTTATTTTTTGTTTAATAGTAAATTGAGGTGTATTCGATTCAATTCGATTGATATTGTCTAACATGCATGGATTATATTCAAAAAGCCATTAATTTCAAGTTAAATCGATAGAATATATCATTTATCCGTCGAAAATGCAACTTCCGGCAAGGAGGGGTCGCGCATGGCAAGGAGGGGTCGCGCATGCACACGGAACATCAAAATCCAAAATGGCGGACAGGGAGACGATCGCCTTACGGTGCTATCGAAACTGCTGGATTATAACAAAATGGAGGAGAATTACATTGTCTCATGCGTTTGTATGGTTAATATGTATCCTTAAGACTTGCTGGTATTGTGCAATGCTTAACTCGCCAGGAGAGGAGTTATTCGCCAATGAAACATGCGAGCGATAATGGGTGCATCCTCCATAGCCTTAAGCATTGACGACTTCGACACACTGTCACTATAGTGCCAGTCACCTACGGTAGGTCATGGACGCTCCAACTGCAAACGCTGGGCCATATGTGATATATATCACACGTTAAATTTTTCACGTTTAGTGGTGCAATAATTTCGCTGCGTTTTACTCAGTGTATTGCTAGCAAATGCTATCAGGCCCTCCACTCCACCTTGGACCTGGGAGAGGGCTGCCCCAATACTTTCCTTACTAGCATCCGTATCCAGTATGAAATGCCCATCCTCGGATGGATATTGCAATACTGGAGTGCTCATGAACAAGGCTTTCAGTTTTTCAAAAGCTTGTTCTTGTTTGGTTCCCCACGGGAACTTATCCTTTCTGCTACCAGGGGTCCATGTCGTTAAGAATTGTAAGGGGTAACTCACCCGAGAGTAATTCGGTATGAAGTCTCTGTAATATGAACAGAACCCCAAAAATGACCTTACTTCCTTTGGATTATTTGGTATCCCCCAGTCCGTTACTGCCTGGATTTTTTCAGGCAGCTTTTATTCCATCATCAGATATTATTCGGCTCAAATAATTTATGGACTTTTTAAACAGATTACATTTCTTTGGTTTTAATTTTAAACCGTTAGATATTATTCTTTCTAAAACTAGCTTGAGGTTGTGTAGGCATTCTTCAAAAGTTTTTCCGAATACTATAACATCATCAAGATCCACTAGGCACCTTTTCCATAATAGATCACTTAAGAGCGTCTCCATCATGGCTTCAAAGGTTGCCGGAGCATTACATAAGCCATTGTACTGGAACAAACCTATATGACTAGAAAAGGCTGTCTTTTCCATATCATCCGGGTTCATTCCAATTTGCCAGTACCTGGATTGTAAATCCAAGGTACAAAACCATTTATTTCCTCCTAAAGAATCGATTGTTTCATCAATCCTCGGCAATAGATACAGATTTTTCTTCGTCAAACCATTTAATTACCATTTAGTCTATACAAAATCGGATAGACCCATCCTTATTAGTCACCATACATACCGGACTACTCCAAGGACTGTTAGAGGGAATTATAACATCCCGTTCCAACATCTTAGCTATTTCGGCTTCGGCTACCCTTTTCTTTGGCAGGGGTAACCTCCGATACGGGATCTTGAAGGGAGCTGCATCTCCCGTATCAATGGTATGCAATACCTTCATTGTCTTACCAAGTGGTTCACCCAGTGCGGCAAACGCTTTTTGATATTTCACCAATAACTCCTTAAGCGCTTCCTTCTTCGAAGGATCCTCTAGCTTCATATCCTCATACATTTTCTTCAACTCATTAGTCCATTCCTGTTCATTCCCTGTAACCGGAAGGCTTAAGGAACAACTCGTTACTGTCTCAGACAATATAACGTTACCAAAAATGGATCCTTTCTCCAAATATATTGTCTTGGTACCTGGGTTGGAAACCGGCGTGACTGACCAAGCACCATTGGCTACTATTGTGTCAACCGATTCCAATCCTATAGCAGCCAGCATAACTGTATCCGGCTCAATTACTGCATCCTGATTTTTTAACACGGAATTACTCCGAATCAGAATGCCACATGCTACTCCCGCAGGAATCTTTACAGTCTGGGCAACAGATGCCACACTGCTGACTTGCCTCAATACACACTGTACTCTAACTGGATGAGGATGCTTTACACTCAACACACCTTTCCATGGGTCTAACACTGCTCCATACAGTGATGCAAAGTCAAATCCTAATATCCCTTCATCTGCTATGCCGGCAATAGTGGTGGTTATCACATATTCGTGAGTACCCTCCAATTGCAATTTTACACACGTCTGCATCTTACTACCGTCGGCTGTTTGGGTGTTTCCTCCCATTAAGAGAGTATCACGCACATCCGGAATTAGATCCGCTACGTTCCGAGAGACACAGGAGTGGCTAGCTCCCGTATCCACTAGGAATTCAGCGGGTCTTCCATTGATAGTAAGCGAAACATACCACCGCCTTCCCTGCAACATGGAAGGTATATCAGTAACTACAGAAGGGGGTAGGTGAGCACTACCAACTCTGGCCAACAAATGACCTCCTACCTCTAATCCGGTACTGGGTTTCCCCTGTGCTCCCTGGGCACCTGTTGTACCGGATTCCCCAATCTTCTGAGTGGGCTACCTAACCACCTCAGTATTGGGCGAATGTGTTACTTCATTCGGTTCTGTACCACTGTTGGTGATATCATGGCAAGTGACATTCCTGGGATCCTGTTGCTTGCCCGTAACAGAATCCCCTCCTAGTTTTCCTTATCTTCTATTGTAGAAAAACTCATCCGCGACCTATATACTGGTTTCTCTGCCATACATTCGGCAGCGAAATGACCGAATTCCTGACATCTGTAGCACCGCCTCTAGGATTTATCTACCCACGGGCGTCTCAGAGCATCCGTTAACCGGGTAACCAAATTCTCCATAAAATCACCCTGAGCAGTCAATACTGCTAGTAGAGGAGTGGAGAAGGTGGCTAACTGCGGTACCGGTAGTTCTGATACCGGTTTCTGTGACACCGGTAGCTGGGGTGCTGCCGGTGAGGCATTACCAGTAGGTTTATTGAAGTTAGATTTCTTCTTTAAGCCTACCTTTCGGTATCTTTTCTGCCGATAGTACCGGCAATCTGTACTGATCCTATATATTCTCCGTTCTCATCAGAGACATATTCATGATCTGAATCCAATGATTCGGATTCGACTGCAGCGGTGTATTCCGGTGCAGGAGGATCACTTTTAACTGCTGAAGCTCTTGCAGGGGGTGCATTAGCACCTAACAATCGCTTCTTTCTATCGTAATTTTCTATAGCCAGGAACAGATCATTGAAAGAAGTATCATCTTTCCATTCATCCCAGGCTATTGTCTTGTGTTCCGAGTCTCAGAGACCGGCGATGAATTGAGTGAATAACTCCTGTATCCAACATTCATCGTTGTATTCCCAATTTGGTCTAGCTTTACTAAGCAAGTCCTGCAATTCTAACCCGAAGACCTTGTGTGATTCTTTGGGTTTTTGGGTCAGTTTCTTGAATGTAATCCAAGGATCTTCCCGGACGATGGAACCGAATAGGTAACAGGCACACTCCAACAACTCGTCATAGGTGCCATCAATCCCATATTCTTTCCTCCACCGGTTGAGGGCTACTTTACACCCCTTACTCAGCCAGCAGACTAAATACGGCAATGCTTCGTCTTTAGTCCATCCGCTACAATTTACCTCGTCTACAAAGATTGGTAATTGTCCTTCCAGGGTTCATTAGGATCGTATGGTATTAGAGCCATACAACGCGCAGGGTTGGAGCAGCCTTTAAGGCAGTTGGCTTCTCTAAACCTCCAATCTATTACTTCTATACCATCGGCACCTTTGCGATAGCAATCGATTCCCAATCCCTGGATGCATTTACTTTTATCAAAGATTTCCTGCATCCCGGGAGACATGGACGAACGCCTATTCAGTTTCTTAGGCCTTCCTCCGTCTCCTTGACTCGCACCATCCGGTGCATTGCCTCTACCCCCAGATCCTCCTGGTGGGTATCCACCACCTCCGGATCCTCCCGGTGGGTAGCCTCCACCTCCGGATCCTCCTGATGGGTAACCACCACCTCCGGATCCTCCTGATGGATAGCCACCACCTCCGGATCCTCCCGATGGATATCTACCACCGCCGGATCCTCCCGATGGATAACCACCACCTCCGGATCCTCCCGATGGATATCTACCACCGCCGGATCCTCCTGATGGATAACCACCACCTCCGGATCCTCCCGATGGATATCTACCACTGCCAGATCCTCCTGATGGATTGCCATGGCTATAGCCTTGGTTAACTCCTGACCCAAAATAATTTGAATTTTGGGTGTAGGTATATCCAGTATTTCTACTGTCAGAGCCATAGCTATTTGCTTGGTTTCTATTGAAACCATGGGAGTCAGACCTTGGTGGCTGACTACCATCGGCATATGAAAATGGAGGTGGGCTATATACATATTGTGATCCCGATTGCAGATTACTTGTATAAACCGGGCGTGGAGGGGCACTATTAGAAGATGCATTTGGCATGGCGTTCCTTGTAGGAGGCCGTGGAGTACTTACTCCAGGACAAGGGTTTTGAGGTCCCGGGACGGATTTGGGTGGATCCGGTTGTTTTTGGTCTTTGACCCGATGTCTATCCGGACCACCTGAACCATCATCATTTGGATCCCTGGGATCTCCGGCTCCACCAGTAGCTGACTTCTTATTTGTCAAGAAAGTCAGGTTTGGTACTGGTGGTGCCCTTGCAGTGTCTATGGGTGGGGTTACATGGGGACTACTTACGGGGGGTGCTGTTGCACCAACAGTTATAGTGGGTGCCCCATCTCCAATGGGGGACATACCCGGCTTATAAATCCCTCCTAGTACATGTTTATCAGCCCCGTCGGTTACAAAAGGGTTATACCGAGTAGGGCCAGCTGCAGGTGCCGCATTCTGCGTATTATTAGGAGTATCATTTCCTATGATGGCACTAGTCTGCAGACGATTAGCCAATTGTACGATAACCGTACCGTCTAGTGGGCCAATTGCCTGTTGGGTTTGTTCCACATAGTCACCCAATGCTGCTGCAGTATTTTGTAAATCCTGCAGTTCGAGTAGGTAGTCATCCCGATCACTCATCAGTTGCTCATTATATCGGAGAATACCTAACCGGACAGTCTTATTGTCCTCGGCCTGTTTGACACAACATTGTTTCAGGCGCTCATATTCAGTTTGTAGCGATAGCTTTGCATTTTGGAATTGAGTTTCTTCCTCTTGCAAACGCTCTCTCAGAGTTTGTCTTTCATATTCAAACTCATTTCTCGGATATTCTTCTGCTTCATCTTTAGCCCTTGCTATTAGATTTAGCGTTTCGTTCATAGCCAGATATTGCTGGTTCATTTCATCCATTTCCCGATTATATTTATCATGATCCGGAACAGTGAAAGTTACATTCCCAGTTCTCCTACATTCTCCTCACTATCCGCATAGTGAGGTTTCGTGTCCCTCCATTGCTGGTCCCCGGTGGACGCACCATTTTGTGCCGCATTCTCCTGGGACCCATTCGGATTGGCGTTAAACGCCAATCTCGTACCTGCCTGTTCGGACACTACGTGTCCAGGCTATACATTCTACCGAACCCACTGGTCACAGCACCAGTGTGGTGGTTCTGCTCTTGTGCGGATGACAAACGAGTCAACAAGAAGGTAATTCGGGTGTATGCGAACAGGTTTATTTCATTTTACACAGGATAGCTCTCGGCATGTACCGGATACTCTCAGAGATCTTCACATGGAGGTGGTCAAGCCAACTCTGATGCGGCGGCTGAGCCCTGTCCCCTTTACAGGTAGAGACAGTGGCGCCACACCGTGCTTCCCTCTCACCTCCCGGATAGATGCTGCCACCTACCTGACAAGTGGAGGGTGGAGCCCGGCTGGCTGACTCACCCACCGCGCCAAAGGACCATAACATTATTATGTACATATACCTCTACACTACTACGGCAAGTAACTCCCTTTTAGTAGTACAATAATTACACTGTGTCTTACTGAACGTGTTACTAGCAAATGCTATGGGAACTTCAACTCCGTTTTGGACCTGAGAGAGAGCAGCCCCTATAGCATTATTGCTAGCATCGGTGTCTAGTATAAAATGTCCCTCAGGTGTGGGATGTTTTAATACCGGTGTATTTCTAAACAAATCTTTTATTTTGTTAAAAAATTCTTCCTGTTCATTTCCCGAAGGGAAGGGTTCCCGAGCCCTTCTGGGTGTCCAATGAGCTAGGCATTGCATGGGAAAGCTGACACATGAGTAATTTGGTATGAAATCACGATAATAGGAACAGAATCCTAAAAATGATCTAATCTCCTTAGCACACATTGACCTTTCCCCATTTTCCACAGCTTCCAGCTTTCCCGGGTCTGCACTTACTCCATCCGGAGTAATTATCCCTCCTAAGTATGTAATCGTCTTCTTAAACAGATTACATTTCTTAGACTTCAGTTTAAGACCATTTGAAAGAATTCTATCCAGGACCATTTGTAGATTAGTCTGACATTCTTTGAATGACTTGCAGAAGACGACAACATTATCCAAATAAACCAAACATCTTTTCCACAACAGGTCACTGAGTAGGGATTCCATCATAGCCTCGAATATAACTGAGGCGTTACACAACCCAAAGGGTAGGACATTGTACTCAAATAACCCCAAGTGACTAGAGAATGCAGTTTTCTCAATATCCTTTGGGTGCATTGGTATTTGCCAGTATCCAGATTGTAAATCTAGGGTGCAAAACCTTTGATTTCCACCCAAGCTATCTAAAGTTTTGTCTATCCTTGGTAGAGGATACGAATTCTTCTTAGTCATACCGTTTGTGATAGTCGACACAGAAACGGATGGTACCGTCTTTCTTTGTGGTCTTACATACAGGACTAGACCTGGGGCTTGTGCTCGGTACAATCGTCCCGAGTTCTAGTTGTTTTCGTATTTCCTGTTCACATATTAACTTCTTCTTTAGAGGAAGTCTGCGATAAGGAATTTTAAAAGGTTTTGCATCACCGACATCAATGGTGTGTAACACCTTGACGGTTCTGCCTACAGGTCCTCCTTCCGTTCCAAAACCATTTTCATACCTTTCCAGGAGTTCCCTTAATTGCCTTTTTTCTTCAGTAGTTGTTAAATCTGATGTAACTATTAGTTTCCTAAATTATTCATCCAAAGGATGCTTACTAACAGGTTTAAGTGGTTTCTGAAACTTGGCCTCAGCTACATGTTCCATGGAATTCATGACTCCAACGCTGTCCCCTTGTTTCAGATAAACCATTGAACCAGTCCAGTTAGTAAGCTATTAATGTATTGATATTCAAGGACAAGGTGAGGTTTGCTGGAAATAATCCATTATTTCCAGCTAACCTCACCGAGTCCTTGAATATCAATGCATTAATGCGTTTATCACACTTATTCATCCATTATGGATTAATTTCTTACCTTATAACCCCAGAATTAATCCATGAGAAGACATTTTGTAAGTGCATGTGATCCGCTCGGTTTGCCAAGCCGTCGTGGCCATGTTGTCGTTCTGCCCGACATACCTCCACCTTTACACACATTTTTCGGGTATAATCCAAGCGTGTCAAGCCCTGTTATTCTAGCATCGCCAAATATACGATCTCTAGTTGGTGTTCGCCTACATTTTGTATCCATTTTCTTCGAAATAAATAAGAATCCATTGATTTTCCATACCGATCCAACGCACACGGCCCGGTACGCGGCCATTTCGTCTTGTTGACAACGCTGGTAGGTGCCCGGATGTACCTGACCTACTTTCGGCTGAACCCACTTCCGGCAAGGAGGTCAGCCGGGTCAGTCGCGTATCGCTATGGAAAATCAATGGATTCTTATTTATTTCGAAGAAAATGGAGAAGTTAGGCATGGCATGTTCATATAGGATATCTAAGGATGTTTTCCTGTTAATAACTCCACCCGGCACCATTGGATTCTATGCTAACGAGGTCTGCAAACTTCAGGTATGTTGGAAAACTTTTTCAAATCCTTGATGTAGATTGCTTTGTATCACCGGTCGGCTTGATATAGTGGACAGCGAGCTCGCCTCCTGCCCCAGCGGCCGGGGATCGATTCCCCGTTGAACCCTAAACGCTTTTACCAGGAAATTAATGGCGTAGTTGACTTGTATACTTCGCCAATTTATTAATCTGCTCAGGTTCTAACCAAGATGGTCTTACAAAAAAAAATGGACTCTGAGAATGCGATTATACCCCGATAACGGAACAGGGTTATGACCAAAAAGGCACTGTAGAGGCCAGAATCGTGAGATAATCATAGGTAATACAGTCCATGCTGCATTTCCTATTAATGTATCCACTGAGTCTAACCCAATACTGGACAGATGTACAGTATCGGGTTCAAACACTCCAATTCCACCCTTCTGGCCCATTGATCCGCCACATAGGACATCACAAGTGGTACCCGGAGGGATTTTTACTGTATGTATAACTGAAGCTACCGACGACACTTGTGGCAATACACATTGTACATGCAAGCCATAGGGGTTCCGTATGCTCATCATACCGTACCTCGGATCCAACATTGCCCCATATAAGCTTGCAAAATCCAATCCAAGGATTCCATCGTCGCTGACCTCTGCTATAGCAGGAGAAAGAACGAATTCTTTACGTCCTATAAGGATAGGCATAAAAGTCCTCCCAAAGGTCTGCATACTGCTTCCATAGGCTGAACAGGCATTTACCCCCATTTTGAGGTTCTCATGACTGTCTGACACCGAGTTGAAGAATCTTTTGGACACACATGAGTGGCTGGCTCCAGTATCCACTAAGAATTCCCCAACCCGACCTTTCACAGTTACAGACATATACCACCATCTCCCACCCAATGGAGAGGGTTGCTGGTAAACTGATGAAAGTCCGGAATCACCAAGATTCAATCCGAGTTCTCTTAGAAACTCCAGACAAGGATGACTTGGGGGAAGGCGTGTCTCGCACACTCGAATCCATCCTTCCTCTCCACTAATGCGGCCACTTGCCTCTTCGTTTCCTCTATCAACCACTGTTGCACTAGGGTCCCTGGCAACGGTAGGTAAACTGGGGTGCGCACCCACAGTCAATCGACCTCCAGGTTAATCTGATCCGGATGCTTCCACCTGTCCACCCCCGGTAGCTATTTGGCATTCATTTCTAGATGGGGCCATACCCAATGCCATAGATACAACCCCCTCTAATTTTCCTCGATATTAGAGACTACCGTAATCTCCCGCATATAAGGCGCAGCCCGCGTATAAGGCGCACCTAGAGTTTTGGAAAATTCTCAAAAAAAATGAAAAATTTATAACTTTGGTTCTACTGAATGAATTTTCAAAATTCTAAAACCTATGGGTAGCTTGGGCCACCTTGGGCCCTTCTGGGCCCCATTTTCTCCTATTATGACCAAGGGGGCATGTAAGATATCAAAAGAAAGGTTTTGGTGTCCCCCTTGTGGATCCAATGAGAACTAAAACCCCCGTATAAGATGCGCCTTATACGCGGGAGATTACGATAATGCATCTTGTGCATTTTCCTCGAGTACATCTTCGGCTTCATAGTAAGCCACCATAATTGGTTTGGGAGCAGTACACTCCAAAGAATACTGTCCCATGCTCTGGCACGTGAAACATTTTACAGTTCGGCGTTCAACACAAGGTCTAGGCCGACTGGTTTTTAATGCTTCTTTAATCTTCTTACACATTTCTTCCATTATTACCGTCATATCCATTGGTAGATTTCTGGTTTTGGAAGTACCTTCAGCCAGTTTGGTGTCTGCTTTACCATTATTAGTTTGAAGAGTAGATGTCTCGGATACTACATTCACACTCTTCTACTTATTATACATCTTACAAAGGATGTATATCTTACCAGTGTTATTTTTTCTAACCTGCATTGGACAGAATGTGCCATCCTCCTGTTCAATGTCAAGCAACTTGAAGTCATCCGACGAACTAAAGGTCTTGGGGTTGATGCATTGCTGCAGCTATAGGGGTACTAACAGGTATGTTTGGCACATCAACAGCCAACATAGATCTTTTCTTTACTGCCATATCTATGCCATTGAATACATCATGTAATGTAGTCCCTTCTTTCCAAAATCCTTTGCAGCTAACTGCTCGTCTCGGTCTCTTAGACCCTTGACAAATTGAGTGATCAAGTCGTCCATATACCAATCCTCGTTTTCAGTACCCGGCCTGGCCGGGGTTCCCTAGCCCACTTAAAAGGGTCTATTTCTCATCTTTCCGGGCTTCCCTAGCCCACTTAAAAGAGTCTATTTCTCCTCTTTCCTAACCCCTCAGGATGTGTGTGGTGCACATGTGCGGGCACTGACACATTCCCCTGTGAAATTGTGTAATGTAGTTCTCACCATGAATATGACCTTAGCTGTCAAAATGGCGTTAAACATCTATTACTCACTCACTCACCCGGCCTGCCCTTGCTCAAAAGAGCAAGTAACTCCATTCCATAGGCTCTGAAAGCTTCTGTTGGCTTTTGTGTTCGTTTCCTAAAACAAACCATCGGATCCTCCTTGACCATGTTACATAGTAGTCCACTAGCAACTTCGACCAGTTGCTCAAAACTTTCCATCAGGCTATGCCAAGTGCGCCATTGATCCACGGCCATACGACCCGGACCAGCCTTTACAATTCATCACATCGATGAAGACTTCAAACCACTCCTCCCAGGGTCGAGTACCGTCATAATCCTTAGGGATTACAGCTACTCTCCTGGCTGAATTGTGAGCATACGTCAGTCTATGGCACTGTTGTTTGCTCCATTCAATCACCTTGGTTTCGATTGCTTCTTAATGCACTAAAGCTACTGTTAGTGGCATTACCTGGATTGGGATTTTATCCAGGCGGAGGGGGATTTGGTGCAGGTGGAGATGCAGCCATAGGATTTCCTTGAGGTTGACCTCCCCCCCATACTGGTTCCACCATACCGGAACCCACCCGGGCTAGTACCAGATGTACTGCCCCCCGACTGGGTTGTTTGTATAAATTGTGTTATTAGCACTACCAGACCCGGAGGTATCTCCTATTTGTCCCCGGGCTTCCCTAGCCCACTTAAAAGGGTCTGTATCTCTTTCCTATCCCCTCGGATGTGTGTGGTGCACATATGCGCGGGCACTGACACATTCCTCTGTGAAATTGTGTAATGTCGTTCTCGCCATGAATATGACCTTAGCTGTCGAAATGGTGTTAGACATCTATTACTCACTCACTCCTATTTGTCCCTGTTGGGTCCCTCTCTGAGCATTTTGGGAAGCTCCTGGGTTACCAGCGCCCAGTCCAGTATCACCAGCTTGGTCCACATTAATGTGGAACCCATTGGTCTCGACACTTCCATTTGAAATGTCAACATTGACTAGGTCCGGATCCACTGGTATTTGGTGGACAGTAGGCACCTCACTTTTTCTAACTCTTTGTTCTACTATAAGGGTCTTGGGTTCTTACATAAAACCCCATCATGGCCCACATTACGAGTAGCATTGTCATTCACAAAAGGATTGTATGCACTCATTTGTTGCTTGGGTGTGGAACAGGTACCAAAGTTACCTTGCTTCATGAAGGTTTAATACACATCAGGATCAGAAACCAATGGAGGGGGATTCAATTTTTCCTTCTCCTGTAATTAGCTTTCCATAGCCGACTTATTTAGGTTCGTTTCAAATCAGACTTATTTAGGTTCAGAGTTGCAACATTTGCTGTTAAGTTTCTCTTCCTCTTGTAACTGGGCATTCTCGGATAGAATCTCAGTTCGTATCTTCTCGTTTTCCCGAACCACTCAGTTCATTTCCTGCTGAGCAGTTAGTGCCTCTTTCTTCAAAGTATCTTTTAATAAACGATACTTCTCACTCTTTTCCTTCAGAGATTTCTGATATTTAGTCGTCTCTTTTCGGATCTCGTCTTGTTCGCTGACAAGCCTAGATTCTGTCTCAGCATTGCGCAGTTGGAGTTTTTTAAGTTTCTCCTCCATTGCATTCAACTCGGCTTGTAGTCTATTTACATCCCGAGCTTTAGAGATCTCTTCGGATCAAGCCTTCTCGATGGCCCTCCGCCTTTCCTCTTCCTCCTTTTCGAGCTCTGCCAATTTGTCTTCCATACTTTTCTCTTCTGTAGATTGCATTTGCACTCTATGAGCAAGAGAAGAGAGTTTGTACTATTTTGAAAGAGTTCAGACTCTTTCAAACTAGCTTACTGCTCTATGAAACGAATCTTATTGATTCAGTCCCGGGTCTCTTCTTCAATCTTTTTCTGAGCAGCCATAAAAGCTTCATGTTGCTTTTTAGCTGATTGCTCAACTTGGTCTCTGGCTTTTAGATAAGCCATAGTAGACTTATATCCGGGAACCATTCAACGTCCATGTCTTGACTTTTTACTTCCCCCTGGGTTAAACAGAGTCAGATAAGGCTTCATGCAAGGATAGTCCCAATGCATGTGCATTTGTAGTTTCAGGTAACCTAGTTCGCTGGATATCCAAGATATCTTTAAAGGTTAGAGGCGACCCGCCAGTTTCCCCATCGGTATCACTACTAGAGGAACTTTTCCTTGGTACCTTGATCACTTTCATGATCAGAGGATGTCATTAATGGTTGTCATGCCTTTGGCTGGGTTCCATCTAACCCCGTATCATTACTTGCTGTAATGGCAATGTTCATTTGGTGTCCCTGTCCGTTGGATGGGACTTTGAGCTTTGGGTGTACTTAAAACGTTAGTTGTATTATTGAAAGCACCTACCTCTAACTCCCGCCTACTTGTGACAACTGGCTCAAGTCTAAACGAGCAGGTCTGATCAACCCGCCTAACATACCCGTACCTGAAGCAGTACGGTTAGGGGTACCAGGGTACATTCTTATGACGCCACCCACAATTATATTGGGTCCGGCCATCATTGCGGGGGGTGAGATGGTGTTCTGCATACCCGCCGGGTCAACTAAAAAGTGTTGACCTGGAACCCAGTTATACAATAACTGCTAAGTGGCAATGCCATCCTCTTTGAATTCCTCTAAGCCTAAGTTTGAAGAACTCGCCTCACGCTGATCGTGGCTTTTGGCCATTTGGGACTGGTCACAGCACCAATGTAATGGCTCGTATTCTTATGAATATAAGGGTGGCTCTTTAGCTCGCTTAGTATCTATAGAAACCAACACAACACGCATAGTTTGGGTTGGGCAAAGCCCTCAAAACTTCCACCTCTCGGATGGCCTTTTATTCAGTTATGTAACTGGAAGGTAAGGTAACGCGTCTTGACTGGACGGAGTCCAGTCAACTTCTGCCAATCACCCGGCTCCTTAGTAGGAGCTGGCCGCGAGGCATGGTGCTGCCCCCTCTTGTAGCAAATGGGTATCGCAAGGCAACGGCTGCTTGGCACAGAAGGAACAAGCAACACACGAACACGTCTCTCGGATGATCTGCACTACCGTAAATCCTATGATAGGACGCATCTTATACACTAAAACTACCACAGGAGCATCCTATAGGATGGTCAGAAGTTTTGGGTGTGTCCTATATGCAAGGATTTTCTATTATAGATTATATACTCAAATGACCAAAAAATAACCCCAGATATGCCTCAAAGCATTTCCTTAAACTCTGGGCGTGTCCTATATGCGAGGGGCGTCCTATAAGTGAGGATTTACGGTAGTATATATATATGATGATGCCGGCCCCTACATTAGTAAAGAGGTGGTGAGTTCTCTTCTCTCAAGACTGCTGGGTTTAGGGTTGTGTGTTTAAATGTACATCTAGCTTCTATGTGTATAGGTTTACATCCGCATATCAGCAGCACCAGCATATATGTCGCACTCCCAACATTACACAAAGCTATAAGCCGCACTTGAGGCTTGAGAATTTCAATTTTAATCCTGCTCTTTAGTATCAAAACCCCTTGTATAAGCCGCACCCTGAGATCAGGGTCATTCTAGTGTTAAACTCCTTTCCTTTTTTAAATAACACTTTATTTAATCCTATAGAAGTCATCTGCCACAACAGCAATGCTGTTCCCAATCAGTTCCTTATTAAAGTTTACTTTAACCCTCTGCCTACAAAGCCTTTGCATCCTTTATATTTGTATGCATTACCTTTGCATCCTTTACCTTTATATGTATTACTCTTGCATCCTTTACATTTGTATGCATTACCTTTGCACCCTTTACCTTTGTATGTATTAGTCTTGCATCCTTTACATGTGTATGCATTACCTTTGCATCCTTTACCTTTATATGTATTATTCTTGCATCCTTTACATTTGTATGCATTACCTTTGCATCCTTTACCTTTGTATTACTCTTGCATCCTTTACATTTGTATGCATTACCTTTGCATCCTTTACCTTTGTATGTATTACTCTAGCATCCTTTACATTTGTATGCATTACCTTTGCATCCTTTACCTTTGTATGCATTACCTTTGCATCCTTGTCTGCTATAAATCTGATGCACAACAGCTACACACAGAGTACGCCTTACATAGACTCAGTATGGACTCAGAGTGGACAGGGGGTGGCGGGAACTGACCCACGGACACAGGCCTCATTCTAGTGAGTGGGCCATGCCCATGCATACAGTTTGAGATTAATCTATAGGGCTTTAAGTCCAGGCTTCAAGTTTCGTCTTGAAGTTGTAAAGCAAACAAGCCTTAATATACTTAGGCAGGGATCGAAGTCAACTCTGATGGTCATTGACTAATGCCTCATGTATAGTAATTGCCCAATGTCGAAGCCTAGAACTACTGTCGACACCGAACGAAGATCATAAGCATTAAAGGATGCTCAGTTTTGCAAAATACTTAGTTTTGCACGTTATAGATCATAATCCCCTGTCAAGGATGCCTCCTTGAGATTACGGCGATCATAAGGGGAAAATTAAGGTTATGATAACTCCATAAGAAAGATGTGTTTATAAGGACATCATATTTGTGATCTGATCTGTCACTTGCCAATTCCTATTTCTTCAAATTAATTGTAGTGATAGGGTTTGTAGCCATTTAGTATTTGTAAAACATAAAAAGGGCAAGATGTGTGTGAAAATGGAAGAGGTATACATGAAATATACCTATATAGCCACACACACATAGGATATGTAGAAGTAAAATGATTCTACATTTATAACAATGTGTTCATAGTTTTTCCTATATCCCATAGCTTATTTGCCATAAAGCTATGTGCACCATTTCCAGTCTGTTCAGCTTGTTCCGTTTATAGTAAACCCATAGGAAAGTATTGATCCCCAGCACATTGGACGGCTACCCAGTGATTGATCCAGTATTTTTTATATTCATGGTTTGAAAGGCCATGTCATTTCCCTTTTACCATTAGCCTCACCACACCGCCATTCAACATCTGATGTGTATTTTTAACTCGAAAAGCGAGTTATAAGGAGACACCCTGGGGCCCTGCACTTTCAGTCATTTTGGTGGTGCGAATAAGTTTTAAAAAAGATAGAAATTTTGTATATAAGAGGCAGAATTACTTAGTGAATTTGTAGTGCCATTAAAGGAGGAGATGTAGGGGTCTTGCAGGAAAAGGTATTTCATTACAAAGTTTTGTAAATTTTGAGAAATTGTCAATATTGTACAGACTCAGTTGGTTGGCAGCCATAAGATGTTTTTTGCCTCCAATGGTGAAGGTATATGATGTTGATCCATGTATCTACTTTCCTGCCTTTTTTGGCAATGTGCGAATGGTGTTGTTTTGGCGGGAGTTATGCGAATAGTGGCTTGGTAGTGCGAATAACCTGGGGTGAGAGAGTGCTGATGCAACAGGATGAGTGCACAACTCATGGGAGCCAATCACAGGCTTTTCACTTTTTGAGTTATCAGCAATTTACATTGCTGCATTATATTTGGCTTTAACCCTTCTGATTTTTCTCTCATATTCCAAAGTTCATCTTCCCTGCATATCATGTCTTAAATCCTTTAGATTTCTATATTTCCTAATACTATAGGTATACACCTACACAGTACATTGTGTAGGTGTATGGATACATATAGAAAAGAAAATATTTAAAAATCCCATTAATATCCTTTAAAATTGTTGATATAGGGGCCAAGATTTTAGACCAAAGACCTTGAGGATTGTTTAAGTTAGGGAGTCGACTTATAGGTGGGGTTTTGCTTCTTTTTTTTCCATTATTTTTTATGTAAGTCAATCTCAAACTGAAAGGGTTGATTTATAGGTGGGGTCGACTTATAGGTGGGGTTTTACGGTACATTTCTCCTGTCAGATAGCAATATTAGTCAACTGAATATGGACATTGCCTTTAATTCCAGAAGCCAGTGTTTCATTCCCTATGCTGGTGTAAGGTTTTCACATTGTTTTGTATTCTTATACAAAATGTACCAGTTTTTGTACAAAGGGTGTTCTGAAGCCCTCGTTCAGGATATTTCATCCCCTGTTCTGCCCAATGCATCACCAGGCCCATGGGTGTCTTTATGTTACTTTACAGGGCGTTCAGTGGAAAGTATGTCCGGATGAAGGATGAAGGTATCTATGTGTGCATCATATGTGACAACCCTCTCTTCAAGTCAGACTGCAAGTATGACACCATGTGTGGCTGGCCGGCCTTCAATGACGTCATAGCGCAGGGGAAGGTCACTCTTAAGAAGGACACCGCACATGGTAAGTGTTGCTGGTTTTTGGTTAAATATGCTTTTAAGCTCATGCATATTGGTACTTGTATTCTCCCAGATAAAGTTGCCCTCAGAGAACCGGGTTCTAAGCTTTTAAGCTCATGCATATTGGTACTTGTATTCTCCCAGATAAAGTTGCCCTCAGAGAACCAGGTTCTCAGCTTCTGATCACAGGCAGCTTCTTTGCCAATTCATGATGGATAGATATGACCGGTGGGTATAGTTAAGACATGATTGTTGCAGAGGTCACGGTTAAATTAGACCCCGGGCCTACCATGTAGGCATGTTTTGGCCGATTGTGGACATCTGAACACCTAACTCATTTTGTCAGGTCTTTGATGCACCTGTCTATTAATGGTGTATACATTCAAAGCGATATCAGTCAGCTAAAATCAAGACATTTTCTTGTCAGCAAGCAAACCCCCCTTGAACAATGCAGTCAATCTAAGCAACGAAAAGACCAAAAGTTACATCTGTATAAATTATAGAAGTCTGTAAAGTGGCCTTTTATTGGTAATTGCAGATACAGGAATTGCAATTACCATAATCTCCCGCGTATAAGGCGCAGCTCGTGTCTAAGACGCACCCCAAACTCAGTGAGGACTGTTTTGCGTATGGGGCGCACCCCCTTGCTCTGAATCAATATTTTGAAAAACCCGGGTATAAGGCGCACCCTAAACTTTGGTCTTATGCTGTAAGACATAACCTCTCTAATTACCTGCAAAAGCCAACTTCCATGTGCACTGTATTATATATAAACCCTAAATGGGTGGGAAAGTCCTTACTGAGGTGTTACCGCCACATGGCAGGGTGTCAGGGCAGCATGGGGGATGCCAGGGCGGTATGGATGACTCAGGGCGGTATGGTAGCATGGTGTGAAAAGCTATAGTCAGCCATGGATTGATAGGCTAGCAGGGCAGCTGCTGTCGCCCCGGGGGGGCCACTCCCTATATGATCCATAGTAACCATGTGCGTACAAAAAGTAGAGGGAAAGGGGTACTTTTTAAGGGTTTAGGGCGGGTCCGGCCGGATCCGTTAAAAGGGGTACTTTTTTAGGCATTTTGGGCTAAAAGGGGTAGGTTTTTAGGCCCAAAAACTGAACCAATTTTTCAAAATTTTCAGTCAAAAGGGGGGTATATTTTGGGCATTTTTAATAAATGGTATTACATCAAAAGGGGTACATTTTTTTGCAAATAAAGGGTAGTCCCGCCAAAAGGGGTATGATTTCTTTCAATTATTTGAGGGAAACCCGCCCATAGGGGGGTGATTTAATGAAATTTTGCCCCTCTAAAAGGGGTACCCCTCTCAGGGTGATGTACGCACATGGTTTCCATAAATTTAAGAGTGGTCCCCCGGGTGTCGCCCTCACACCTTTGTATAGCATTCATTAGCTTCACACATAAGTATGGTGGGGCAGGGTAGGGTTTACATGTATTTTTAGGGTAAATTGTATCATGTCCCAAATGATATTTCCATGTATCCCGTGTATGAGACGCACCCCCAAGTTAGACCATTCCTATAAGGCTCACCTGGCCTCTGATTTGCGGATAAGATGAAACCGGGAGATTACAGTAGCTAAAATCCATTTCTTGGTTTTACCACAAAACTCAGGGGTGGATCCAGGATTTTAAAAGGGGGGGGGGGTCCAACCCTGGGGCCTTGGGCAAGCACAGCCCTGCGGGTCTCAAACGCAGCAACGCGGGGTTGCAACATTTCTAGGGGGGTTTGGGGGTGTGCCCCCCCAAGAAAATTTTGAAATCTAGACATCGAATGGTGCATTCTGATGCATTTCTAGACCCCAATCCAGTAAAGCATTTTGGTGTACCATCAGCAGTAAACCCATGATTATGAGAACAGAGAATGAAAATCTTATTAAATTTTGATTGCACAATTGTCCAATCCCCTAAAAAATTTCAGAAATATAAATATCATACTCCAAATTTTAATGCATTTTGGTGTAAACCTGGAGTGGGCAGGTTCTCCATAAAGGGGATGCAAATCTTATGTGGTAATACTTTGTCCTTTGAGAGGCTTTGGAGGCTCAGGCTGGTCCCTCAAGAAAAATTTTGAAATATAGATGCCAAACACTCTAGTAAGGGATTCAACTAGCCTCAGATGTGAATCTAGTATTTTAGGTATTGTTGTCCAAGGGCCTGTCCCCACCCCTGAGCAATTTTTTGAAGAAATGATGTCAAACCTTGAAGTTTAAGGCATTTTGGTGTACCCTCAGGAGTATGTTTATGCACTGGTGATTAAAGGAGTTTTGGGTCATGCCCAAAGAAAATCTTAACATAATCATCAAACTTATATTCAAAGCATTTTGGTATAGGCAAGGTTACCCCTAATTTAATGTAATTATACCCTACATCCCTGACCCATTCCTATTCCTGGTTAGCAGGATCCTTAGTGGGGTGACCCCTGCTTCAATCTGGCGGGCCGATGCAGTCCTTATCTCTGGCCCCGGCTCTAAATAGTCCTGATGTAGGTCACATTTTAAACTGACTCCACCCCCAACTCACCCCAAATGCCACTGCTGTCAAACTCCAGATATCACTCTTTGTATCCACTAATGATTATATTCCTATTGAAGCATGTACTATAACTAAACTACATAGTTATGAATACCAAATGCCCTTTCTATATATGCCTTAAACTTTGTCCTTTTAAGGCAAATATTTTTAGGTGCCATGTAAAAACACATGACCATGTTTATGTTTGGGCCTAACAACACCTCAGCATCAGTCCACTGAACTATTTTATTGGAGAAATCATTCATAACATAGGTTCTTAAAGGTATTTGACTTATGTTTTTGTATATAGATAATCCCCAATTAAAACTTCATCAGATAAGTTAACTTTTGAGTGGTAGATAAGAGGCTATTGGGGGGGGCGGATTGCTTGTCAAGATTCCCTACCACTGCGGAGCTCGGGGCAGAGTCACAGTATAGTTCCAGTGACTAGGCAAAGGAGATTGCCCCTGCTTAAGCTGGTGCCATGGGAGATAAAGGACTTCAGCATGATGGGTACTAGCTGTTATGTAATGCACCCCAAGAAGTCTGCACTGAATAATGTATCCCGCTAGGTCGGAATATCACAGCCTATACCACTCAAACTCAATCTTTATGGCTCACCCGGGATAGGTTTAAGGTATAAGCTATGCCTTATACCGTAAATCCCTGCTCATAAGCCGGCCCCGGTCATAAGCCGGGGGGTGAGTTCAGGGAAATCATAAAAGCCGGTTTTGGTGTCAAATTTTCCCCATTTTCTCTTTATTCTATAGTAAAAAAAACCCGGTCATAAGCCGGGGGGGGAGTTTGGGAAAAATTAGAAGCCGGTTTGGGCCCAAAATAGAAAAAAAAACGGCTTATGACCGGGGATTTACGGTATATGTCTAAGCTAAGCATTATTTATATATATGATATGATGTGCCTTTTTCTGGATTAGTTTATGTTAGAAAATTTTGAGAAATTTTTATATGTATTCTAGATACTGTAGAGTCATAAATTGTACAATTGCAAACAATAACTGTATCAAAGATAGATAGGGGGCATGAATGGGAGCGTACAAAGTGGACATCTTGGGTGGGCCCAAAAGGGGGGGGGTCCCCCTTTGGGGACCCCTATTTGGACATGTTATGGGTGGACCAAAAGGGGGGGGGTCCTGACCCCCAGGACCCCCCCTGGATCCGCCCTGAAACCTCACCTTCCAATGCAATTCCGTAGTGTAATAACTGATTAAGTATATATGTAAAACCCTGCTTTTAAGCTGCACTCACCAGGCTTATTTTGAAACAACCCTATTTTCACCATGACTTCTTTTTATAGTTTCTTTTTTTTTAATATTGAATAAAAAGGATTCTGACACAGTTGTAAGAACGCCTACTATCTTAAGGACAGACAGCACGTTTCTCTGGTGCATTCTATGACGTCACAAGAGACCAAATGCATTAGACAGTGCATTATTAAACCACAGAGGCTGTTCGAATTATGTTTCTTTTTATAAAGTAAATTGTACAGAATCGCGTATATCTTATGGGATAACTCAGGGGGTTATTAAGTGCTGATAATGATATAAAATATACAACCGCTGTCAAAATACACCTTTCAGCAGCACTTAATTGTAAGTACCTCGGTAGCTAGTGCTGTACAGTCCCGGTGTACAGTCTGTATTCAGGTGCATTTGGTCTGTTGTGATGTCATAGCCTGCATCAGAGAGGCCTGCTGCAGCAGAAGTGCTAATGAGAATATTAGAATCTTTTTTTCAGGAGGTGAAACCAATGTGATCTCTTCTAAAGTTCTGTCAGCATATAAGCACATTGAGACTTCGCCTCCTGACTGGTGTTAAGACTAATTTTTGATGTGATCAAGCCAGGAATTTCCTTGCACTATTACATCACAAGGCTCCTCATTAGTTTGCATTGGTTCCATGCATGCCTTGCATGACCAGTCCACATAGCCATCCAAGACTAACACTACGTCCTCCTGTAGCCCGTCCAATGTGAGCCAATGATAGGGCAGATAGGGCAGCTATCATGTAGCAAAGCAGCGAGAAATAAGGATGACACTCAGTAGTCCGAAAGTGACTGGAAATGAAATTTTCCTATGCATCAAACGCTATGTTGCGACAGTCTGGCGCGCTCCTACATCAATAAACCACTAAACTTATACCACCCACCCTGAGCCATGTGTGCTTCACAGCACATCGTCAATTCATTTTCTTTAGTATCTTGTTTATAAGTAAAATATATACAATTTATCTAAGAACCTCATGTAGAGGTTTATCCTTAGTTTTCTGAAAATAAGAAAATAAATTTTGGCTGTGAAAAAAATATAACTCTTTAAAATTCTTTACAGGCCTGCAACGTATTGAGGCGAGCTGCAGCCAATGTGGGTCCCATCTGGGCCACGTCTTTGACGATGGGCCCAAACCGTCACGGATTAGATACTGTGTAAACTCAGCCTCTTTGGACTTCAAAAAGCACACGACTGTATAGCAGAAGCTACTTCCTATATGAGAGGCTGTCTCCCTATGGTAATTTAGAGACAAGTTTGGGAGTGGCTACAGTGCGGGACGCTTTATCAGCCTTCACAGAGTCGTACTTATAGGTTGCCCATAACCAATGGAGGCTTCTGCACCACATAAACACAGGGAACTGCATGGTCATTTCTGGCCTTTCGGAGTACATGGTATTAAGCATCGCAGCACCCCTTGCGTAGTGCCCTAGCCGCTGCTTGTTCTACCTAGCGACCTCTTGGGTGTGAAAAGGAAGGATCCAGGATTAAGTCCCAACCTTTTAAAGAGAAGAACCATATTTATTCTAATGTGGAGAATTCTTCATGGATAAGAAAATCAATGATTAATTCTTTGTCATCCATGATGTTTCCAATTGTATTTTACACCTCCCCCAATGTACAGCATATGCCACAGAGCAAACAGCATTCAGATGGATGGGATCCGTCAAAAATTGCGTCCATTAAACCAAAGTTTCATATAGGGGATAAGAATTAAAAATTGAGTTTCCACATCACCTAATGAGTTTCCAAATGAGTGGTGAGTCCATCACCATAGGGGTCTGACTCAGCTTGTGAAGATTTGATCAGCTAGCTGAGCGATTCACACATACATGTAGGGGTATATATTTGTAAATGGTATCCCGGTAACGTCCCATAATGTGCTTTCTTAAGGGTTTGACGACCTATGGAAAATGCAATATTGCTCGTTTTCAAACGTCTTGTTTTGTACATTCACATTTAATAGCCTCGTAACATGAAGAAGGTGTTTCTAGATCACGCTTCACCCTGATACAGTGTGATACGTGATAGCACGATGAGTTGCTTAGTCTTGTTCAATAATACTGGTATCCGAAGTAAAGGTGGTGAAGTCTGCAAGCAGGGTTTAGTAACCGGTACACTCAGTAAAAATTGTAGTCTCCAAGCAGAGGAAAGTAAAGTTCAACAAATGGACTACCCCTTTGTCATACTAACGGTAGTACCGGTATGATTAATGACCCTGATCTTACCCCTTTGTCATACTAACGGTAGTACCGGTATGATTAATGGGCCTGATCTTCCAAGTTGAACTGCTTAGCATTCTTCCCATCGGTGTAAAACCAAACTTGCACATCCTTTAGCATTGAGGTACGGTCACATGTAACCAAGCTGTTATGGAAGCTAAAATTGAATATTTCAAAATAGGTGCTCAATCCAGTCACCAGTGTTATTTACACCTTCCCGTTTTCATTTTAGGAAGAATGAAATATCCTAGAGATGGAAGGTGTTATAGGTCCAGGGGTATTTAGGCAGACATTCATATTATAATCAAATACCTCTTACACCTATGAAACTATTTAGAATATGAGGTGCTTGCAATGCGTATCCTGATTTTGTAAGGGAAATTGGGTTTTGATAAATGAATGTAAATGTCATATGAAATATACCTAACTTTTCATTACAATGCCAAATGTATCAAGTGCCATTCCTCCAAGACTTCTCTGAAATGTTTCCAATGAAAAGTACCAATTAAATGCATAGGTAAATTCTCGATATACAGGTATATGGATATTTGACTTGAGATTGTTTTATGATGGTATTGCGCCTGAGTTATCTGATACAGAGACGATGTTTTCCTAATGGTGCATGCCCTGATTTGAACCTTTGAATAATTCTAAGCAATCCGTGAGATACTCATTGATTTGGTGTAGAGAACACAATTGAAATTGACCTTGATGATATAACCTCATATAAATTCATCTTAACTTCATGAATGTCCAATAGACCTCACTTGAAGTATCTCAGTATCTCAATACAAGTGGTACCAGTAGCAACAAGCATCGGCAAGCACGGAGTGCAGATTTGCTTTTCATGTATATTTTTATTCGTAGCTGTGCTGTAGAATACATTGTTCAGTTATTTATTCTCTTATTATTTTCTTTGTTCCGGCTACAGTGAGTAGTGCTCTGGATATTGTGGTTGTTGGGTGTCCTATAATTACACTGGCTGTATCGTTAAGTAGTATATCATTATTATTAACTCGGAAAGTTTACTTTTCCGATTTTTTTGGAGTTGCTTGCCCCGTAGCGGCCGGGAGCGCAGCGACCGTAGCAACTTCATTATGTTTTCGGTTTGTCAATGATGTCACGGTCACCTTGTGACGCAATTTGTGACGTCATACGTCGGCCGTGACGCCACATGTCGGCCGCAGAGTGGCAACTCCTATCCGTGGTCCTTGCAACATTTTTCTTGTTAGAGATAGGTTGGGGCAGGGTGACACTTTAAGAACTAAATTGCCTGTTTCAGAGATGGGACTGTTCACTTCAACCTCAAATAACATGAAAATGCTTGAATATGAGAGAAAATGAAACCTGTCATGAAATAGTGTACATATTCAGGATCATAGAGGTATAATTGTTACCTGTTATCTGGTTCCTATCTTTCTGATATTAAGGATTCAAAAAAATAGGTCATCTCAAAATGGGTGTAAGACCCTTGGTGCACTCAATGTATTCCTATGGGTGTCTCAGCTTTGAGTGTCAGGTTTCCCACCCTTTATAAGCAGGGTGATGGTCTCATTGTTCATTATTTAGCAGGGGGAACTGAGGTGTTTCCAGCTAGTGGGCAATGGGAGATGAATATTCTATACCATAGTGTTTTCTTCTTGGGTTATTCCACTTGAATATAGCACATATAACTGTATAATAGCATTATTCTAACACCTAATATTACATGAATATATAGCAATAGATAAAATATTTTGAAAGGGGAGAAATTTTCTGATAATTGGTCCTATGTTAAGTACATCCTGTGTCCTACCCTGCTAAAATATAAGGCAGCTACAATCCATCAGTTTGCCTAGTTCACTCATTTCTCACCAGGAGCCACCACCTCTATAGAACAGTGCTGATGTCAGCTACATCCTGTCACCCATTGTGGCTCATTATTTAGCAGGGAAGACAGGTGTTTTTCATGAATGGGCACATTATCACTCTTATTGTTAACTTTTTTTATAGGGGGGCAGAGAAGTGTTTGACACTGTCACAACACTTCCACCTGACTCCCGACATCACAAAATTTAATATTTTGCTGTTGTTGGGGGATTTAACCTCTTGATGAAGGTTTGGTAAATTTTATGATTCCTTTTCAGGCCTCAGTTATTATTTAAGCACTTGTCAGAGTTATGTGCAATTCAAATCGCTTCACCCCTCATTGGTATTAACCTTTCCGAGTTACCTGCGATATAAATCGCTTCAACACTCGTTGTTTCTACCCCACACTGCACCCCCTCAGTTGGTATATCATATGATGTTAGCCTGTGATTCTGTTTACCTTTTTGTTGTCGTTGTGAATAATTATAGTTGTAGAAATCTCATTTTTGTTGTTAGGTTAGAACAATACTCAGATCATAGTATGCTCTCTATGTACATGCATATGCCTATTATTACGGCCAAAGATATAAAGAACAGAAATAAACTCTAATACCCCCTGTGTAAGACCCCTACTGCGCCTTCTACTAAGTTATAGGATGTTCCTGAACTCACGGTGTGTCTTATATGGAAGGTGCTCCTTATACGCGGGGTATTGCAGTAATTCTAACAATACAATATTTGTTGTATACATATTGAATTGAGAAATATCCATCATTCAAGTAAGGTACATATTATGTCCCCACACCGTAATGAACTGCTTTTGAATTGATTGATTTGGATGCCAATGAGAAGTTCACATAATTTGAGAGTATCACAATCAGCGTAATCCAGTCACCCTTTCTTGAAATTTCTACATGTAATGTGATCTCAAAATACAAAATGAATTCTGGTCATAAAAAAAAGAAAGAAAAAACATGTCAATAATACCTACTAGGTTTAACAAAGTATTTGATATATATATATCATAATTATCATTGCATTACATGTTATGTATCTGGTAATAACGGATAATGTTCGAGATAAATGGATAGTACACCTTTATCCGACATTATTGGTTGAATACTTATTTCATTGAATATACTCTTGTGCCCTAACTAAATTTTCCTTCGTTTTAACAATGTTGTTGCGGAGTCATTTAAGATGTCGAAATGCTATTTAAGGTATTTCTCTCTGCAATCTGCCCCAAGTCTTACGAGTACTGTGCGTGCTAATAAAGTGACAGTTGTATGGTAATAAGCCACCAAGTATTATCTAATGGTCACCAGTTAGAGGGGTTAGCCTCACCACTAGAATCTTCTAGTGTTCAAGCGTGATCATTGTCCAGAGTATCCTAAAACAAGGTATAAGTATTACACTTAGAATAATTAAAATCTTTGGGCACATATTAGAATGTTAAATTTCCAGATGCATACTGAATGATTACTAACTGCATTTCCCCAAGATATAATGGGGTATGTTAATATCGGGTACTGTGGTTATGGCTGTTATGGGTGTTGTTACAGATGCACCTATCTGGTGAAATGTATCATGTACACCCTACATACATAAATTGAAGGTATCATCAGGTATTGTGTTGGTAAAAGGCCCCAATACTCCCTCAGGTTACTGATCTGCCCTAGCTAGTCCAAATGGAGTAGTGGATTGATCTATAGATCACGGACTTCTAACTCAAAGCGGCGGGTCTGGATTCAAAAAGAGGGGGAAGAACCAGAAAGAATGGTACGAGGTGACTCCCTATATCATTTATCTAGTTTTCTTGATAATTCTGTTGAAATATAAGTAAATAATATACCCTGAACGGAAAACGGAGGGTCACTCGGCCCAGTGGCCCCTGACCGCTGTACTGTAAGGAGGCTTTGATATTGGGCTGGTCTGGGATTCACATTCACATCTCGAACTTGACAGGGCATGTTTGTCTCCTGACACATTCTGACAGGGTTCCCACGCGTCATGGAATGTTATGGAATAAGATAAAGTCAGGGAAAGTCTTAGAATTCTGGGATAATTCATCATGAGTCAGGGAAAGGCGTGACCGATTTTGTCCAAAAAAGATGTGTAATTATGTTGGAAAATATAACTTTTGTCATGGAATATCACAAAAGTTAAGTCTGAGAATATCATGGTCGACTACTTAACGTCACAGTGTATATCAAGTTAGCTCAATACTGTCAATCAGTAATATGAGTATGCAATCTGATACATGTACTAACAAAAATTAATTTAGTTTGATAAATAACAATGAAGTTAATGACCATGAAATCTTGCCACCTTTGTATCAAGCCCACCATGACCATGACATATTATATCCAGTATGCAGCAGCACCTCATGAAGAAGCTGTGTACATGTATTATAAGGTCCCTGGTACCTAATTTATCATGTCCATTTACCTGTTCATATTCAGTACTACTTGTTACCCCCAGACGGACAAACAGCGTACGGAGATGTACAGAGATTACAGGATCTACAAATGTACAGGGGCATGTTGAGTTGTGTACCCCATACTTAATAGTTGGTTATCTGAATATCTTAAATGTCATCTTCTGTCATTTGTTATCTCTGACAAATGTGCTAACATTGCACATGTTCTTTGAAAAATAATAGAAAAATCCAGGGACCTAGCAGATACCTAGTGGCTACCTTCTCGTTTGTCTATATCCTAATACTATGCATGTGTAAACATTGAAGAACACTTGAAATGTGCGATGGTCATTTTCAAGATGTAGTCTGATCGGTTATGCATTTGTATATGATTGTGCACTAACGGTGGTTCTGTAAGCACTGGTCCATAAATGTCCTAGCGAAAATGGTAAGACGGTAGAATACATGTGGTAGCTTTTTAAAAATTGTATGACTGTCGCTCTATATATAGCAAGTCTGTCTGTATTGCAATCCATAATAATGCCAATAACATTGTGAACTGCCTTCCTGGGACCCCTCAGTTGTCTTAGGTGATATTGACTGAGTGTTTAAATTGATGTCTACTAAGGAAACCCTACTAAGAAGCGTACTGAAATCTACTGGTGCTTGCAAAGTATCTGTCCCGTGTCAGTGTTAAAACGTCTTTAGCCTTATACGTTGTCACTATTGTACCCCGTGTGACATTTAATGTATTCATTTAAAACCCACAAAGCTAATTTTTGTTTTTCAAGTAAGAATTAGCTGCCTTGCAACCAAGTTTTATACTTTCCTTTAGAGCTTATAATATACTGGAACGGGATATTTATATTTATATCACTGTTGCTGTTGATTAGACTTCCGACTTGCGGACAAGACATTAACTAATTGGCCTGTTGCTGCCCAAGTACGCTAACTGTTACAGTAAAGGTCTCATCCATGTATCTCTTGTATTGGAATTGCATATCGCCAGTATGATGTTGATAGTTTGCTGCCAAAGTCCACAAGAACTTTGCACCTTGAGGGCTGCATGTTTATTGTTCATCATGATGCATGATTGAAACCCCAGGAAGGAACTCACCAGGCTTACTTATATCTTCTGTATGGCTTGGGGCATTCTCGTGTGGTTACACCATTGCAGTGCTGGCACACGGCCTCTTCAGCACTGTATTAGTGAATCACAAGAGAGGAAATTAAGGGAGTGGTCATTTTGTAACGACATGGGGTTGGAGGAAGGGGGGAGGAGGATTTTGGCGCGCACATGGAAATCCACCAACCCCCTCGTTTTTAACACTGTGTTGGTAAAATTGGCCTCTCTCTAATCTGGAGGCGTCACCTTAAAAGGTGGATTTTTTGTTTCCATTTGAATATCCCGGTAATTGACACCGCTTCCATCACTCCCACCATCCAACAATAGAGATGTCACACTCCAACTCTTACCATTTACTTACGTGGGTGAATTTTGGAATGTGGATTACTGCTGAGCCCATTAAAACATTGATAAAATCTCACCCGAGTGAATATAATACAGTGGCCCTTAGTGTTTACATATTGCAGTTCCCTCGCCAGCATTGCTTTGGGAGATTGTTGATTGGCATTAATTGCCATGGCATAATGTAGGTTGAATGTGTTTCCGAAATCATGGTCTCTCTCTGTTTTTTTTGTTGTTTTTTTTTTTTTGCCGAATCAGCTCTTTTATTTGGTAGTCATCACAAGGTAATCAGGCAGTCGATGAAACAATGTCTATGGAGATAAATCTTTGCATATATTCGCATATTCTAATGTGTTGAATTTCTACATTTATGGAAATAATGATTCTCCTGACATTAAATCATGAATCGCTTTGGTGCAGGTACCAGAGATGCCACTTTTCCTAACTTTAGGAATTCCGAATTTTTTATTTTCATTCCTATAGGTATTTCCTATTGTTAATTTAGAAAATTAGGAGGATATCCGAATTTTTGGGGATAGGTGAGTGGCATCCCTAAGGTACTTATTGATTGGTACTTAAACGGCATTAAAATGTGTGTATTCACTTCTGATGATTTGTATTTCATTATTGTAGGGTGCTTTATAACAAAATAATTATAAAATACCCTGTCATAGGTGGCCCCAGAAGTTTGACTTGTGTCTGTCCGTCATTGAAATCCTGCATGTGTCAGAACATAGATCAGCTGTCATCAACTTATGTACCATATGTACAGCATTGCACCCAAATAAATTGAAATGAAGGATATAATAAATGATTTGTTCCTTCCCTCTGTGAGTAAACAAGAACTTGGGCCCTCTGCAAATGTATTGATGGGCGATATAGGATACAGTGAAACTTGGTTATGACAAACTTCCTTATAACGAAATTTAGTTATAATAAAACCGTAGTGTTGTAGATTTTAATAGAATAGTAGAGAACAGTCCTGAGACATGGTGCGGCGACTTGTAATCTTGTGTCTAGTTTTAGGTACCTGTAATGAAATCTCATTGATTTCATTACAGGTAAAGCACTATGATAATATGTGCTATGGTCTATGGACCTAGTAAGAATACTCTTGTATGTAAAGTATTGATGATATGTGCAGGCTAAGGAACTGCGATCTAGTTGAGCTAGTAAGAAGAGTAACACCTTGTTCATTAACTCGGAAAGTTGACTGATGTACAGAAACCAGGACCAAAGTCACAGAGCCTATTACCTTCAGGTAAGGCCAAACCGATGGGTCCTCCATCCGGCCCTGTCTCTGCTCCAGGACGAGGACGAGGTTGAGGTGGAGGTCCCAAGAAACCTGGCAGAGAGCTTTGCGTGAAAGATCCCAGTCAACCACTCCCCATCGAAGTTGGTAGAGGTCAAGGTGTGACAATTGATGAACGAGGGGCAGTGGTAACAACCACTGTAGCTGGAAGTGTAGGCACTACCAGTCCTGCCCTAAATACCAATGCTACCTCGAGCTCCAGCTATTCTGATTATGCCAGCGGCTCTGACACTAACCCTGTGGCTCAGACTCCTCCACCGAATACTTCGACAAAAAGTATGAGAACTACCAATGTCTTGCATTTGGTAAAGTCTAACCTCGATCTACAAGACCCTGATGATTATATCAGAGAGAGGACCCAGGAATCTTGTACTATTCAAGCTGACTTGTTTAATGTATGGCAAGATAGGCACATCAACCAGGCGACTGGTTACCTTCGAAGTGTCACTGAAGGCGCCTTCGAGTGCCTACATGAGATCCAACGCAGAGAGACAGCCCGAATCCATCAGGATATACAAGTACAGGCTCGAGACCAACTTTGAGCTTCTCATCAGAGAGAGAATGAGGCAAAAGCCATGAAGCTGAAATACGAAAATGAGGTCCAGGAACTTCTGAAGCAATGTGACCAACAAGATGTCAAATTTATGGCAGCTTTTGGATGCTTCATAAACGACTGGGATGGTACTTCAGGGAGTCTTCAGGGATTTCCCTGATTTCAGGGATTTTTAAGTTTCAAAGACCTATACATTCCTATATAAAAGCTGCATTTCAGGGGTATATACTAGGCATTTCAGGGATTTTCGTGCTTAGCGACTTACATCTCTGTAAACAGCCAGAGCCAGGTTTTATGAGCGTGTCAACCCTGAAACACCCTCCAGAAACTGAGACATGGCCAGCAGCTGATAATGTTGCCACAAACACAGCTGCTGACTGTGCCTCAACCAACCTCGAAGCAGCTGCAGCTCCTACTGGTGAAGCTCCACCTACACCTGCAGGCGCTACCCCTGAAACAGTTCCTGTTGTTTCAGACCTGATCCAACTAGAGACTGTGCCCGAAGCAAGTGCTGTTGAAGAAACTGTAATGGAAACTGACTTTTGAATTATAGACTAATACCAATTGATTATTGACTTCAAATATAGAGACTTCGAACATATCTATCAAACTATGTATATCTGATTTTTGCCTGAGGACGAATGTACCAGACAGATGCAGAACAAATATCGCCAGTGGATGAATCTACATCTTCCCATCTTGATCAGGGCACATCCTAACAGCGACATGGCTTGCCACCGCCAAGTTCTACGAATCGCCGAATGGATCTGGAGACAAGCAGTTAACCCAGAAGACACTGTAAGTCAATAATTATTGTGAGGTAGACCCACTACACTGATGGGCTACTATAAGTGAATATTTAGATTATATAACATTATTGTTATACCACTACTTGTACTGAGTATCAGAACTCGAAAGTTATCTCGAAAGGTAGATATTATATAGATATCAGTCCAACTTCGTGCTTATAACTACTTAACTAAGGACTACTGTTTAAATGTATACTATTAATATTATAACAGAGGTGCCATACACTTACGCAATAAAACAGATCTGTAACTTGAACCTGAGTTCGAGAAATATTTTTATATGTTAAAACTTCTGACCAAATGTGTAGATAGGTGGTGTGGTCAGCTAACCATGGGATGGAAGTGCTAGAGTCTATAATAATCCAGTTGAGATGATATAAAGAAACACGGTAGTTGAATAGGGGCAGCTACCCACAATCCTCTAGAAGTGCTAATGTTCGTTAATATAATCCGAATGGTGTTAAGTAAATAATCCGGTGGTCAACATGTAGTGAGAATAGTCCTTTAGTGGTGTGGTTGACAAAGTTGTAGTCCAAATAGTTGATCTGGAAGTAGATAGATAGTGTAAATAAGTCCATTCGGTACATCAGGTAGTTATATAGCGTATAAGTCCATCCGGTAGAGCGATCAGGAACAGGTAACAGTAGGCATCAGGTTAACGTATCAGCATCCGGTGGTAACTTCCAGCAACACAACTACTAAGCGGATTTTTATAGTAAGTTCATAATCCGAATAGAACCATCAGGAGATAACAGTAAAATTATGTCCTGATCAGTGTATTTCTGGTTATGAAGGAACCCGGAACACATAGAATAATCGTGTTAATTCACATGGGGAACATTCGCAGATAGATAATCATATCTGCAAAACACTAAGTCTGGTTATCAGCATTTAAGGTGAAGAAAATTTTGGATAACCCGGAACACACTTAAGTTGACTTCTTAGCGTGTTTCTTCCTCAGAAGATCTAGGGCCGACTCGGGAGTACTGTCCCATTCGTCTATGTCGACACTGAACACTCTCATGAACTTAGTGTTCAGATTTGTATTCTGTGTTATTTCTTCTTTTACACGTTTTTCTAATACGTGTACGTCCATAGCTGCCTGTTCCTTGGCAGCTACGGCAGCTTCCTCCCGGGACTTCACTTCCTCCCGGATAACGGATTCGAGGAGTTCCTTCTCAGCATCGCCTACCTGCTTTAAACACAACAGGGTGTCGTTCAGAAGACCCTGATGGAATTCTGTAGCTCTTCCTTTGACACATTTCTCCCAGTGGGTATAGATGGCCTTTTGGACATCCGCTTCCCCTTGGCGAGACTTATCGAACCAAATTTCTGCGTTACCAGTCTTAATGGTAATCTCATCTTTCGGTTTTGCGGGCGGCGTAACAACTTTAGGAGGTGTTGACGCTGCTTGAGGGACAGTTCTGGATGTGGGACTTCCGGACGTTCCTGCTGGTGCCATTGGGACACAGTAGGTAGGTGGTTGATTCTGTTTCAACCCCATTTCCATGTACATTTGTTCCTGTTCAGGGGTGAACGATACCTGCTGAGCAGCTGCAGCACTTGCAGCAGCGGCAGGTGCTGGGGTCTTTTTCGGTACCAGGCGACTCCCTTTTCCAAGGACCAAGGTCTGGCTCTCAGGTCCAGATCCTTGTGCCATTGACAGGAAATTTTGTGTATCTAGTTTCCCTGGTTTAGATACTGCTCCTGCGTATCCGGCAGGTCCGGGTCTCTTAAAAACAGGAGTACCCTGGGTCTGCTCATGTGGGTGACGTGCCAGGGGGGATCTAGAATGATCATCCGCCCTGGGTTGAGTACTAGTTTTAGACTGACCATTACCGGGTCCGCCCCGACTCTGGTCTCTCCTGACTCTATCCCTGGCTCGCTTGCCTTCCTTCCCGGACTCCTCGCATTTCTGCCAAAGAGACTCATGCATATCCAATTTTCCTTTTCCAGGAGTAAGGATAATCTTGGCACAAAGTTTGGAGTCCTTGGTCTTCGGAACTTCGCAGAAAACTTGGTCCCCTGGTCGGATCTTTGACCAAGCATCCTCGCTTAGACTATCGAACTCCTTCATGAGTTCCTGATGCATGTCCATAATCCTCTTACGGGCTGTATCTAATCCTTCAGAATGGCCTTTCTTCTGGTGTCTTGCCAGATCACTACACCGGTTATATTGAACCTTTGTTGTGCACTTCTTGCCCTTCTTACCATAACTCGGGTCACAGATGTAGACTGGGTGATGGTGGAAGTGGGCTTCTACAAGTTGCCTCTGGAACCGGGCTGAAGTACTCCAGGTCTGGACCGAGACATCACTAGCATCCTGGCAAATAGAGAAGGGACAGGACTTTTGGTCGTCACCGTACCACTTCTCAAGTGCCCAATGCAGCTTCCTCCTCTGGGTATAGGTATAATACCCGTCAGTATGATTAAGCATTAGCCACATCTTACGATAGGCCTTGCTAGGATTGGAATCCCTGTCCGTAAGACGCATCCAATCTTCATCGTCTGATTCCCCGTTTTTGTTGATTGGACCGGGCAGGCATACAGAGTAGAACCGTCCTTCTTTACTCCGTACGCGCAATCTGCAAAACACGTTGGGATCTGGGTCTTATATCCAGATTTGGCGTTAGCCCAACGTTCGGCCTCAGTCTGAGTAGATGGGGTGACTTTCTCATCATACTCTACTGAGGACTCATCCACAGAATCGTCGTCTGAGGAAACCACCTCCATGGCGGTGCTCGAACTACTAGTGCCTGAGGTGCTGGCTTTCGGGTTGGCTCTGACAGAATCGGGCAGATTCTTAAGCCGCCGAGAAGCAGACCTCCTGTTCTTGGATACCTTCCAATCATCCGGATCTTTGGTTCCGGGTTCAGGCTTTTCGGCTTCACCCGAGGTACTTGATTCTACCGGATCTGCAGGCTTACCGATAGTGCTGCTAGAAGTGGATTTGGAAGCATCCAAACCTCTAGCCCCTAGTTTCAGGTCGGGAATTGGAGGTGCGGGTACCTCCTCCTCAGCTCTGGCTTTGTCGCGAGCTTCTTCTTCTGCAGTCATACGACGGATAATGATCCGCGGCACATTCGACTAATTGATCGTAGGTACCGTATATTCCGTACGCTGCTCTCCACTGGTTGAGGGCTACTTTTCCGCCCTTGTTCAACCAACAGATTAGGTAAGGCAGAGCTTCTTCTTTTGTCCAACCACTACAGTTGACTTCATCGACAAAAGCCTGATACCTATCCTTCCATGGATCATGCGAATCATAGGAAGGGGGTATTCTTGCCTGTCTACGAGCCGGATTATTACATCCTCGTAGTCTATCTGCTTCTCGCATACTCCAGTTCATGAATTCCATGCCATCTGCTCCCTTTCAGTAGCAGTCAATGCCCAAATTTTGGATACATTGGCTTCTATCAAAGATGTTTTGCATCCCTGCTGGCATGGATGTCCTCCGATTCGGTTTCCTGCCATCTCCTCCCGATCCTGATCCTCCGGATCCAGGTCCACCGGGCCCGCCCGCAGGGTTACCTCCTGGGGGTCTGTTGTTAGGGTAGTTCCCAAAGGAACCGTTAGGGTACCCTCCACTATAGCCAGTATTTCCAGATGTTCCGGATGGCGCATACCTGGGATAGGAATTATTCTGATTCCCTCCCTGGTTGCATGAACTTCCTGAACAGAAGTTCCCCCCTCCTCCAGGATTATAGTTACTATAATTATATCCCTGAGGAGTTGGTCTAGGTAAGTATGTGACCACATTGGGTTGTGGTGGGTTTGGCCTTGGTACTTGTCCACTATTCGGTACATTGCTTGGGCCTGGGTTGGGGTTAGGCAATCTCGGGCCTGCTGGAGTGCTATGTCCGGGTTGAGAAAAATATGAAGGTGGCGTAAGTAAATTTCTTATTGGTCCCGGTACACGAGGTTGGGGCGGTGGAGTTGTGTTTGGTCCACTTGCTGTATTAACTTGAGTCGGATTAATCTTATGACTCAGATCTGGTATCGGCGGTGCCGGACCTACAACCAGATCATGTTTAGGAACTTGAGGTGCAGGCGCACTAATTGTGGATCCTTGATTTGTGCCGACCTGTACGGTTGTACTGTTCGGAACACCCACTCCACTGGATGAGGAATGATCCGGTTTCTTATAAATACCGGAATCTATATTTTTATCCGCTCCATCAGTTACAAATGGATTGTATCTGGTGGGCGTTACATCTTGGGCTGTATTTGCCAACATTGTAGATACCACATTCCGATCTATATTACCTATAGTCAGTTGTGCGGCTTCTACATATTTGTCTAGAGTCATTGCAGTATTTTGCAGGTCCTGAAGCTCATTAGTGAGTTTCTGTCTATCTTCCTCCAGTTGTTTATTATAAGCTATAATACCCGTCCGGATTGTCTCATTGTCTTCAGCTTGCTTATTACACTGAAGTTTCAATTTCTCTAATTCGCTTTGATACAGACTTATGGGTATACTGTATGGTAATTTTCCAAAATGTCACCTTTTTTGGCATGGGTGCCGGATGTTCTGGATTAGTTCTACCACCAACTTTGAACATTGAATTGCTTAATTCATCAACGAGTGATTGTTGACCCAGCAAAGTACTCTTTCTCTGTATGGATTCTTCTCTCTGTACAGAGTCTGGTATATTTTCCTCACTATCCATTCTGTACTGAGGTCCGGGTTCCCTCCAGGATGCAGCATCTACATCGAACTATGTTATTTAACATACACTTAGATACTCTATGTACGGTCTCTAACATGTTCTTCCGAACTTGTTTCGACCCATATCTCTCCGTAATCCTATTCCATAGTGTATATGTATGTTTACTTTATTTAAAATATTTATATGTGGTCGACTCCTATTATTAAGACGTCACACAAAAATAACATATCACGTTCTACTTCGAACTCTCGTTTATAACTTCGAGCCCTAATTTCCTTAGAATAACGAAATGTTACTCTGTTAAAACTATGTTATTTTTGCACACCCCTTTCCTTATTCTGGTGGGGGTAGTGTAGGGGCTCGTAGATCGTGATATAGTGTGAGCGTCTCCCTCGAGAGGGCGTTTCGAACGGTGCGCCCACCACCGGTAGTCACTAGAGGTCTCCTCGACCACTGGTCTCTGCAGGGTGGTGGCAGCACTGTTCGCCTCGCCCCAGCTCCTACCTGGGGCCGGGGAAGGCGTTAGTCTGGCTCTGCCTGCCAACGGAGTCGGACCACCCTTACCTGAGCTTTCACATAGCTAAGCAGTACACTTCGAGGTGGATGTAAAACCTATACCGAAATAAATTCGTGCCGGTTGCACTAACCCGAGATACCTTGTCTGGTTTTCACTTCGAACTAGTCGAGGCCTTAATCCGAACCATTACACATGTATACTATAACAAATGTTCTTCGAACTACTGTTGTATAATTTAACTTTACCTAACCTCAAAGATGGAAAATCTATTTCACTTCGAAGTAGTATATCATATTTACTACCATAGGTTTGTTAATTTAATAATGTTACGTACTTTGTATATACTTCGCTCCACACTACCATTGTATAAATAATCATCTTGAGCCCAATTATAGTTTTTAGACTATTTCCCATGGGTTTTCTACCCTAGTCATATCCGATGGGGGTAGTGTAGGGGCCCGTGGAGCATTGTATATAGTGATTGCTCCCTATTCGAGAGGGCAGGTCGATCGGTGCGGTTACCACCAGTAGGACCAGAGGTCGCTTCGATCTCTGGCCACTATGGGGTGGTGGCAGCACTAGTCTTCGCTGCTCCAGTCCCTACCTGGGACCGCATAGGGAGCTCAGTTGGTTTCTGGCTGCAGTAGAATAGGTAGTCCGGCTCTGGGTATACTGTATGGTAATTTTCCAAACGTCACCTTTTTTGGCATGGGTGCCGGATGTTCTGGATTAGTTCTACCACCAACTTTGAACATCGAATTGCTTAATTCATCAACGAGTGATTGTTGACCCAGCAAAGTACTCTTTCTCTGTATGGATTCTTCTCTCTGTACAGAGTCTGGTATATTTTCCTCACTATCCATTCTGTACTGAGGTCCGGGTTCCCTCCAGGATGCAGCATCTACATCCTGTGGGTTCGAATGGGTATGGATCATTAATGACTCATTGCCATTCTCTTGGACAATAAATTGTCCCTCAGGGTTAGCTTCCGTGAGGCTGTCTAACCCATGTACTAGCCGTTCGGACGTTATAACGTCGGAGCTATACACCAGAATATCCTGGTCATGGCACCAATGTAATGGTTTGTATTACTAGTTCGGTGGTTAGGACCTTACGGATTAGGAAAGAAGGAGTAAGGCGGTAATTCAAGTGTATGCCAACGGAAGTTTATTGCTAAGACACTTAACGGCTACCCGGAAGATGATGAAGGGGCAGCTGATGTTAATGAATGGTTCTACATGGTCGGAGGCCAGGAGGGCCTCTGACGTAGTGGCTGAGCCCCGGTCTTTATATACGGACCTTGGTGTTCATCGCCAGATGTCCCCACAGGCCCGGATCGGTGCTGCCACCTATCCGGAACCTGAGGAACACCCAGCGACTGGACTCACCCGCCACGCCAGACGGTACCCATAACTATGGTTATAATATCATGTCTCTACATATACTATTTAGACAATTACACAAATAACATATCGCGTTCTACTTCGAACTCATGTATACTACTAGGAGCCCCTTTTTCTTGCAGAATAATGACCTTGTTCTACTTGGTTGTAAATAATTTTTATACACCTAGCCATTTTCTGTTGGGGGTGGTGTAGGGGCTTGTAGAGCGTGATATAGTGTAAGTGTTTTCCTCAAGAGGGCAGTTCGAGCGGTGCGTCCACTACCAGTAGCTACTAGTTAGCTCGGGTTAGTGCAACCGGCACATGTTTATTTCAGGATTACATTAGTTCGAAGTGGTGCTATGAAGATGGCTCGGTTCTCTTCAGGTGTTGTCCTGGCTGCAGCCAGAAACCAACTGAGCTCCCTATGCGGTCCCAGGTAGGGACTGGAGCAGCGAAGACTAGTGCTGCCACCACCCCATAGTGGCCAGAGATCGAAGCGACCTCTGGTCCTACTGGTGGTAACTGCACCGATCGACCTGCCCTCTCGAATAGGGAGCAATCACTATATACAATGCTCCACGGGCCCCTACACTACCCCCATCAGATATGACTAGGGTAAAAAACCCGTAGGAAATAGTCTAAAAACTATAATTGGGCTCAAGATGATTATTTATACAATGGTAGTGTGGAGCGAAGTATATACAAAGTACGTAACATTATTAAATTAACAAACCTATGGTAGTAAATATGATATACTACTTCGAAGTGAAATAGATTTTCCATCTTCGAGGTTAGGTAAAGTTAAATTATACAACAGTAGTTCGAAGAACATTTGTTATAGTATACATGTGTAATGGTTCGGATTAAGGCCTCGACTAGTTCGAAGTGAAAACCAGACAAGGTATCTCGGGTTAGTGCAACAGGCACGTATTTATTTCGGTATAGGTTTTACATCCACCTCGAAGTGTACTGCTTAGCTATGTGCAAGCTCAGGTAAGGGTGGTCCGACTCCGTTGGCAGGCAGAGCCAGACTAACGCCTTCCCCGGCCCCAGGTAGGAGCTGGGGCGAGGTGAACAGTGCTGCCACCACCCTGCAGAGACCAGTGGTCGAGGAGACCTCTAGTGACTACCGGTGGTGGGCGCACCGCTCGAAACGCCCTCTCGAGGGAGACGCTCACACTATATCACGATCTACGAGCCCCTACACTACCCCCACCAGAATAAGGAAAGGGGTGTGCAAAAATAACATAGTTTTAACAGAGTAACATTTCGTTATTCTAAGGAAATTAGGGCTCGAAGTTATAAACGAGAGTTCGAAGTAGAACGTGATATGTTATTTTTGTGTGACGTCTTAATAATAGGAGTCGACCACATATAAATATTTTAAATAAAGTAAACATACATATACACTATGGAATAGGATTACGGAGAGATATGGGTCGAAACAAGTTCGGAAAACATGTCAGAGACTGTACATAGAGTATCTAAGTGTATGTTAAATAACGATATACCATGTGTGTAATTATATGTGATGTTTAAGTTGCATGACCCGAAAAGAAAATTTTTGCTGTTCACGTATGAACACTATATACTAGTTTTTTTTTTTACACAGTTTACAATAACTGTGGGTTTTTATAACTGTAGTGTTCTACCCCTCGATGTTCAATCGAATCTTTCGATAAACAACGAAGAACAACTATTCAGGTTCCAGTTAAAACTTTATTGTCTAATAACACATAGGCATCAGCCGTTCTCGATCACAGTTACAGGTGGCAGAGTTTGAACTCTATAACAGGTTCGACACTAGGCCTTCTAGTGTCTACAGTCGATATTCCACATACACCCCCTCTGTGCAGCAGCACAGAGGAGTACTAGAATATGGTAGCCGGGCAGCCGCCAACCATCGCTCACGATGGTCAGTCGGGGCTGGACTGACCCTGAGGAAGGCCGTACAACGGCCTTATATACACCGGAGTCGAGGGCCACGTGACCAAGTGGTGACGTGGCGCTGGACTCCAGCGCCCCCAGGCGTCGGGTAATAGAGGTGCTCTCGATGTCGCCCACGAGGACCACGAAGGTACCTCGAAGACGACGCGGGACCACCACACCACCCCCCACTAGACTGAAATGAGGTCTCTGAAAATTCAGAGATCCCGGATCAGTCTAAACAATTAGATAATAATATGAACTACTGGATCCGTCGACATAGTCGACAGAAACAGTAGAGGAATATATAGAAATATAGTTTCTACTGTACTGTAGAAAAAAATTATTATCACAGTTAATTATAAGGCGTTGCTCCATCCAACGTAGGAGACCAGTGTCGAAACACTGCTTCACGACCTGCTCCTGGTCGATCCGAGGGAGGCACGACCGGGTATGGCAACCGGGGTCGTGTCGTTTCCTCCCTGTCTCGTTGAGAAGCTCCTTCCAGCGTAGGAAGCCCATCGATAGTGTACAGTACTACTATGATGGTCCTTCGACCGTGAGGCCGAGGATGTGTGGCACCACCGGGCCCTAAGGCCAGGGTGGCGTCGGATCCACACAGCTTCGCAGGGAGGTCCGGGGACAGGAAAGGTACCCCCACTCGTGGAGGGTACACCGTCGTCCGGGAACGAGTTCCCGGGGGTTCCGTGCTGACATCGAGACTCTGTTCGATGTCAGCGATCCAAGCTAAAGAGGAGGAGCAGTAGTATCATACTACTGATCCTCCGAGATGGACCCTGTAGCGGCGTCGATTTCAGCCTGCTCTCCGTCAGTGCGCTCATCCTCATGTGAAGCACTGGCGGCTAGCTGGCCTGAAAACGTCGGCGACTCCGGCAATGGGGCCACACGGTCCATTGTCGTACTCCAAGCCTCGTTAGAGGTCTCGGGTGCATCCCGGGAGTCCCCCTCAGCATCTGAGTGGAGAACGGCCGAGTCTGCTGAGTCGCTTCCGTCGTCGTCGTCGCTCTCCCGACCTTCAAGGTCGTCCTTGTCTCCCTGGTCAGGGGGAGCCGTTGGAGATTGATCGACGACATCGACGTCCCCGTCTATATCCATCGACTGTTCCGCCTCGGCAGGTTCTACTGCTTGGGCGGAAGTCGACGGGTCCGGGCAGACGGCTACACTCGCCGGGGCCAGAGGTGTGATGCCATGAAGATCCGGATGCATCCTCGGTGACACCACTCTCTGGACCGGTGGCGGTGTAGGCTCGGTGGCTCCCGAGAGGGTTATCAAGGGAGCCGAGGAGGAAGGCGGGGCTGCTGGTGGGTAGACGGAGGCACCGAGAGACCTACCCGGGGTGTCAGGCTTGTCCTGCACCACCTGCTCTCGGCCCAACATCGTCATAGCCGAGCTCAGACTGTCAATCTTTGGAGACAACTCTCTCAAAGGATTCGTCTGAGCCGCCAGCGTCCTGACGTCAGGGACCACTCCACCCTCAACGAGGTACCTCTGCGCTTCGCGAGAGGGCTCAGTTTGAACGGGCTTCAGGGTTCGGACGCCATGGTGCTTGTCCTTCATCCATTCCGAGAGTTGGACCCCGAAGACTCTAAAGAATTCGCGGTCGATTTCCTCCCAGCCTTCTATGATACTATCCCTCTTGGTAATATCATATTGGGCCTGTGACTCAAAGTTATTGAGACGCGTTCGGACATCGGTCAGACGAGAGTCCATCTCCATCTGAACGGTCTGGCGCGCCTCATCCCTAAGAGCCGGAAGGAGCTCGTTACGGATGGCCATGTTTGTTCTATCAAACAGGCCGAACAAGTAGGCACTCGCTTCCTCACGGAATGCCTCACCGAATTTGTCGATAGCAGGGCTACCCGTCATCTGTAGAAGTCCCTTACAACGTTCCACGAATGTCTTGGGGACCCCACGTTTGACGCCATCGCCGTATGCAGGCTGTGCCAACTCCCAACGCAAGGTTGCTGTCGGGGTGTCGGCGCCTGTCACGACGTTGGAGAAGCTAGCTCCTGCTGCCGAGGTCAGTGTCGCGCCTCCCACGTGAACACGCGGCGTGGCAGCTGGGATGCTGCCCTCCGCCGCCGCAGGGGGTTTGACAGGGGGAGACGAGTTGGTGGTCACCTTGGGTTGTCGATCACGACCACTCCGGGATTCCACCGTTTTGCCTCCAGTTTTAGCACCACTGGTGCTTGGTTTGGCCGAACCGGTCGAAGCAGTCTTCGAATTTTTAGGAGCCGGGGCCGGGGCGGCTTTCGATGCCTTTTCGGGCTTCGAGGGAGCAGCCTGCGGCTTAGGCTTCTTAGGTTCAGTCGAACCGGCAGACTTCCCAGCCTCTGTAGAGTGGGGCCTCTTGTTCCCACTCGTAGAGGCTGTCGGTCCTGGGTCTCGAGGACGACTGGCCTCCCGCTTCTTCCGTTGCTCTACCCTGAACTCGGGGTAGGCACCGTAGAAAGCGGGCATCAGTTCCGGTCTGATTTACAGGCGCTTCGTAGACGGGGGTGCGGGGGCCATCCGCATCCAGTGTCTAGTCGGCGCGCCTGTCTTCTCATTCCGTTCACACTTTCCAACCAGTGTCTCCACTAGTTGGATAGCGCCCTCGGCGTTGTACTTATGGGGCTGCTTGTACGACTTGAGATGACGCGCCATCAAGCCCCTTCGTGAGGTCACGAAAGGAGGAGAGGTCGGGTCATCAGGGTCCTGATAACATGGAATGGTCTTTTCCACCTTAACACAACCGAACTGCGGACGGATGGCCCGATGCTCTTCAACCAAGTGTCGAGCATACCTGCCGTCTGTCGCGTATACGCGAGGGGGGAACCCCTTACGTGTGCAGTTCTCGAAAGCACACTGCTGCCCTGGATTGAAGATGCGCCATGCGAACCCAATCCGCTGTCGCTCGGGCAGCGACACCCCCGACGAGTCTGAGGCATTCGTGATATTCTCGATCATCGAGACATACCAGTCAATGGCATGACTATCATCCGAATACCATTCCTCGTCCTCACTACCATCCTTTCCGACGAGATTAGGGAGTACCACTTGACCGTTCTTGCGGTAGTCCTGAAGCTTGGTCAGTGGCCTGTCATCGACGTACTCAGTACGTCGTTTGGCAGTGATCGCTGACAGCCGCTTCCACTCGTCGACAGCCTTGGCCGTGTCTGGGGGTGAGGATACGGTGCTGTCCACGGCACCGGCATCGACCTCCGACGGCTCGGTTCCAGGTTCCAGTGGTGCAGTAGACTCGCTACTCCTTTCCCGGGCTGGAGCCTTCTTGGCTGCGGATTCCTTCTTGCTACCTTCCTTCTTGGGCACCTTAGGGATCTTGAAGTCTTTCAAGGTGCCCTTGGATGCCTTCGATTCAGTGGGCTTCTTGCCTGAAGGGGTAGCACTTTTCGATGGAGCAGGTGTCGACGGCTCGTCGACCTCCATCTCATCGGGGGAGGAGTCCCTCGAGGCGGCAGCAGCCGCGACTTTCAAGTCGCGCTTCTGCTGCTTAGATGCCTCTTTCGCCTTCCGGCAGAGCTCCTTCTCCCGCTCCTGGGACTCGGCCAAGGCTTTCTGTGCATCCTCGATCTGCTTCAGAAGGGCTGCACTTTTAGCCGAGGTAGACTCGAGCTCTTGCTCGGGTCTGGTCCTCTTGGACTTCTTCTTCTTCTTCTTCTTCTTCTGCGACTTGTGGCTCGCCGAAGAGCTGTACCCTGACTGCTCGTCGGACGAGGACCCCATGGTTCTTCCTGAACTGCTGGGTTCCACCAGGGAGAGAGAAGACTCCGGGTCTCGAACCGTACTCAGACGGCACGAGACGTCGAAGAGGATCTTCGAGGTATTTCGATCCGCACTCTGGCGGGTCGAAGCCTCGAAGGTGCCTTCGATGTACCTCGAACCGCACTCAGGCGGCTCGAGGGACCGAAGACTGGAGCCTCGAGAGAACACGAACCTGCGCTCACGCAGGTCGTGTCCCTCGACACTTAGGCAGGGGAGACCTCCTACACTCAGGTAGGAAGTCCCCGGGGCAGAGCGTACCAGCTGGAATAAGCTAGGCTTAGTCCAGCTAATCTGCGTCCGACTCTTACGAGAAGGCCGCAGATGTGACCTCCGTGGTGTGCGGCGCGGCCTTTTATCCCTGTGGCGCACGCCTCTGATTGGAGGAAGGGCCTACGTGACCGAGGAGGGCGAACCCTATTGGTCCACAGCGCATCACGCCATGACCAAATAAGGTAATGCTCAAAAAATAGAACGACTCACTCTCCCCTCACCGTCACGCTCTGGTTCTCCAGTCGCAATGTTTGCATATGCCGTTATTTCCTATGCGGTCTATGGGTTCCAACACTATTAACATGGATAATCTGGGCACCCCCCCTTCATCAGACTACCGGGATTAAAAAAAATGGTTCCAATATGGATCTACCCTTCGGGCAGAATCCACCAGCCTATGCTGGGAACCCATCCTCACAATCAAAATAAAAATCGGAGGCCCCAAACTTCCATGTTTCTAGCGTCAGGTTGTCTCAAACTAAGAGGCGATCGCATGACTTCTCGTTGTGTAATTTTTTTATTCACCGTCGGCTTCACGTCCACAGACAGATTTACTCAAGAACGGCACCCGTTATTTTAAAGCCTCGTTAAAAAAACAGGTTAGTAAAGCTGCTGCTTAGTATTGTGCGAATCATCGATTACTGAGTAGGGTTCAATCTAGGACTTTTCCTGATTCTAACCTTTACCGTTGGAACGAGTGTTGAGCCTCGGGGCAGGTTACTATCACCCCCTCCTAGCCCGCCGTCCTTTGATGTGGCTTGGCCGACCGGGCTATTAACCCGTTTCCGTCGGCGTCTGCCTCCCATCGCTTGTGACGGTGTGGATGCAGGAGCCAGAGTGTTTGCTCTGGGTTTCCTTTCATCCTCGACACTCGCTGACCGTTCCTTTGATGAGCCTTGGTGCTTAAGCCTCGCTCGAGTCATAGGTCCGGCCTGGAGTGACTGATCTTTGACTTCAATCTAAACGTTTCGATGTGAAGTTTGTTCAGTCGTTAGTACCTTCGAGGGGGGGTCGGACTTCCGACATCCCTTCCAAGGCTGTTTAGATGTTTTCGACTTATCTCGACGAGCCGGTCGACCACGGCGCCGCTTTGATGGTTTACTGGCATCCAACACCTCCACCTCGCTCAGTTTTCGAGCCTTTTGCTGTCGTTTTCGATAACCCTGCGTAGTTTGTTTTTTAGACTGAACTTCCGGTCGCGACCTTTCGATCTCTATTTCGACTTGTCCAGAAACAGACTTAGCCCTTTTCGTAGCCTTACGAGAAGGTGAATCATCATCAAGTTGTGGTTGCAACAACTCGACAGTTTGTGATAGTTCTACGCCCAACCACCGGCGCACTCTATCAACATTGCTCTTTTGCAACCGCCCGCGGGATGATCGAAGTAATAATGTCGACTCAGAGAGGACAGAATCCACTACGAACGGCCCATCCCAGTTGGGAGCAAGCTTCATAGCTGCCTGGGGGGTGTGGTACCTCACCACCTGTTCCCCAACTGAGTACCTTCTCTGCTTTAGCCCATAGTCATACCCGACCTTCTGGCGTTCCGCAGATTTACCTAGATTTTCTCTTACCATGCTGTAACTCTCTCTCAATCGGTCACGAAGTTGTTCCACGAAAGTGACGGAACAAGGGACTTCGAGTGGGTTCTCGATTGAGCCGAAAATCACATCCGCTGGCATGAGAATTTCTTCCCCGAAGACCATCATATTTGGACTGCATCCAGTAGAACTGTGTTCAGAGCTGTTATATGCGGACACCACATACTTCGCCTGTTCATCCCAGTCGTCCATATGTTTGTCTACCAACATAGTCAGACTCTGAATCAATGTTCTATTGAACCTTTCTACCTGACCATCGCTCTGTGGTCTGTACGGATTGGTTCTCTGTTTTACAATCGTCAAATATTCACACATCTCAGAGAAGAGTCGAGACTCGAATTCTCGACCTTGGTCGGAATGCAGAAGCAACGGGACTCTAAAGGTCAAAACCCATTCGTCCACGAAGGCCTCGGCACAGGTCTCTGCTGTGTGATTTGGTAGGGGAATAGCGCGTACATACTTGGTGAAGTAATCCTGGATTACTAACATGCAAGTATTCTTGTTTAGCGTGGGTGCAAATCCCGAGATGATATCCATAGCTATCCTCCCGAATCTCACCCCGAACAACTCTTGGTGCAGAGGAGACTTACCCATGCCCTTGCCGGGCTTTACCAGGCAACAGGTAGGACAATGCCGAACCCAACGACCTATGTCCTTTCCCATTCCGGGCCAGTAATATCTCCTTTTCACTTTCTCGAGCGTTCGTTTACGACCAAAATGTGCCGCTGTTCGGTGTCCATGGCAAAAGGAGAGTACCTCGCCCCTCAGTTGGCGTGGTACAACTACTTGAATCGTGCATCTAGCTCGACCCGCCTCGACTTTCCAGCGACACAACAAGCCTTCACGGAAGGTTAATAGAGGCCATTGCCCTACTAATTTCCGTACCTCGGCGCTCTCGATTGATACATCAGGCCTAGTGGGTTTAGCCCCCTTAACTAGCCATTCAGCAACTCGTTTAATGTCGGCGTCCGCTTTCTGAGCATCAATGAGTTCATCGAGATACCAAAATGCAACACCCACCCGGCTGTCTACTAAACTACTTACAGCTGCCAAAACAGCATTATGACTGCCGCAGTCTGTGCAATCCGACCTCTGGCATAGCCGCACAGGGATACGACTAAGACCATCGGCGTTTAGATGTTTGGCCCCACTTCGATGTTCGATCTTAGAGTTTTCGAGACCGAACTCCGAAAGGTGGGCCAGCCACCTACCCATCATCCCTTCAGCTTCTTTGAAATTTAGGAGCCATTTCAAAGACGAATGATCGGTACGGATAGTGAAGTTACCACCATAGAGGTAGTGCCTAAACTTCCTGGTGTACACGACAACCACCAGCAGTTCCCTTTTGGTGGTGCAGTAGTTCCGTTGTGTTTTACTTAGAGTGTTGCTAGCAAACGAGATCGGGACCTCTGCTCCATCCTGCACTTGGGATAGGACAGCCCCGATCGCGGTATTACTAGCGTCAGTGTCCAAGATAAAACGACCGTCGGGTGTGGGGAATCGAAGTACAGGTGTCTCCTTGAAACTTCGTTTTAGCTCGACAAAGGCACGTTCGGCTCTTTCCGTCCACGCGAATGCCTCGTAACAACCTCTACTACCTTTAGGTTTTTGGATCACTAAGTCCTGCAAAGGACTTACGAGTTCCGCGAACCCTGGGATGAACTCTCGGTAGTAGGAACAAAAACCAATGAAGGATCGGATTTCCTTCACTGTAGTGGGCCTAGCCCAAGTCATTACATTGCTAATTTTCCCCGGGTTGGCTTCTATACCCTGTTCAGACACGATTCGGCCCAGGTACTCGACTGAAGTCCTAAAAAGTTGACATTTTTTAGGTTTCAACTTTAGTCCCCATGCTCGAATCCTGTTGAAAACTTCTGCCAGATTCCCCATTGCTTCATCCGTCGTTTTGCCGAAGACGATGATATCATCGAGGTAAACCAGGCAACTTTTACCCAGCAAACCTCTCAACATCTCCTCCATCATTCGCTCGAATGTGGCGGGGGCGTTACACAAACCAAACGCCATTCGATCGAACTCGTAGAACCCCCTCTGGTAGGAAAAAGCGGTTTTCTCGACGTCGTCGGGATTCATCCCGATCTGCCAATATCCAGATTGGAGGTCGAGACAACTAAACCACTTGTTTCCTCCGAGGGCATCCAAGGATTCGTCGATGCGCGGGAGGGGGTAGGCATTTTTCTTAGTCACTCCATTCAGACATCGATAATCGACGCAGAATCTCATGGTCCCATCCTTCTTCGTCACCATCTGGACGGGACTGGACCAGGGACTAGTACTTGGCCTAACCACCCCCGTATCCAACATCTCCTTAAGTTGCTCATCCGCCGCAGCTTTCTTGCTGAGCGGAATCCTTCTATAAGGGACTCGGATAGGTTGTGCGTCACCCGTGTCGATGTTATGCAGACATCGATCGGTGCGCCCTAACGGTTCATCTGGGGATTTAAAGACATCCACATGCTTACGCAGTAAGGCGGACAGCTTCAGTCTTTCTTCTGGCTGGGTCAGGTGGGTGTTGCCATACATGTCCAACAGCCAGGTAGGGAGCCCCCCCGTGCGGGTGCTCGCGATTTCCGCCGTCTCGATGTCTGCAGCTTCTTGCTCGAGACGCATCATCACTGATCCTACCTCCGGTGAAGAGAGTTCACCGTTTCTGTCAGCGTACTGTATAGTACCGACCACCTGGCCTTTCTCCAGGACAATGTCTCGATTTAGTGGATTACAGACGGGAAACACTGTTCGACGGACATTGCTGACAAGGGCAGCCTCACCAACCAACCCAAAACTTCTCAAAGTTTTCAGGTCGGGTTCGACTATGCCCTGTCGGTCTCTTTCCAGACCGTCGGATTTTACCAAGACATCGCACCGATGTCTGGCAGGTATCCTAGTGGTCTGTGCTACTGAGGCTATCGATGACACTCTCTTCAGTTTACACTGATGGTGCTCTTCTACCGGCTCGGTCATGACCAATTGACCCGTCCTTGGGTTCAGGATCATACCGTATAATGCCGCGAAGTCGAGCCCCAGAATGCCATCGTCAGCCACATCGGCCACTATTGGGCTAAACACATAAAGGGTCGATGCGACCTTAAGAGGTAGAACCAATTGACCATAGGTCCGCATTTCGGCTCCAGACGCAGTGCACGCCTTTATTCCCTCGTAGAGATTATCTGACGGCACCACTAACGTTTTCGCGAGTTCCCAAGAGACAATGGTGTGGCTGGCACCAGTATCTATCAGGAAGTCTAGAGAACGCCCTCGAATCTCCGCAGACAGGTACCATCGTTTCCCCGACAAGGGGGCGGTTCCTGCTAGCATTCTCAACCCTACGTCAGTACTCAGATCGATCCCTCTCTTCTTCAGAAAAGAGAGACAGGGATCATCTGAGGGAAGCTCTGTTGCGCAGACTCTGGCCAGCTGCCGCATCAGGGCTTCTCTCCCGGCGTCGACTTTCACTTTCGATCCAGTCGAACCCTCGACCTCGGAGTTCGGGCTGCCAGCGCCCTGTTCCTTGGCCATTGAGGCTTTTTCTAAACCGACATCTTCGGAACCCGACCGGTGATCAACCGGTGCCGCTGTGGTAAAGGGCTGGGACGGCCCTACCGGGACCTTACCTAGTTCCCTCGAATCTACTGTCGTCTGATCAGGAGTGCCAGAGGTGCTGATACCTTGGCTTTTCGATGGTCGGGCAGCTCGATTGCCATGTCGAGCCGCCCGCCTCAGTTTTCCGTCGCGTCAGGTGGTAGTCCTTTAATCGGCTCGGGGCAAGTTCGTGTGAAATGCCCCTGCTTCTTGCAGTTCCAACACTTGGCGTCGGACGGAGGGGTACTCGGCTTCTCCGAGTTAGTAACAGGGACATCCCCTCCCTCGATAACCCTGAGTAAATTCTTCAATTGACTCAGCGAGAAGGTCTGCTCCTGTACCTTAGGTTTGGAGGCCTTGTTTGATGTTTTCGATTTACCTGCGGATTTCTGACTTTTCTTAGTCTTACTCCCCGCCCCGGGCTTCGAGTATGAGGACACTTCCCCCTGTCCCTCCTCGACCAAAGCGGCGTCGGCCAACGCCGACAATGCATTTGTCGAGGTAGGATTCACCAACTTCGGCAGGAGTTGTCGTTTCCGCAACAACTCGTCTGCCAAGTCCATGAGATCCTTGAGGGACATGTAAGTGCGCCACTCTCAAAGAACGTCATACAATCCTCCTATGAACAACTGGTTGACTTTGGTTATAAGCCATTCAACCGAGAAGTCCACACCTGGATAGGCATCACCGGCAAGACGTCTCAAAGCAAAGCCATAGGCTCTAATGCTTTCGTTCTTGCCCTGGCGTCTCTTCTCCATTGTGACAATGGGATCTTGGAGGCTAGAAGTCATGGCTTCCGTTACCATGTCGACCAGTCCATCCAAAGTCCCATCTCCATGCTCTTCCCATAGCCACACAGTATCAGCTGCGGGGCCATTTTGGAGTAACATGAGGAGTTGAGCTAATGCCATACTCGAGGTCCACACATTTACTCGACGGACGTGATTGAATCCGTGGTACCAACGGAGCCAATCGTCCTTCCATGTAAATGGAGGGCACTCGACTGACCTAGTTCGGGCTGGTTCATGCCCGATAGAGGTATTTTCAAACATTCTGCTTGATCTCCTGACCTGATCAAGAGCGAATGTTGTACCTCTTCTAGGTATTTGATGGTCCATCCCCATGTTTCTCATAGTCGTGTCTGCACAACTATGATTCATCCCCCAGGGGTTACCAGAATCAGCGTCACTCAGGCGCGAATCCTCGAACTTGATATCCCTATATTTGGGTGGATCAACATGTTGTTGGGTCGTGGTAGGGGTCGAGAACTGTCCGATCACTCCACTTAGACCATCGGTGCACGGCATCGAAGGAACTGGTTGGGTCCGACGTGACCTCGAATCTACTTTCGAGATGTCGTCGATTGCCCCCACCATTCTATCTATCTCAGCCTGCTGTTTTGAACGTTCCGCCTGTCTTAATTCCGACACTAGGAATTCCAGGCGGGCATGTTCGGGCTTCGAGAGATCTCGTTGCTCGCTGATGGCAAAGAGCTGCTTGACCTCCTTCATGGCACGATCAAGCCACTCTCTGTAGTCAGGGTTTTTGACTAGGTCCTCTTGAGTGGCAACTCTAGTAGTGCTGCATTCACTACTTTGTTGCCTCTCTCGAAGTCTAGCGGCACACAGTTTCGAATCTGTCTGCTCCTTCAGACGTTCCTCGAGTGCGAGTTCATCACGAACTTCTTTATTCACCCTGGCTTCATCAGCCTTCCTGCGAGACGATATCTCTCGTCGGAGCTTATCGATTTCTCCACGCATGGCTCCCAGAGTATCCGAAACCTTCTGATCTTTCAGTGATTGGGCTACTAGGGATTCAGATTTCAAGGAATTAAGCTCGGCCTCGTGCCTCGCTTTTTGTTCCATTAGAATCTGATATTCCGCCATTTTGTTTGCGTGTTCGATTCATTCCTCACAGCGACGACGCATTTCTGCCTCGTCCCTGGCTCGAGCATCCTCGTCAGCTTGCATCTGACAGAGTAACGACTCCCGTTCCTGACGTAGCTGTTTGACCTGTTTTTAGGGATTGACAATCCATTGCTGTCAATCGACTACGCTCGATCTCCAACTTCGTTGCAAGCAAGGACTCTTTTTCGCTAGAGAGCTGCTTGACCTTCTCTTGAAGATCAGTAAGTTCTCTATTCGCGATCTGAGTCTTGTTCGAAGCCTCTAGCGCTTGCTGCCTAAGCTGTTCCAATTTCAGCTCTATTTCTGTACTCTTCTCCTGAGCTTTCGTGGTGTTACTCGCGAGAGCATCAAACTGCTGGCGACCCTGGCGCAGTTGGCGTTGCTGCTCTTGCAGCAACTCCTCGTTGAGTCCCCTGCCACTGTCCATACTTCCTTGTATCGACACGGGCGAGGGACCCTCGAAGGACCAACTGCCAAGGCCCATTGGAGTTCCCACGGGCGAGGCTGATTTTTCTACATAGGACAAACTCTGTGTCCTCAAGAAATTCTCAGCCGCCGGAGAGAGTTGAGTCGATACTCGCCAATTGAGTAGTCGGCTCCTTTGATACAGGCCCAACGGGTCAGACGATGGACCTATTATCAGAGAGTGGTTCAAACCACCACCGATTAGTGGATCGTTTCTATCCACTAACGGGCCTGTAGTCACTTGATGTTGGTGATTGGGGTCATCATCTTCATCCAAGTGACCCTGCATGTCGAACTTAAGCTCGCAGTACCTATGCGGACTAAAGTTAACAACTGGTCATGGCACCAGTGTAGTGTTCTACCCCTCGATGTTCAATCGAATCTTTCGATAAACAACGAAGAACAACTATTCAGGTTCCAGTTAAAACTTTATTGTCTAATAACACATAGGCATCAGCCGTTCTCGATCACAGTTACAGGTGGCAGAGTTTGAACTCTATAACAGGTTCGACACTAGGCCTTCTAGTGTCAACAGTTGATATTCCACATACACCCCCTCTGTGCAGCAGCACAGAGGAGTACTAGAATATGGTAGCCGGGCAGCCGCCAACCATCGCTCACGATGGTCAGTCGGGGCTGGACTGACCCTGAGGAAGGCCGTACAACAGCCTTATATACACTGGAGTCGAGGGCCACGTGACCAAGTGGTGACGTGGCGCTGGACTCCAGCGTCCCCAGGCATCAGGTAATAGAGGTGCTCTCGATGTCGCCCACGAGGACCACGAAGGTACCTCGAAGACGACGCGGGACCACCACATAACTATAAGAATATACATCTCTATACCACTACTATCCTCGAAATATGAACACAATTGGTGTGTACCTGAGAAATATTAAACAGCGTTATGGTAACAGATCTTGTAGGTTTATAGCACCAATTACTTTGTTCGACTATTGACAAATTGACATATTTTATAAGATCGAAGTTCGATTATTATAACAGAAACAATATTTATATGCGTAGGGTAAGAGGACTAGTGGTTAATTAAATTATATATAGTATGGTTCTAAAGCAGCCCACCGGCGTAGTGGGTCTGCTGTACAATAATAATTAACTTCGGGGTGTCTTCGGGGTCGTTCACTGCTTGTCTGCAGATCCATTTGGCGAATGATGGACTTGGCGGTGGCAAGCCGCGTCGCTGTGTGGTGTGCCCTGATCAAGATGGGAAGATGTAGATACGTCCATTGGGTTCCGTGGGTCTGCATCCGTCCGGGCATCCATCGGGTTCGGGGCACAGTCTCAGTGTTCGAGGATCTCGTAAGGTAGGGTCATCGACTGTACTTGCCTACATCGAGTATTATAAGTCTGTCTCCATTACCGTTTCCCCAGAATGGGTTTCCGGATTGGAGTCCAGACTAATCAGGTTATCGACCACTGTAGGCCACAGGGTGAGCCCCAATAATGTCCTTAGAAAATAAGTTTCGTTCCAACAAGAGGGGGAGTACAAAATTTTTGTGGTTTTGTATAGGTAATGACCATAGGAATCTTATATCAAAAGTTCTCCGCTCACCTCCCTGCAGTTTTTGCGTAGGTCAAGGTCAAAGGTCGAGAATTTCCCTCTTTATTCCTATATAAATCTGTAAAACCCAGTAATTAATTGTATGTTGTCTATGGACTAGGCTAAAAGGCTAGAGGAGAGCATTATGGCTTAGTCTAAACCAGAAAATCATGCTGATTTAAAATATAATTGATACATTGGTGTGAGTATAATAGAAGTACCCAAAAAATGGGCTTTAAAAATAAAAAATATTATTGAAAAATATGTTAAAATATCAAAAATCAGTAAAACATGAAATAAACCCTCAATAATCCACCTAACACTTAAATGAGTTAGATGGTGGGTGAGGAGCATAGTAAGCATGACTTAATTAGGTTATTAAGCCTTGACCTACTTAATTAGGTCAAAGGTCACAGACACAATATCTGCCATATCTCTGGTTCTAGGAGGGCTTTCCGCACAATTTTAAGTTCTAAATAGGGATTTCTGACATAGAGGAATAGATTGGACTAGGTTTAAACCTACTAGGATGCATTTGCAAGTCTCAAAATCTGAAATCAATATTGAATGTCTGTGTGAATACAGATGTGTGGTCAGAATGATTTAAACAGATAACATCACAGGTAATATTGTAATATCCCATTTGTGATGGGTAGAGGGGCTTAAAATAATCATATGTAGGCTGGTAAGTGTTTAATCAGCTTGCAATAATTAGATTTTAGGCCTTGACCTATATCTAATTAGGTCAAAGGGCACAATAACCATATTTGCCGATATCTCTGGTTCTAGGAGAGCTTTCTACACAATTTTAAGTTCTAAATACGGGTTTCTGACATAGGGGAATTTATTGGTGTATGTTTTAACCTCCTAGAATGCACTGTTGTCTATGTGAGCCCTAAACATGGAATTATATTCAACTGTGTCTCCAACCATATACATGCGAATGAATGAGAAAGAAGGCAAATTGTGCCATCCAAGTAGTGTTACATGTGTATCCAATGATCTTAATTGACATAAGTAATTTCAGCCTCATGCTAGAGTACATTTTTCTTTCACAAAATTGGCTGAAAATGACAATTTGTCTATTCTTTACCATTGCTGTAGTGCCATATCTACTTTAATTTACTTAATACTATATTTCCACCATTATTATTCAATGAGGATTACTAACACAAAACTATTGATGTGCTTGATTGGTCAATACAACCAATATTGAGATATTTATGGTCATACTAGTGAACATTCCCGTAGAAATCTATTATGTAATGCCCGCTGGAAGCAGCCAAAGTGCACAATTTTCTTTGGTAGTGCCCCCTGTTGTATTGATCATGTAACTCTGTTGAATCACTTGTATAGGCTTGGTCTTGCCCAAAATAATGCAAGGATAGGGGCTGGGGTGGGCTGACCTATTATAAGGAGTGGAATGGTCACTTGTGGGGGAGCATAAGGGGTAAATTGTTAAGGCACCCCCTCTTAAGGAGTTATCCTGTTGTTATACGTTGTGTATACAGCTCTGTTTGAACTAAAAAATGGACCCCTGGTGCACCTTTTAGGTGCAGGGAGGGATTTCTCTCAAACTTTTCCAAGACTTCTTTACCAACATACACTGGTATAAGAGGGGGGAGGGATTCCAAGATCCCCAGGTGCAAATGTCATGCTAGTCCAGCATAAGAAATACCTTAGTACTGAAAAAAAACCTTGTAGAACAGCACAAAAAAACCAGAGGCACTCACTATATGTCAGAGGCAGGTGTGCGCAGCTGACAAGGCCACTTTTTGATGACAATCCATCTCATTTAGGTTCTAGTTTTCATGAAAATCTATCCCTTTTGAAGTAAACCCTTCTGATCATAGGTGTACCTCAGGATTAAGGGTCACCTTTATCCCAAAACCACTATCACCATGGATTTGTTTGTCACAGGCCAGGCTGTACACCCTCATCAAAGGTGAATCGAGTGCCCCTCCCTAGTACTTACCCTCCAGGTTTCATGTACTAGCTTTTAGCTTCTTCAAAAGGTGGGAAAATTGTTGATTTCTGATTCATGCACATGACAGCACATCCTAGGAGGTTCAAACAAATTCTAATGGATTCCTCTATATCAGAAACCCCTATTTAGAGCTTAAAATTGTGTGAAAAGCTCTGCTAGTACCAGAGATATTGGCAAACATGTTTCTTGTGCCCTTTGACCTAATTAGATATAGGTCAAGGCCTAAAAATCTAATTATTGCAAGCTGATTAAACACTTACCAGCCTACATATGATTATTTTAAGCCCCTCTACCCATCACAAATGGGATATTACAATATTACCTGTGATGTTATCTGTTTAAATCATTCTGACCACACATCTGTATTCACACAGACATTCAATATTGATTTCAGATTTTGAGACTTGCAAATGCATCCTAGTAGGTTTAAACCTAGTCCAATCTATTCCTCTATGTCAGAAATCCCTATTTAGAACTTAAAATTGTGCGGAAGCCCTCCTAGAACCAGAGATATGGCAGATATTGTGTCTGTGACCTTTGACCTAATTAAGTAGGTCAAGGCTTAATAACCTAATTAAGTCATGCTTACTATGCTCCTCACCCACCATCTAACTCATTTAAGTGTTAGGTGGATTATTGAGGGTTTATTTCATGTTTTACTGATTTTTGATATTTTAACATATTTTTCAATAATATTTTTTATTTTTAAAGCCCATTTTTTGGGTACTTCTATTATACTCACACCAATGTATCAATTATATTTTAAATCAGCATGATTTTCTGGTTTAGACTAAGCCATAATGCCCTCCTCTAGCCTTTTAGCCTAGTCCATAGACAACATACAATTAATTACTGGGTTTTACAGATTTATATAGGAATAAAGAGGGAAATTCTCGACCTTTGACCTTGACCTACGCAAAAACTGCACGGAGGTGAGCGGAGAACTTTTGATATATGATTCCTATGGTCATTACCTATACAAAACCACAAAAATTTTGTACTCCCCCTCTTGTTGGAACGAAACTTCATAATTTGGTGGCTCACCCTGTGGCCTACTGGTGTTCGGGCTGGGTTTGTGGCAACCGTGGCTGCTTCGGGAGTAGAGGCCAGCACGTCGGTCTGTCTAGTCGGGGTGACAGTTGGGGCAGCAGTGGCGCCTTCAGACTCCCTACCGGGTCCAGTTGGGGGCGCGCTGGCGGAGGCTCTCAGGGTGGGCATGCTAGTGAATCCTCGAGTCTTTCATGAAGCAGCCGAACACTGCCATGAACCGAACGTCCTGATGGTCGTACTGGCTTCTCAGCTCCTGAAGTTCTGACTCATACTTCAGCTTCATGGCCTTGGCCTCGTTTTCCCATTGGAGCGAGGCTCGAAGCTGGTCTCTCGCATGTCCTTGCATGTCTTGTGAGATTCGGGCGATTTCCCGCCGTTGAATCTCATGCAGACATTCGAAGACGCCTTCGGTGACACCTCGAAGGTAGCCGGTGGCCTGACTGATAAGTCGTTCCTGCCACGCCTGGAAGACGTCGGCCTGAATATCACAGGTTTCCTGTGTCCGGTTTCTGATGTAGTCGTCGGGGTCCTCCAGCTCGAGGTTAGATTTCACCAAGTGTAACACATTGGTGGTCCTCATGTTTCGTGCTGGAGGAGTCGGCACAGGAGTCGTGTGAGTATCAGAACCGCTCTCATAGGCGGAGCTCGAAGTGGCAGTGGCGCTCGGGGATGGGGTAGCGGTGTTGGTTCGTCGAGACAACCCAACTACGGCTCCACTTTCATCTATGGTCAGGCCTCGGCCCCTACCAACATCGGGGAGAGGTTGACTGGGGTCTTTCAAGACTAGTTCCCGTCCGGGTCGTTTCGGGTCCACAGGTCGGACCCGCCCGGTAGCAGGAATAGCAGGGGGACCCATTGGCTTCGGTTTCCCTGAAGGCAATAGGGTTTGGGACTCGGGGCCTGGTGTCTGGGTTTCAGACAGAGTGGGGAACTCGTCTGGTTTGGCAGACTGGGCCTCATCTGGCTTGCCTCGGTACCGAATGGCAGATTCGGTGTGACCTGCAAACCAGTCAGAGTGTGAAAGGGTGTTCCGTCCCTCAAACCAGGTCTGGTGGTTACCTGTCGAGGTCCCTGCTACAGGTCGATAGGAACTCGAGCTCAGGGGCAAGACGTGCTCCAGGCTCGAGGGATCTCGGGATGTAGCACCCGCGATCGTGCTAGGATCGGGGGACCTCTTCTTGTGTTCCAGAGCTGGGGCTGGAGACTGTGACTCCGACCTTGGCCGTTTGGCGTCCCGTCGGGGATGGCCACCAGGGTGTGGTCGGGGTCTTCCATTACGGTCGACTGCGTTGGGATCCCTCCTCTGGACTTTGACACGCCAGTGCATTTCGGCAGACATGTCAAATCGGTGGGAACGCACGTTCTTGAGGAAGTAGGCGTCCTGCTTCCCCTCGACCGTGTGGCACAGGTGGTCAGTCCTCATGGTGATGTTCGATCTCTCCTCGGAGGTCATCTGGTCCCACTTCGACATAAGTCGTTCGTGGAGCTTCAGGGCTTTTAATCGAGCATTGCTGGCTTTGAGACCATGGACCTGAGCCAAGTGCTCGGCCATGCGTCCCTGCCTCGTGGTTCTCAGCCCTTGGCATTTCTTATTCTCGTTCTTTTCATTAGAACATCGGTACACGGGCCCGTGGTGCATGTGATGCTCCACGAGGTGTCTGAAGAACGAGTCTTTTGAAGGCCAGACTCTCTCAGTCTCTGCGGCGTTGACGCAGATTTCGAAGGGGCATGTCGGGTTTGAAGATGTCCAGCTCGAAGCTGCGTACTGGAGCTTCGTTCGATGCTCGAAGCCATAGTAAGACTTAGGTGTCTTACTTGTGTCTCCGAGCGATGCTATCCACACGCGATAGAATTTCGCGGGGCCAGAGTCCTTCTTCAGGATTTTCATCCATTCCTCGTCGTCACTATCGCCGTCGCGGTTAGTGGCGGGAGGAATCGAATAGCTGTCAGTGTGACGCTGACAGTCCATGAAACATTTCGGGGTGTAATCCGGGAATCCAGTTCGGGCGTTGACCCACTTGTTTAAGCAGGTCTCGTCAGGGGTGTCCCCCAGGGGCTCCTCCAGTGAGTCGATATTCTCCAGCAGGTGCCGGCTCCTTTCGGCGACCTGCCGGTCACGGTCTCCGTTTCCCTCTTCCTGGATCTCTTCCTCCTCGGCCGCGGTGCTAGTAACGGGCTCCGGGGCCAGAGGGGTCGTTCTACGAGAGGGTCTCGTTCGGGTAGATCTCGAGGGGGATGGGGCGTCATCCTCCCTTGTGGTCTTTCCACTTCGGGTTCGACTCTGCGAGCTTCGAGACGAAGTTGAGGCTGCGGAGTCGTCGCTCTCTTCTGCTTTCTTCTCCACCACCTTTTTCTTGCGGCGGCTCGATTTGGGCTTAGCCTCGGGCTTGTCCGTGGATTCCTTCTTGGCTTTTTCCACGTCCTTCTTAAGCTTCGACTTGCGCTTCATCAAGTCTTTGCGCTTGCGTTCAATGGCCTCTTGGCGGGCATCAAGCTCCTCGAGGCTCATTTCTCTGGCGGTGTTTACCTTGGTGGAGTAGCTAGCTCCACCCTCAAGGCTCGAGGCAGCTTCGGGAATTTTGTTGGCCACGTCTCCGTCGCGAGCAGTCTCGTTGGCCATTCTTTGCTCTTCTAGCTCGAGCTCGGGGTCCGCCAACAAAGCGTCTTCTTCCTCACGAACAGGAGAGTTCTTCTGGGAATCGGACATGAACGCGTAGGTGCGTTCTCGGGGTGGTCCTTGTGGTAGGAGGACTTCGCGGGAGTGAATGCTGGGAAGGCGTTCCTCGAATCCGATTAGGCCATACAGCAGGGGATACGCTGTCTGTGACCTAATTCGGTCGTCTTCGCAGATGGCGTCAACAACGGCAACTAGGCCATCGCTGACGCACATCGCTTCGGCGAGTCCGAAATAGTTCTCGAACCAAATGTCGGAGACATCGATGACTCCGGTGTCGGTGCATCCACGGCAGATTCTCTTCTGTAGATCATAGGGGATCAGCCATGGAGGTTCGCCTTTAAGGCCCAGGTTTTTCGGTGGGCAATACCCATTCTTGCCTGTGGCCGTCCGGATGAATCCTTTGGTCACATTCACGTATCCAACAGCTGGTGGTCGGTCGGTGAAAGTCACGGGGACTTCGATAATGACTGAAGGCGTGGTTCCTTCAGTCGTACTCGGGCGTGGAGTTCTCGGGGCAATCAGCTCTGCACCTCTCGGGATGCTCAGGGTGTCAGGAGTCGTCTCGGGGATAGATGACTCCATTTCAGTGGTGTCCATTAGTTCCATTACTGGACTTCGGGGTGCCTCGTCTTGGGCTCGAAGTGGAGTCGGGTGTCCATCGGGGTTGGCCGTTACGGTCGCCATCACCTCAGACTGAGCCATATTTCGGGCTCAGATGGCTCAGGGTGTTGTTCTCCTTCGTCCAAGGAACAGAAGGAGTCAATGGCAGTCGGAAAGAGAGAACTTTGTCACTATAAGTGGCAGAGAAAACAGCGGCACGTCTTACCTTGGTAAGACGGTTCGCGTGCTGTGAGCGATATTAGAGGCACAACAAGCGAAGCGGGACCATTGCGCATGCGCCACTGCACTGCGCCGCTCCGACATTCCGCTCTCTAGCGCCCCCCTTCCCGCTCGTGGCAGGCGTCCGTACTACCCCGGATAACCAGGGATCGGGGTTGGTTTTCTCCATAGGCCGTTGGTGGACTTACCCCCTCCGCTACTCATATCGACAGGAGTTGGGCAGAATAACATGTAGCATCATGCGTACACGTCAGCCAAGCTGTCTGCCACCCACAGGAACCATGAGTAGGGTGATAATGTCCGGTGTGGTCGTATTTCGAATCATAATCGAGGTGTCTCAACCTCCAAACACATAACAAGACACATAAACAGGACGATACACTCGTTGTGATTTCGGAACATTAAGTAACGGCAGTCCGCCCGGCAATTCTGGGACTGCGTCTCACCTCTCTTCCCTTGTTGTTCAACTGAGATTCTCGAGAAGGTCCAGTGGAACGTGCCAACAGTTTCCCCCTACCTCGAGTTCTCCGTTCCGCCGAGACAGTTTTCTCACGATTAGATTTTAAATTCGTGTCAGTTTCAACCTTTAGGGGTCGTCCTTTCTTTGGCTTTTTCTCATTCACCACTTTAGCAGGTCGGCCTCTTCTCTTCTTAGGGGCCGTACCCTTCATTTTCCTCGGCAGTTTGTTGGTCTTCATCAGAATCTCGTCCTTCTTCTCAGTCATCTGCTTGGAGATTTTGTCGCACTCAGAGTTGGCGGCATCTCGTCCCCTCCATCTCCTCAACCTACACACGTTAGACTTATTCATGCGGCCTGTAGCTAGACTCATAAGCATAACGGTGCTCTCAGATATAACTCGGGTGACCACGTGAGGTCCATCCCAGCTCGAGATCAATTTCTTGCACCTTAAAGGTTCATGCAACCTGAACACTCGGTCGCCCACGCTGAATTGTCGTGGCTTTAGGTGGGTGTCATACCCAACTTTCTGCCAATTCGCGTTCTTTAGTAGCTCGTTTCGAACTACCTCGTAAGCTCTCTTGAATTGGTCTCGCAGAGACTCCACAAACATCACAGTACAAGGGGCTTCGGGGCTTACCCCTATAACACCATATACGAGATCGGCGGGCATTATAATGTCCTCCCCAAATACTAACAAATTAGGAGAGCAGTTCGTCGCGGCGTGCACAGTGCTATTGTAAGCATGTACTACGAAGTCACATTGCTCGTCCCAGTCGTCCTGGCGAGAGTTTACCAAGGGTTTAAGGACTTGTATCAATGTTCGATTGAATCTTTCTACCTGGCCATCAGATTGGGGTCTGTATGGATTGGTTCGAGTTTTACAAATGGCCAAATAATGACACATTTCTTGCCACAGGTTGGACTCGAATTCTCGTCCCTGGTCGCTGTGCATCATTAATAGTGCACCGAGATGTAACACCCATCCCTTCACAAAGGCAATAGCGCAAGTGGCTGCCTTGTGGTCAGGTAAAGGATATACTCGAGTGTATTTGGTGTAGTAGTCCGTTACTACCATCATACAAGTATTACCCCGGGGTGTGGGCTCGATTCCGCTGATGATATCAATAGCTACCCGGGCGAATCGAACTCCGAACAGTTCTTGTGCCAGGGGCATTTTTCCCAGTCCTGGACCAGGTTTATTCCTGCCGCATTCAGGACAAGTCATAACCCATCTTATGATGTCGTTATGCATTCCTGGCCAGTAGTACCTCCTGGCTAGGCGTTCTAAGGTCCTCTTCTTCCCGAAGTGTCCGCTTGTTTTATGCCCGTGGCAATAAAACATAATATCTCGTCTTAGTGACATAGGAATCACTATCTGTAAAACCTTGTCCTTGGTGGGACAGGTTTTCCATCGACACAGTAGACCGTCTCGAATTTCTAGCTCGGTCCATTGGGCTAGAAATTTTCGGGTCTCTCTATCTTTGAGGGACAATGCCGGCCGTTTGGGCTTGGCATTCCTGTTCAGGTAACAAACCACTCTCTTGATAGCGGGATCATTTTGTTGGAAATGTAGGATGGTCTCTTCTGGCCATTCTATAACATTCTCCATGCTGGCGCTAGGCAACGGCGATGACTGTCTAGTTCGAACTGTTGCGACCGCTGCGTTGTGAGCCCCGCAATCATCACAATCGATTTTCTGGCACTTCCTGATAGGCCTCCGGGAAAGGGCGTCTGCATTGATATGCTTCGAACCCGGTCTATGTTGGATCTGGCTATGCTCCAACCCGAACTCTGACAAGTGTGCCAGCCAACGGCCAATCATACCTTCGGCGTCCTTAAAATTAAGGAGCCACCTTAGGGATGAGTGGTCAGTTCGGAGAGTAAAATCGGTACCCCATAGGAAGTGTCGAAACTTTTTAGTATACACCACCACAGCCAGCAACTCACGTTTGGTGGTGCAATAGTTTCGTTGTGCCCTATTCAGAGTGTTACTAGCAAAGGCGATTGGTACTTCGGCCCAGTCCTGGACCTGCGACAGGGCTGCACCGATACTATCATTGCTAGCGTCTGTGTCCAGAATGAAATGATCATCCGCAGATATTTCAGTACTGGCGTGTTAGCAAACAAGTGTTTTATTTGCTCGAAGGCTATATCCTGTTCGTCTCCCCATGGGAAATGTTCCTTTGCCCGACCTGGGGTCCAGTGTGCCAATATTTGTAAGGGATAGCTTACTTTGGAGTAATTCGGCAGGAAGTCTCGATAGTATGAGCAGAAGCCCAGGAAGGATCTTACCTCCTTCGCACATATGGGTTTCTGCCATTCGGACACTGTCTGGAGTTTTTCAGGGTCGGCTTTTACGCCGTCCGGAGTTATTATTCGGCCGAGATATGTAATAGATGATTTAAATAAATTACATTTCTTTGCTTTTAATTTTAGCCCATTTGCTAGGATTCTCTTCAAGACTAGTTCGAGGTTGTTCATACAATTCTCAAAAGTCTTTCCAAATACTATGACATCATCGAGGTACACCAAACAACTCTTCCAAAGAAGGTCGCTCAGCATTTCCTCCATCATAGCTTCGAAAGTGGCCGGTGCATTGCACAGCCCAAAAGGTAGGACGTACTGGAATAGGCCCATGTGGCTCGAGAAGGCTGTCTTCTCCATATCCTTAGGGTCCATCCCGATCTGCCAGTATCCCGATTGGAGGTCGAGGGTACAAAAGTATTTGTTCCCTCCCAATGAGTCTAAGGTCTCGTCTATCCTGGGTAAGGGGTAGGAGTTTTTCTTTGTCAAGCCGTTTAGCTTTCTGTAATCAGTGCAAAATCGAATAGACCCATCCTTCTTCGTGGTCATGCACACAGGGCTAGACCAAGGGCTCGTGCTCGGCACTATGACCCCTTTTTCCAGCTGTTTGAGGATTTGTTTCTCCGCCTCCACCTTCTTTATTAGTGGTAACCTCCTATAGGGTATTTTGAAAGGCTTTGAATCACCAGTGTCAATCGTGTGTAGTACCTTGCTAGTGCGACCTACCGCGCCCCCCGGTTTCCCGAAGGCATCGTGGTAGGTGGCAAGCAGGGCTCGAAGTCCTTCTTTTTCTGACTCCTTCCTCAGGGAAGAGTCATTTACTAACTTCATTAGGTCCTCTGGTAGTCCCCGAACTGTCCCCGCGGGTAACTCAGTTCGAAATTGGGATTCCGAAATGTGTTCAATCAAGGACATGTCACCGATTTTCTCATTCTTTCTCAGATACACAGGTTTCAAACCCCTGTTCATAATTGGGACTATCGCCATGATCCACTTCCCACCAGAGTGTCAACTGAATCTAGCTGTAAGCTAGATAGTGCTTCAAAATTAGGCTCGAAGACAGCATTCGAACCTCGAAATGCATGGTTCAAAGAACACAAAACGTCGCAAGCCGTCCCTGGCGGAATCTTTACTGTCTGTACCACGGTGGCTACCGAGGATACATGTCTCAATATGCATGGGATCTCGCAATTGTAGGGTTGCCTTATTTTCAACATCCCAAATCGGGAGTCCAATACAGCACCATACAAACTCGCGAAGTCCAGGCCAATTATCCCGTCGTCACTTATCTCGGCTATAGTAGGGCTCATTACATACTCGTAGCCCCCCATCCCGATCTGTATAAAAGTCTTACCAAAAGTCTGCATCTGGCTACCGTCGGCCGTGCAAGCATTAACGCCAACTGGTAGCGTTTCATGGTTGCCGGACACCAGACTGAAGAATTTTCTCGAGACACACGAATGGCTGGCACCTGTGTCAATCAAAAATTCCCCAGTCCGCCCCTTCACCGATACAGCAATATACCATCGTTTCCCCCCCAAAGGTGAGGAGTTCTGGGCGAATCGGAGTTGTTCCTTGGAATCACCGATCTCCCATCCGAAGCCCTTCAAGAAGGTTACACACGGATGGTTCGGGGGGAGGTGTGCCGCACTCACTCGCGTCAACTCTTCAACCCAACCTCCCTCTTCTTCGACGTAGGATTTCTCCCTCAGGTCCTGGCATACGTCTGCCCCTACCCCGTCGAAGCCCCCGGCCCGGGCTGGGGTGAGAGGATCCTTCTCACGTACCAGTCCCCCGGAGGGTATTGATTCCTGTACTAGCTCGGGTTCGCCAGCGGTGGCTTTTTGGCAGATTTTCGAATCACGGATCACATCCTTTGCCACGGGTGCGATCCTCTTTAGTTTTCCTCATCCTTTGTCTCTTCTACATAATTAACTCGGGATAGCACAGGTTTTGGGGCTGTACATTCGTGAGCATAATGCCCCATTTCTTGGCAACGGTAGCACCGTAGTCTGCTACGATCTACTCTCCGACGTGTGGGTCTGTTATACATTGTCTCGGAGAAAGTTTTCATGAAATCCTCCATCATTTTCTTCATGTCTAGAGGTTCAGGTGTTACAGTAGTTCTTGGTGGGGACATTACTGGTGTTCGAGCTACTTCCATCTCACGCGCATGGCTGTCTGAGTTGGGCTTTGGCTCCACTCGAGGTTCATTGGCTCGTCGGTTATATATCCGCCGAGGGATATATTTTCGTTTAACGTCTTTTTTAACCTGTACTGCAGAGATACTGCCATCTTCCTCTTCGATCTCTATGATTTTGAAGTCATTATCGGTCAATTCAGTGTACGTCGGTTGGTGTATCCCCGACACAGAAGCAGTACTAGTATTAGTACTCGCACAAACCTTAGTATTTGATGATTTCATTTCTACTTTTCCCGCCATGAGGGTCTTCTTCACCGTCCAGCATTCAATTCCCTCGAACAGGTCAGTTAATGTCGGATTTCGTCCTTTCCAAGCATCTAAAGCTGGTTGTTGCTGATCCTCGTCTCGAAGTCCGCTCACGAATTGTGGTAGCAGATCGTTCAGGAAAAATTTATTGGAAGGATTGGTTCCTGGCCGTGCCCTCTGTAACAGGGACTGCAACTCATACCCGTAGGCTCGAAATGATTCTTGTGGCTTCTGTGTTCGTTTCTTGAAGAGCATGAAAGGGTCTTCACTCACCAAGTTGTACAGCAAAATGCTGGCGATCTCAACTAGCTGTTGGAAAGTGCCCCGTTCGAAGTACACTTCGTTCCATTTTTCGACAGCTATCCGGCCGGGGCCGTGTTTCAGGCATCTGATTAGATGAGGCAAAGCCTCTTCAGGGGTCCATGCATTGCATCTCATGTCATCAGTGAAGTTCGAGAACCATTCTTTCCAAGTCTTTACACCTTCGTATAGCTTGGGTAGAATGGCCTGTCACCTAGCCGCGTTGTTAGTCCGTACCAATTTTTGGCATTGGTTAACACTCCGTTCTCGAATGGTTTCCTCACAATGTGCAGTGTTCGAGGTATTAGCTGATTGATTCAGCATGTCTTCTAACACGCTACTTCGGGACCGGCGCCTCGAAGGTCCCCCTGTAGCCCCCCCAGCCCCGGGAGGGGGTGCAGTCGGCCCTTGGGTAGTACCCGAAGCACTACCCCCTACCGCACCTTGGTTCCCGGTGCCCAAAGGTTCTGATCCATCTACCGAGTTGTCATCATAAGACAGCTCGAAGTGACCTTCTTGTCCATCAGTAGCACTGTATTCAGTTTCGTTGTTTTTGGCAGTAGTGACACTAAATCGTATTCTACGTTTTTCGGGTTCAGTTGTCCTTGCTTCATGATTCGGATCATAGACACTATCCTTTCGGACATGGAGATCGGCATTATTGTTTACGAACGGGTCGTATCGATCCGGTTTTTTTAAAGCCTCGGCTGGTGTTGATGTTGCTACAGGGGAGGGTCCCTTCACGAACGTGGCATCAGTAGGTATTTCGCTTTTAGATAATTTCTGTTGGAGCACTTGTGTCTGTTTCGAAAGATGTGTCTTTCCCCACAACAGGGTCTACTTTATAGATCTGGCCATCACTCTCTATTCCAGACACGTATGTGTCGAGGGCCATCTTTCGCTTTGTCAGGTTGGCTATTTCCAGGCAAAGCTCTTGCTGCTTCAGGAATAAGTCCTGATTGCTGTCTTTAATGGATTCCATCACATCCTCATTATTCAATATGCATTGATCCCGAATCTCTAGCAACTTATTTGCTTCGTACTTGTATTGTTCCATATCAGCCTTTATTTGCTCGGCCTCTTTCTTTAGTTCGAGATTCCTGATGGTGGAGCTAGCTTCCTGTTCCACCAGGTCAACTTCTCTTCTGAGCTTCTCGTTCTCCCACTCGGCCTTAGCGAGTTCTATACAGTCAGCCCTCACTTCCTCGACCCTTTAGTTCCTCAGATCCCTCACTACCTCAGACAAAAATTTTGCACATTTCTCTATGTGTTCTATTATATTTGGACTTGAATTCTCGAATATTTTGCTTCCTCAGATATTTTTCCTTGCATTTTCCAAATTCGAGGAAGAAAGGGCTGACTGTATTCCTTTGCATGACATATGCCTGGTGTTCGAGGTCGCGATTGGCTTTCTCTTTCAATTCGGCTTTTTCCACGAGTTCTTTCATGTCGTTCAACATTCGTTCTTTTTCGGTTTGATACTGGTAACATTGTTTCTCCAGGTTTCTTAGCCTCAGAACTTTATGTTCGGAGTCTTCTATCTTTGGTAACCCTTGGTGTAGGCGAATTCTATTCATGGCGTCGAAACTCAGCTTGGCCTGCTCGCGCAAGTACTCTGCTGCCGACTCAGTAACTCTCTTCGAACCTCCTATGTCGAATACCGAGATGTCTACGTCGTCTAGGGATCGGCGAGGACTTGTTGTTTTCGTTTCTGCTCGAGCTGAGGCTGCTCATTGAGCATCGAGGGTCATCATCGTAATTGGTGGCGGTGTCCCTGTGGACTCAGTGTTTAGTCTATAAGTATAGTTCGCGGCTGGAGTGGGCATCTCCTCTGATCCGAGATTTCGGACTACCCTCTCCACTTTGGGTCCAGCTATAGAGGTATATCCTCTCATTTGTGTTCCGTTAAAGTCGTTAGCATGAGCAGTGTCATTCGGTGTGGATCCCGAGATGTTTGATGCTTCATCTCGAGATCCTTCGTGCTCGTGTTCGGCCTCCAGGGCCGTGCACTAACACCAAAGACTGGTCACAGCACCAGTGTAATGGTTCGGATTAAGGCCTCGACTAGTTCGAAGTGAAAACCAAACAAGGTATCTCGGGTTAGTGCAACAGGCACGTATTTATTTCGGTATAGGTTTTACATCCACCTCGAAGTGTACTGCTTAGCTATGTGCAAGCTCAGGTAAGGGTGGTCCGACTCCGTTGGCAGGCAGAGCCAGACTAACGCCTTCCCCGGCCCCAGGTAGGAGCTGGGGCGAGGCGAACAGTGCTGCCACCACCCTGCAGAGACCAGTGGTCGAGGAGACCTCTAGTGACTACCGGTGGTGGGCGCACCACTCGAAACGCCCTCTCGAGGGAGACGCTCACACTATATCACGATCTACGAGCCCCTACACATGTTACAAATACCTGATTATACATGAGAAGTTTTTGTATTTTAACAAGAACATATAAGCACAATTACCCGAAAAAAAAGAAATTTTGAACTCACGTATGAGTTAACATCTTATAATTTTTTTGGTCAGTTTGTCGAACTGATTTTAGTTTTATATAAGGAGAAAAGTATCTATTTACACTATGATATGACTATGTCTAGCTATTGAATACAGACGGTGTAAGTTTTAGTGACTTAGAAAAATAATATAATAGTACCGTTATTAGATACCAACTCTTCGAGATGGTTTTACAGATCATAAGGTACATAATACTGTATTTTGAAAATATTGTCAACAGGTCGTTACATGTCATGAAGTGAGGTAACAGGAGTCCAGACAATTCAGTTGATGATTCAGCTTTATTGTAAGATTGGCATGAGAGTAATCAATACGGTATACAGTATGGTACTCGCCAGTCTGACCAAGCCATATCCTGGGGCCAAGGCACCTGAGTGTCGTAGGGTCTAGGTTGGAGAAGAATAAGATGATCTGAGCAGGATCCGTCCAGCTTATAAAGGGGGAAAAGGAGCTGCTCGGGGTGACTCATGCCTCCGTATTAGGGCATGTCCAGTGACTCAGTCTGGGGATGAGTAGCTTGGCCCCAGTCCGGTTAGATCCAGTCTGATCCGGATTTGGGGGGGTGAGCTGCTCTCCAAGGTGAGTCACTTGGACAGCTGGGCCTAGAGGTAGTGTATGAGTCATGCATTCCAGTAGGGGTTCACAGGTGGAGCCTGGGGGTGCCCACTGGGAGAGGGAGGGGGTGAGTGAGTAACTCTGGAGTAAGTGAGTCACTCAGCCCAGTAGGCTAAAAATAGGTAACCTTGGGTTCTACAGGGGAAAACTTGGTCAGCTTGGTTAGAGTATGGCGTTAGTAATTATAATACATAGAACAGTCCCTTGACATATCCCCACATTCCCACTCGTCTCTGCATGAGGTTAAAGGGGAGAATACTTATAAGGAAAGGGAGGACACATCAAGTGCATTGACATATTCTGATGTTGACATAAAACAAGTAGCTGGTGCAATTTGTAGAGGGTTGAAAACAATTTTTCTGAGGTGACTTGTGTAGCAGCTGCTGAGTAACTTAATTGCAGTCTGTGTACCGATAGAAAAAGGTAGAGTAGATACTTCGGGATAACAACTGGTATCTTTTTCTAAAACTAAGTGAGGAAAAGTTGGCATCCTCAGCGAGTGAGGCAAACTTGGTACAAAACTTTCTAAAAAAATAGCGACAGATGTGATGCAATAAAGCGGCTTGACTGATTTGGTCTGCCGACAATGCTTATAAAAATAGATTACTTGCTCTTGCAGGTTATGTGTGTTACCTGAGGCTTATGCGAGAATATGATCAGTCAGGCAGCAGTGATGATCTCTGCCATATGCTGCCTTGGGTAATCATGGCAGTACTGGCATTCATATAATAATCATAGTTCAATAAGTTAAGATAGGGTAAGGTTACAAGGATACATGTGTAACCTGGGTACCATGAACAGCAGTGATATTCTCTGCTATATGCTGCCATGGGTAGTCAGGGCAGCATCAGCAGTTACAATCGGTCAGTTATAAGTTAAGGAAACATGAGAATGTACACATCGTCCTGATATACAAAAAGGTAAGCGTCTGAGAAGACGCTGTAGGCAACAGTGAAATTCACTGCTCACGTATTGCCTTGGGTAGTCAGGGCAACAACAGCGGTGATATTCCCTGAGGTTTGACTGTTGGGCCTGACAACATTTTGTACCGTAAGAAAAAAATAAAACAGACATGAAAAATAATCAATGGTCCACCCAGAATCGAGTTTTGAAAAATTTGTTTCTGAATGAAGAAAAAAAAAATTCTGCACTCCGGGGTGGAGTGTGATTTTGGGCCTCAATGGTGGTATTCAACGGGACTTTGAGGTCATCGAGCTGTTAAAAAAGATATTTGTCCTGGGAATTTTAGTGACCAGGGTTGTTCTGGATGGTGTCCATGAAAAGAAGAATAAAAATTCACACAAGTTTTACTACATGACTAAAACCTATAAATACATTGGCAAGGTTGGGCTTGAAAGGATGAGAAAAATGGGACTCTGTAGCACCTTGAAGATTTTGGTGTTTGGTTGCCAGCTGGCCCAGATGCAAAAATCTTTTACAGAGAGAAGGAAAAAAGGGGGTGTACAAAAAAAAGGGGGGGTGACCAGAGTTTTGCACGTACAGGTACTTGTAATGTGACCTGAGACTAGCATCGATTTTAGGAACAGCTTTTCCATAAATAATGACAATGAAATATCGAGCACCTTAGGGGTATTCTTGGGGGGGGTGGTGTAAATTGTGTCCCCACAATGTCAGATTAAACATACTGTAAAAATGGTGTGTGAAAATATTTTATGGGTTCAAATTCAGTTAGTGTTTAGATTTCCAAGAGCTGCCCCTGATACTAGCTGGGGGCAGATGGCTGTGGCTCCTGGGTGATCTTAAATAATATCGCCCGGACGAGGTCTTCCTTCTGGTGGCTGCTCTGTCTATGGTTTTGGTGTAGTGAATGATATTTAGGTCCTTGAAATCTTCCTCGACTGAAGCCAGGTTGCCTGGCTCGGCTGAGGTTGAGGATGAGGAATCCTCATTTTCAGAGTCCAGGGGGCGCGAACTTGGTGATGAGCGCCAGCTGGTTGTGGGTTGATCCTGATATGGTTGGCTGGAAGCTGTTTTAGTGGGGATGGGTCTGAAGGAGTCCAGGTGGGTATGCGGTCTATTATAGGTGAGTTGTTTGAGTTTGATTTTCTTGGTGGCTATTGTAAGGGAACATGGGCACAAGAAACCGTCCGGAGTGTTGGTGCACAGTTTGCACCCGACATCATGGTCCTGGCTGCTGGTGGGGGAGACAGCTGTGTCTCTCCAATGTTTGTATTCAGGGGGGATCAGTGTTCCTGGCCTTACTGGTCTTTTGGTGGGTCGGCCCTCTGCTCTGGTACCTGATGAACCACTGCCTCGGTGGTCGCTGAGGCTGTGGCTGATCCTTGTGGTGGCGAAGGTGTTGTCGCGCTGCTCTGCGTCTGAACAGTCTTCCTGGTCCGGTCTATTATGGGAAAGAAACAGAGAGATAAAATACACTGGTATTAGAGGTCAATCAGGTTGCATGGTTCACAAGCAGGTCCGCATTAATACCAAAATTAACACGGAGGTATTAAGTATCAGTTTTAGACAAAGACCAGTATCTACAGAGCTTTGGCTGGTAGATTTAACACGCGCGGGAGGCTTGTTGCTAAGGACTCTAAGTTAGTTCTGTTGTGATGCGGTGTGGGGCGCCACCAGACGGGCGGAGGATCAGCCGTCAATGGTTTCGGACTTTAGTTCTGGTGTAAAACACCATGCGGCGCCACTGAGTCGGCGTCTCTCCAGCGTTCATGTTAACGGTATGAGGCGAATGGTAAGACTAAATGGTGTAGACTTGCACCATTCCTTTGGTGCGTCTTGGCTGGGGGGGTTTTAGTTTCGAGTGTTTGGGCTTGTAGGGGCTGGTTTGGTGGCAAAAATTTGGAAAAACTGAAAAGGTTTGGATTTTTGAGGTTCTAAAATTGGGCCGAAAAATGAATGAAGGTTCCCGCGGTAGGGTCTACTATAAAAGGGGGTGGACGGCGTTTTTGGCATTAGAAGACGCTGCCTGAGGCTGGGTGAAGGATTGTTGTGCCTTGTGGAGGAAATTTGGAGAATTTTTACGGTCGGCCTGAACGAGGAGAAAACGGAGGATGGAGGTTACGATCTCAGTTTGTGTTCTTGAGAGTGGGGCCGTGTGCCTTCGGGTGCGGCTTGTTGAGCCTGTAAGGTAAGTTGACGGCAATTTAGGGTGACCCGGTTTGCTGAAACGATTGCTGCCAAGATTGTTATGTTTTCCATATTTCAATAAAAAGGCCCTTCTGGTTTTTATTCAGGGTTCGCACCATCTTGGTGCCGATAGGGTGGGTGCCCTATGCTTGCCGGCGTCTCGTTGGTCAGAAGGAGGGACCTGCCGGTGGTTCCAGTGGGCCGTGCGGTGTTTGGTGCTAGGCCCTGGAGGAAAATACGTTGGAGGTGGGTTTTTTTTTTTTGTTAGAAAGAAAAATTAAAAAGGGGGGCTTCGAATTTCAGTTTGGGCTTTAAAGGTGCCTGGGGCAGAAACTAATGAAAGTTCTTTCATTTTCAGGATCATGTATCGTGCTGAGGAGTGATTTGCACTATGTGTGCCTATGCAGGGATTCCAGTGAGAATGTGATGTGAAAAAAAAAGAAAATTTGAAGATCTGAAAGCAGGCGAGGGAAGCCAGAGACTTTACCCTGTGATTTAACATTGTGATTATCCTGTGATTCGCGATATGATATGGCCTGAGGAGCCTCTAATGTGCACGAGAATTGGAGTTTTAATATAAGCGTCTGTGATCACCAGTGATGGGTTTGTGTTGTGTTTGTTGGGGCTTTCCAACTTGGGTGCCGGTCTTAATTAGATTGGTGCAGTGATCGGGGAGTGGTAAGTTGGGGTATGTTGCAAGTCTACTGTCAATATAAACACGTGCTTATGTTGTTGTATTGATATGTGCACCACCTGCGAACGTCGGATTGTGTATTGATGATGCCAATCCCACGTTATAACGTGCGAAAACTGACGTTTGGAGCTGCATTGGGGACACTCAGGTGATGTCATGACGCTGCGTTTGGCGCGAAAACGCACAGACGTAGCGTCGGCATTTGACGTCTGTGATCCGCTATGCAAGGTCCAAACTAGGTCAGTGGGGCTGCTATTGTATAGGTATGTTGCGGTATGTTTGTTTTAGTTGGGTTTGTTTGTCAGCTGATAAGGGCTGATAAGGTATGGGGGCCGGTGTGTACTTGGGAAATGCAGTCAGGATGGCTCGGCATAGCCGGGCAGTAACGTATAATAGTGGGCATCCCCACATGAGGTATGAGGTATCAGTGGGGGGCTATCCGGTGGGATCCTCCAGGTGGTCAGGTGGGTTTGTGGTAAATGACGTATATATGAGGGTATCCCCACATAATTCCTGATCATGGGCTAAATTCTAAATTGACCTACCATCGGCTGGAAGGAATTTGGTAGCTTCATCAGGCTTGGAGGGGTCGAACAGGAACTTATCCTTTAAGGGCTGGAGCTCTTTTGGTCTGTAGCCAGTCAGCTCCACCAAACTCCTGGATTGATGGGATGATCTCAGTGGTGAGAGGTAGACTCCGAGATATCCAGAGCCGGTGACAACTGGAAATCTGGTTGGTCTTTAGATTTAATGACCAGGGTCATGACATGTTGGCTTGAGTTCAGGATTTTATAGATCGGAATTCTCCAGAAAAGGGGGCAGCGGGGGTATCTCTCTAGCTGCACCACTTTGAGCTGTCCGGCGATGATGAAACTAACCTTGGCCTTCCAGTGCAGATGAAGGTGGCGGCCAAAAGGGCTAGTTAGGCGGGGTCTGGAGATCTTGGGGGCCTTAATGAAGGGGGGCCACAAGTTGGGTCCAAACATCATGGTCCCCACCACGAATTCAAAACATCGGTCCCCAGAATGAATTCTGAGGGCGAACTGAGGTAGGCCACTGGAATCGTCCTGCCTGCCGTACGGCCAGTGTCTCCAGCATCTTGCAACGAGGAGGCGTAGCAGATACAACACCACCAAGACCACAGCCATGGACCACATGGCATCATATCTGTTGGGTTGCCGGATGAAGTCAAGCCCTTCGTCCCGAGGGATCTTTGTAGGCGGTGAGGGCCAGTTGTTGTTGGCCTCATTTATCTGTGCCTTGAGGTTCTTCCAAGCTGCTGCGTCTGCCATGGTCGAGGGCTTGAGCATAGAGTGGACAGTGACCAACTGGGCAAGGCGTGTGACGCGCCTGTATGAGTGACACGTGATTACACAACAGAAGATGGCCAATAGCAGGGTCAACAGGTGTAACCAGGGCGAGTACTCCAGGTGGAGGCCGAGGTGCACTCTTGAACTTGCTGACAACAGGGAAGCTTCATCCGACAGGCCTTCAGCTGCATTCCTGAGGGTGAGTACCTCTTTAATTAAAGGTACTATTTTTTGATTGTGTAGGAATTTTAAACGCTGAAAGTTGGGTAGTTCCAGGGGTCAGGGTGTGGTTGTCATGGAAACGTCTGACACATTGGCTGGAGGGGATCCAAAGTGCCGCCATAGGGGGAGGTTGACGGGGCTTATGGCTAGGGGATCTAGTGTGATGTTTTGTATACAAGACATGTTTGAATTTATCATGATCATACCAGCATTATTAATGGAGCATAGGCATGGTACTGTTAATACTGAATAGGCTGCAGTTTTGATTGTAATTTGTCCAGCATTGTGACATTGTAGGTGGGATGGTGAGGTGCTGGTGATCAGAAGGTATGTGTCCCTAGCTATGGTAGATTTGGAATGGGTGCAGCCATGTGTGCAGCAAAACTGCAGGTGTGATGGACTGCATTAGGTAGATCTAAAAGTAGGGATAGGGTGCAAGTGGGGTGGAGTGGTGATAACAGGGGTAGTGGTAGGTTGCAGCTGATAAAGGAGTCTTGTGTACACATGTCCATGTCGGCCTGCTGCAGCTCTATGTAGTGGGCGTGGCTGTTTGACATGGCTATGTAGGGGGGCAGGGGTTGTACTAGTGTATAGCCTGTGGAGCTTGGGTCTGATGTGTGGAAAGGGACTGGGAAGGTTTCGGTCCTAAAAAATAGAATAGGTGTTATCCCCTAGGCCTATGGGTATTGGTATGGTTATAAGTAAGGTAGAGTTGTCGCTCCAGTGAGTGCTCACCCTTCTTTTGTAGTAAAAATCTACCGGTACCCGTAGGATACTGATACCTTGGTGGGCGCTACTGAGGGCGCTGGAGAGGTTGTTTAGACCTAGCCTTAGGGTATCATGGGGAATTAGGGTGGGTGGTAGCTCGCCTTCCATCAAATCATTGATGGCTTTTAGAAGGGTATCTAAGTCATCCTGGAGATCAATGAGAGATTCAATTTGTGCATTTGCTGCAGAAAGCAGCATAGAGTAGAGGTTGTCCTGTCTGGCTTGGCCTTCCAAATTCAGAATAATACTTGGAGTTTAAATTTTGGAGTTTATGGGCCAGGAGGGACAAGGCATCATCAGTGTCATTCTGGAATTCAGATAGAGTATTTAAAGATTTATAATTGTACTCTGAAATGTTGAGCAGAAAATGGGTGGCCAGTTCTACTACATGCATTTTGGTGGCTACCTTTCTGTCTATTTCTGTTACATCTGAATTTAGAAGATCAATTTCGGGCTGGGTTCCTAGACCTATAGTGGCCCTGAGAATGTCGCCAATGATTTGCCCAGGGGCATTTCTGGTGACACGAGTTTTGGGGGTAGAAATCAGATCGAAGAGGAGGTCTAGGGAATTTTGAGATTTGTCAAAAAGGGTGTTGATCATCAGGTCCAAGTTATTAGCTGTGTGTGTGATGTAGGGCGAGGCATTGGGTCTGACCAGGGGGGATACTCTGTCAGGTTTCTGGAGGGTGGGGGTGAGGGATATATTTAGGCTGAAAACCAGGGGGTAGTCCATGAAATTTGACAGCAGGGGCTGGGGCATTGGTGTGAATAGGACTCCGTAATTGGGTCTGAAGATGTTTCCTGTATGTGGCTCCTGATCCACTGGTGGCAGCAATGAGGATGAGTATGACTGCCATAGGGACTGCATCCCTAGAACAAAGGTAAAAAGGGAGAATGCTTTAGTAGTATGAAAAAATCTTTTACTTTGGGGTTTGTGTGGGTGGGTTTTGGTACACCTAGCTGGGTGTGATTATATGTATGAGTGTGGGGGGTTGCTTGGCTTTGGGTGTGAGGTGAGGGTTTTTGGTGTGACGGATGACCTAGTGTATTAGTAGGTTCTAAGCTAGTTGGGGGGTTTTAAATTGTGAAAATTGGTAGCTTACCCTGGTTGGGTTATTCAAATCAGCTCTGGTGGCTGGTGCTGGGGGAATCTAGGTTGCCCATTGGGCACGAGTGGGTTTCAAAAATGGCTTGTTGGTAGGTGAGCTCTACAGTATTTCTGATGACCATAAGTCAGTGAAATACCTGGGAAGGTCTTTGAGGGTTTTTGGATTTGCCACAGTTACCGGTATTAAATTTTTTGTTGTCTTGGGTTTAACCAAGGCATGTTTGATTAAAAATGGCAACCTTGTATCGACATTTTCAGTGATGCCTGTGAGTTTAGTCAATTTGTCTGGGCCAAGTACCATAGCACTTAATGTGGTCTCGGAATTTGGGGGAATTGTGAGCCTTCTAACTGGCCTTATTGTGCAGATTGATGGCGATTTTGGGCCAAAACTGAGTTTGGCTTTGTATTTGGTCATGAAGTTTACTCCAAGGATGAGGGGATGGTTTAACTTAGGGACCACATGGAACCTTGTGATAAATTCTTGTCCCTCAATTAGAAAACTTATATTTAGAGAGTGATTTACCTGTACTGAGGATTTGTCTGCTAGGAGGACTGTCATACGTGATCTCCTACCATGTCTAAAGTTTGGGGTGTTAACAACCTTGTCAGCCATTTTCTGACTGATAAAAGATAAGGATGCTCCAGAATCAACCAAAGCTCTATAGTGGTGGTCATTTATGTCAACAAAAACTGCACCTCTAGTTAACTCGGTACCAATGTAAGAGACCTTACCTTGCTGCCCATACTTATCTGACTTGATTCTCAGTTGGAGGCGTGCCACTCTGCTGCTGCTATCCTCATAACAGTCCTCACTGTCTGAAGAGCTGCCATCTAGGTTTAGCTTGCAGTTGATGTTTGGCTGTTGGAGAGAGTTGACTTCTGCATCACTTTGAATATCAGGTGACTGTTGGCTGGCGGGGGGCGTTCCAGATTTCTTGTCCATATTGGTGGGGGCGGGGTTACAGGGTGCTATACAACCTTCCCCAGAAACCTATTCTTCATCGTCGTAGCTTTCTTCATTATCAATGAAATCTTCATCACCATCATTGTGATCAAGATTATCTTCATCAATGTTGTTGAGATCAGCATCATTGTCTGATTCAGTGGCTCATTACCCTTACTGCCTTTGGAGTATCTGCCGGGTGTTGAGTCCCTGTTTCTTTTCTTGTAGTATGAGGAGCCATCAGGGGGGGTGGAGGTTTTCTTGAAGGAAACCTGTTTATTGTCAGACGGGGCTGTAGCTACAGTGATGATGATTTTATTTTCATCTGAGCTTGGGCTCTTGTGGGAGCTCAAAGATCTCTTGAACTGGGGTGGCTGGGCATTTCTATTTCCAGGTGAGTCTTGGGACTTGGATCTGCCCTTATATTTCCTGAAGTTGGATTCAGATTGATTGTTGAAGCCACTTCTGTATTTGGCATCATACTGCTTGTTGTAGTTGCCACTTGGAGGCCTGTCATCCTTTTTGTTGTCCTGATAATGGGCTTCCTTTCTGGATCTGCCATTATTTTTATTGTTGTTAAAAATGGCAGAGAGGTCTGCTTGCTGGGTGGAGGCAAGGGAGGTTTTGTTTGCTTCAAGACTGAGCTCTTGTTTGAGTGCTAGGCGCTCTGCCTCCTCTATGGATTTGGGTGCCTCGGGGAGGATTACTGTTTTAATCTTGGGTTTTAGACCATTTATCAGGTAATCCACCTGCACAGATTCTTCTAGGCTGCTATTGGCTAGGAGGAGAGTCATGTCGGCCAGGTATTGCTCCACGGTTTCATTTGGCTGTTGTTTCCTATTCCTGTAACCTTTGATGATGGTTGCAGGGTCAGGGGTGCCAAAACACTGTAGGAAAGCGGCATATACAGCCTCATTATCATACATAATGGGCTTCTCAAATATATTAGAGAAAAACCATTGGGCCGCTCTCCCCTTGAGAAAGGTGTACAAACATGAGGCATGGAGATGGGGATGGCGTGGGTACATGTTCCTGATCCAGAATTTGAATTCCATGATGAATTTGGATGCAGATCTGTACTCAGTTGGCTTATCAAGTCTCAGGCTTATTGAAAGAGCTGAGCTGGGCTGAGGAAAGTCTATCATTTTCCAGCATCATTCGTCCCATGCTATTAGTGAAGTGGGACTGCCCTAGGTTTGGGATCAAGGGTGTAGAGTGGGGGTATGCCTGATGATAGCCCGTATGGTGTGCACCCGTGCTTTGGGAGTGCAAGGTTTGCATAGGTATGGGCATATTACCAGGGGTGTGTCCATGTGCTGGAGTGTATATGTCTCCTATCACTGAGCCTAGGGCGCTGGGTCTAGCGTCTGCTTGGGCAGGACCTGGTGCTGCCATCTGGTGGGTCGCGGACAAACCAGGCATTCCGCCTTGGGTCAGCTGGTTTGAGGTGGGCGTGGCATGTGTTAAGCCTGTTGGAGTGTTGCTGTGGAAGGCACTAGGAGGGCTTAATCTGATGTTTGTACCTAGTTTTAGGTTGGAGGCTGCAGGAGGTGCACTCGGGGTCTGAGTGGTGTGAGTTAACCCTGTGCTGACTGGTGTTGGGTGTGTGACAGGGACATAAGCAGGTGCTCTGTTGTCATAGGCTGTGTAAATGTCCCTTCTAACATCGTCCATATTTCTGTTTATTCTCTCAGAAATATCTGCAGCTAATACTTCGGATCTCCTTAAAACATCAGCACTGTCCTCAGCGGCTCTCCTTTGTGTGTGTATCATGCCACGCTCCATTTGAGCTCTCCAGGTGTCCATGTTATCCAATCTGTCATTGACTCTAGACAGTTGGCTGGTATGTTCCTGGCCTACCCTTTTGATTTCAGCAGACAGGAGATTAATTTGGCCAGTAAGTAGGTTGGATAAAGAATCACTGACTGCCTGAGTGCATTCTCTCACCAGATTTCTGGCCAGGTCATCTTGGTCATATCTGGGCGGGGGTGCTGATGCCATGGTGCTGTCTGTCCTGTGCCTGTTAAGGTGAGGGAAAGAGATTTCAGAATCTTCTCCAGCAGTGATGCTGTCCTCTGATGTAAATTCGGGGGCGGTTTGTCTTCTGCTGAAAATATGAGAGGTGGCCCTTACGTTACCTCCAGCTGTTGCTGATTCTACACCTCTTAGCAGCCTGTAATAAGGAGGTGTTTGTCTCCTATGAGGTGAACTGGACTGTGCCCTTCTCCTTCTGGGGCTAGGAAAGGGTGTATAGTCAGATGTGGGTGGGGTGTGTACCGGTACTGGGCTGCTGAGTAGGAACTGGTATGCTCTGTAAGGCAGCCTGTAGTTGAGGAGACCTGGGCTCTAAATGTGAGTCTAAGTCCAGGTGACTAGGAGAGTTAATTACAGGTGTGGACTGTATTTCACTTGGCAGACCAGCAAATCTTAGTACTGGAAACCAGGTAAAGTCAAATTAAGGCCTGGTGCTTGTGATGTGCTGGGTGTGCTGGTCTGTGTACCGGTATTATTATCAACTATGGTTGATGAGAAAGTTTTGTCACTTCTCACAGGTGTTGGTTTAGGTGTTAATAATGAGGCTGGAAGGATAGGATCCAACAGAAAGGCGTCAGGTGACGAGTCAGCTGTTTGAGTAGGCTGGTATGCGTCTGGGGCTGCTGCTACTGCTGCTGCTGCTGCTGGTTGGGGCGCATCTACTATAGTTCGAAGCCGCATATTCGAGCTTCGTCCTATGTTAGTAGCCGTAGTACGTCCTCGTGGTTTTCGAGGTGGCGCTCAGGCTAGCTACCCATACTCGGTAGAACTTCGATGGTACCAAATCATCCATACTCAATCTCATCCAGTCCTCGTCATCACTTTCCTCATGACGATTCCTGGCAGGTGGGATTGAGTACGAGTCAGCATATCGTTCACAATGGCCAAAGAACCTCGGGATGAATGTCTTAAAGCAAGACCTGGTGTTAGACCAGATCTCCTTCTGTTCTCTCGTTGTAGCGTCCTCAAGGGGCTCGTCGTTCTGATCGGAATGCTCCAACAGTTGTCAGTTCATCTCATCCAAGGACTTCGCCATTTCCATTCCCATCTACTTCGATATCAGAAATCTCACCCTCCTCCGTGACTTCGAAGGCAGGAACCGGTGGTGGAGTCTGTACCTTCTTCGGAGTTGTGGACTTCGAAGATGCACTGGCTTCGAACCCGATCGATTCCGAGCTCGGGAAAACCTGGTGGACGCACCAGAGTCCTCACTGTCGGAGTCATCTTTTACCTCTTTTTGTTGGAGAGTCGTTTCCTGTTCCGTCGAGATTTGATCTCTTCGAAACCTTCTTTCTGATCTTTCTCCTTCTTGAGTTTTTCGATGTTTTTCCTCAAGTCGGTCTTTTTCTTGAGGAGTGCTTTCCTGTCTTTCTCCATCTCGGCCTGCTTCTTTTCAAGGTCCTCTAGGGTTTCCTTGACAGAGTCAGGTCGAGCAGCGTCAGGCACAGCTTTGGCGTTGGCGTCTTCTCGAGAAGACTCCTTCGCCATTCAGGTGTCCTCCTCCACCAGTTCTTCATCCTCCAACAGTTTGTCTTTGGATGGTCGAACTGGTGAGCTGGCCTTTTGATACGCGTAGGTGCACTCTCGGTTTTGAATCGGGGGGTGCTTCTGTCACCAGCGATAAATGCTAGGCAGTCGCTCATCTATCGGCATCAGTCTGTAGAACAGACTGTCCTCCGCAATCTCATTGACTACTTGGGTCAGTGCGTCCGAGCCGCACAAGCCACGTTCACACACCTTGATATCCGAGCCGCACATGGCCTCAGCTAAGCTGAAGTAGTCACACCAGTAGGTATCCCTACCGCTGTTGTCTATTTGGTTATCGGCAACACCTTTAACCAATCGCATCTGCAAGTCCATGGCTATGCAGTCAGGTGGCAAACCTTTGCCTCCGAGCATCCGTGGAGTAATCCAACGGTCCTTTCCCGAAGCGGTACGGATGTATCCCTTCGTAATGTTGATCCATCCCCTCAGTGCTGTGTCGAGTCCGGGGACAGTGACTGGCACTTCGAGGATGGCGTCAGCCGGTTCGGGCATAACTATCTCCACTTGGGAGTCTGTTCCTACGCTCAAATGAACTTCGGAACGGTGACTTGGTCCCTCAGGAGTCGGTGGGGCTGGCGTAGAGCCATCGGTGGTCGTCATTGTCAAAGCAAGGACCTCCGAAGTGTCCATTGCTTCCTCGGATTCGGTGACTGGGATGGGGTGTCCCTCGGGGTCGGCGTTTAAGGTCGCCGTTACCTGGCTCTGGGACATTATGACGGGCCCAAGAGCAGTCAGAACTTCTCTTCCCTACTTCGATAAGTTTTCGATTCACCGCCTTGCTGAAGAATTGTAGTTAACATGTTTGGAACTATCCACTCGCCAAAAGCACGTCCGTCTCCTTTAAATTGGGACGCGTGCTGTGAGCGAAAATGGGTGCACAACAACACTCGATGCTACAGTGCTCATGTGCACGGGGGGAATGCACCACTCTCGTTTCTAACCGGCACGCCACCTTTCCCGCCGTGGCAAAAACTAGTACTACATCGAGCAGCGCCCACTGTAGTTCGAGGATTTTTTTCTCTTCGTTTGGTCGTTGCGTTGGTGGGTACCTGCACTGTTCATGCAGTATCGTACGTGCATGTCAGCTTAGCTGTCTGTCACCCACAGGAACCATGAATGGGGTACTTCGGTGCATCCGGCCCTGCTTCGAGTCAGTTTCAAAGTATCTCAACTTTCAAAAACAAATAACATGACACAATACAGGACATATACACTCGTTGTGTACCAGGTCTTAAGTAACGGCAGACCTTATGGCAAATCGTGTGCTGCGTCTCTCCTCTCGTTATTTCTTTTTCAACCCAGGAGTTCGAGGTTGGTAGACTCAATATGTTAACGGTGTACTCAGAGATAATCTTCGTCACCACATGGGGACCATCCCATCCCGAGACCAATTTCTTAGAAGATAGGGGTTCGTGAATTCGGAATACCCTATCACCAACATTGAAATGTCATAGCCAATTTTCTGCCATCGAGCATTCTTCATTAATTCAATTCGAACTAGCTCATAAGCTCGTTTGAAGTGATCTCTCAATGATTCCACAAACAGTATGGTGCATGGGGCTTCAGGACTAATCCCAACCACACCATACACCAAGTCTGCAAGCATAATTATATCTTCCCCAAACACTAGAAGGTTTGGAGAACAGTTTGTCGAGGCATGTACAGTACTATTATAAGCATGTACTACGAAGTCTCATTGTTCATCCCAATCATCTTGGCATGAATTTACTAAGGGTTTCAGGACTTGAATCAATGTTCTATTGAACCTCTCCACTTGACCGTCAGATTGTGGTCTATATCCTTAGGACTGCCAGTACTTTCTGTCAGGGCACAACCAAAACATATTGATGTGGGTAGTAAAAAGGGGGTCTCAAAATACCAGTACTTTCTGGTGGTTCACTGCCAAAAACGTTTTATGTGTAATGGATTTTTCAATTTTTTGGCTACCATACAGTAATAATGTGTATTCAAGGATGGATTTCTCTCTATTTTCAATATAATTTTCGGTTAGTAATACACACTATCCAACACTGGTAGTTGCACTCACAATGGAAAAACGTTTTAAAACATTTTGGCATCCCTTCTATGAAGAGAGGTGTCATGTAAAGCAAAACGTTTTAATGTGTATTGGGAAGTAGAATCATACAGCTGTCTGTGTGCCAAAACGTTTTGGAGTGTTCTGTGGAGAAACATTTTCCAAATTTGTCTGTGTGCCAAAACGTATTGCAGTGTTCTGGGGAGGAATGTTTATCAAATCAAAACATTTTGAAACGTTTTTGCTGCAGGATATGAGGATAAACCTATCCCTGCATGTATGTAATTCTGTATTAGGTGCAGCTACATGATATAAATATGTATTGGCATAAATCCATACTACATAATGTCACATGATGATGCATGATACCAGTACATGTCACATATTGATAAATAGTAGCAGTTCATGTCACATGGTGACACATGGCAACAGTACACATCATTTTGGTGAAACAGGGTACCAGTGCACATCACATGGTGATACAGGGTACCAGTGCACATCACATGGTGATACAGGGTACCAGTGCACATCACATGGTGATACATGGTACCAGTACACATCACATGGTGATACTTTCACCAGTACACATCACATGGTGATACATGCACCAGTACACATCACATGGTGATACATGGTACCAGTACACATCACATGGTGATACATGGTGCAAGTACACGTCACATGGTGATACATGGTACCAGTACACATCACATGGTGATACTTTCACCAGTACACATCACATGGTGATACATGCACCAGTAGACATCACATGGTGATACATGGTACCAGTGCACATCACATGGTGATACATGGTACCAGTACACGTCACATGGTGATACATGGTACCAGTACACATCACATGGTGATACTTTCACCAGTACACATCACATGATGATACATGCACCAGTAGACATCACATGGTGATACATAGTACCAGTAGACATCACATGTGTGATACATGGTACCAGTAGACATCACATGGTGATACATGGTACCAGTAGACATCACATGGTGATACATGGTACCAGTACACATCACATGGTGATACATGTTACCAGTACACATCACATGGTGATACTTTCACCAGTACACATCACATGGTGATACATGCACCAGTAGACATCACATGGTGATACATGGTACCAGTAGACATCACATGGTGATACATGGTACCAGTACACATCACATGGTGATACACGGCACCGGTAGACATCACATGGTGATACATGGTACCAGTAGACATCACATGGTGATACATGGTACCAGTAGACATCACATGGTGATACATGGTACCAGAACACATCACATGGTGATACTTTCACCAGTACACATCACATGGTGATACATGGTACCAGTAGACATCACATGGTGATACAGGGTACCAGTGCACATCACATGGTGATACATGCACCAGTACACATCACATGGTGATACATGGCACCAGTACACATCACATGGTGATACATGGTACCAGTAGACATCACATGGTGATACATGGTACCAGTACACATCACATGGTGATACATGGTACCAGTACATATCACATGGTGATAAATGGTACCAGTACACATCACATGGTGATACATGGTACCAGTACACATCACATGGTGATACATGGTACCAGTACACATCACATGGTGATACTTTCACCAGTACACATCACATGGTGATACATGGTACCAGTACACATCACATGGTGATACATGGCACCAGTACACATCACATGGTGATACATGCACCAGTACACATCACATGGTGATACATGGTACCAGTACACATCACATGGTGATACATGACACCAGTACATGTCACATGGTGATTCAGGGCAGTAGTACACGTCACATGGTGATACATGGCACCAGTACACGTCACATTGTGATGACTGGCACCAGTACACATCACATGGTGATTCCTGGCACCAGTACACGTCACATTGTGATACATGGTACCAGTACACATCACATGGTGATACATGGTACCAGTACCTGTCACATTGTGATACATGGCACCAGTACACGTCACATTGTGATACATGCACCAGTACACGTCACATTGTGATGACTGGCACCAGTACACATCACATGGTGATTCCTGGCACCAGTACACGTCAGATGGTGATACATAGTACCAGTACATGTCTCAAGATGAGACACGGCAGCAGTACACGTCTCATGGTGGTAACTGGCACCAGTACACATCTCATGGTGATACATAGCACCAGTACACGTCATATGGTGATACATGGTACCAGTAGACATCACATGGTGATACATGGTACCAGTAGACATCACATGGTGATTCCTGGCACCAGTACAAATCACATGGTGATTCCTGGCACCAGTGCACATCACATGGTGATACATGGTACCAGTAGACATCACATGGTCATACATGGTAGCAGTACATGTCATATGGTGATACATGGTACCAGTACAAATCACATGGTCATACATGGTACCAGTACACGTCACATGGTGATACATGGTACCAGTACACATCACATGGTCATACATGGTACCAGTACACATCACATGATGATACATGGTACCTGTACACATCACATGGTGATACTTTCACCAGTACACATCACATGGTGATACATGCACCAGTACACATCACATGGTGATACATGGCACCAGTACACATCACATGGTGATACATGGTACCAGTACACATCACATGGTGATTCCTGGCACCAGTACATATCACATGGTGATACATGGTACCAGTACACATCACATGTTGACACATGGTACCAGTAGACATCACATGGTGATACATGGTACCAGTACACATCACATGGTGATACATGCACCAGTACACATCACATGGTGATACATGGTACCAGTACACATCACATGGTGATACATGGTACCAGTACACGTCACATGGTGATACATGGTACCAGTACACGTCACATGGTGATACATGGTACCAGTACACGTCACATGGTGATACATATTGTGACACATGGCACCAGTACACAATTCAACATGACTGCCTAGGCTAATGATTTCTAGATAAAGGTATGACACAGTGCAGTTGCATGTATAAGAGGACCATGCAGGCTAATGATGCGATACATGGCATAACATAATTTCATACGATGATACATGGTATCAGGTCATAAAATTATCCTTCTAAATTTCTACTGAAGGCACAATGGTCTTATATGGAAGGACATGCCTATTTATTACACATCAAAATGTTATGGTCACTGTGGTAATCTTTCTACCAATGTGTTCTAGAACGTTTTGTATTGAAGGTAATACCTGTTTATTACACATTAAAACGTCATGGCCACTGGGGTTATCTTTCTACCGATGTGTTCTAAAACGTTTTGTATTGAGGGAAATACCTGTGTATTACACATCAAAACATTATGGCCACTGTGGTAATCTGCCTGCCAAAGCGTTCTAAAATGCTTTACTTTAAAGGAAATACCTGTTCAGTACACATCAAAATGCTATGGCCTCTGGACTAATCTTCCTATCACTGTGTTCTAAAACGTTTTGTATTGAGGGAAATACCTGTGTATTACACATCAAAACGTCATGGCCACTGGGGTAATCTTTCTACTAATGTGTTCTAAAACGTTTTGTATTGCAGGAAATACTTGCTTAGTACACTCTGATACGCTATGGCATTCAGCCATCGTAGGCATACTCCTCTTGAATTCAGCTTGATACAGAAAAGCCAAATCCTCCTAATACGTATTGCAATTGATTAGCAATTAGGTAATTAATTAAATACAAATCCTGTTATATTGGATTATTTCAAGCTTGCTTATAATATTTTAAGCATTGTTCCAATAAGTAGTCATGTCATTGGAGACCTTGACAAAATATGTCGTCATATTAATTGGTCCTGAATTCAACATGATTTTTCATTTTTGAAATAATTAGCTAATCATCCATTTTCAAGGTTAATTAATGTATATATGCATGTCACTGATAGATAAAATTCCTTTCTTGGCATAAGTCAAAAGTATTTGACATCTTAAATAGAAATGTGTTTCATCCCTGAGTTCGTCCTCCAAAGAGATATTCTACATCGAAGTTCATGAAATGTGCAAAAATCACTGGGAGTTTGGGGCTCTCCAACCTCAAGATTACTGGCATTTTGAAGGGCCCTTTTTACTACCCACATCAATACGTTTTGGAGGTCCACTGACAGAAAGTACTGGTATTTTTGAGGGCCGTTTTTACTACCCACATTAATACGTTTTGGTTGTGCTAAAGATATGGGTTGGTTCGAGTTTTACATATTGCCAAATAATGACACATTTCTTGCCATAAATTCGACTCAAATTTTCTCCCTTGATCGCTATGCATCATCAGGGGTGCACCCAAGTGTAGGACCCATCCTTTGACAAATGCACTAGCACAAGTGGCAGCTTTATGGTTAGGCAGTGGGAATACACAAGTATACTTCGTGTAATAATCCGAAACTACCATCATGCAGGTGTTTCCACGAGGCGTGGGTTCGAGTCCGCTTATGATGTCAATGGCTATCCGGGCGAATCTTACCCCGAACAGTTCTTGCATCAGTGGCATTTTACCCATACCTTATTCTTGCCGCATTTGGGCCAGTAATAGCATCTCGCGAGGCGTTCGAGCGACCTCTTCTTTCCGAAATGTTCACTAGTTTTGTGGCCATGACAGAAGTACATTATGTCGCGTCTCATTGCCATAGGGATCACTATCTGCAGACAAAGCAACCCGTCTATCATTTCTAGCTCGGTCCACTGAGCTAGAAACTTATGGGTTTCTCAATCTTCAATAGAGATGGCTGGCCTTTCTGGCCTCTTACCATTCTTAAGTAGTTGAATAACTCGTTTTATTGCAGGGTCACTCTGTTGGAACTGTTTGATGGTCTCCGGGGACCATTCAACAACGTTTTCCACACAGAGATTGGGCAATTGTTCGATCCTCCGATTTTTACTCAGGTTCGAACCCCAGATAGCACAGCGTTGTGTGCCCCACAATCATCACAATCAGCTTTCTGACACTTTCGTATCGGTCTTCTGGACAGGGCGTCGGCATTTACATGCTTCGAACCTGCTCGATGTTGGATTTGACTGTGTTCCAAACCAAACTCAGATAAATGAGCTAACCAGCGCCCAATCATCCCTTCCACGTCCTTGAAGTTCAGGAGCCACTTCAAAGATGAGTGATCTATTCTCAACGTAAAGTCGGAACCCCATAGAAAGTGCCGAAACTTTTTAGTATACACCACCACAGCCAATAACTCACGTTTGGTGGTGCAGTAGTTTCTCTGCGTTTCATTCAAAGTATTGCTCACAAAAGCAAGAGGAACTTCGACTCCGTCTTGGACGTGAGACAGGGCCGGCCCCTATGCTATCATTGCTGGCATCTGTATCGAGGATGAAAAGCCCATCCGAAGTTGGGTATTTCAACACTGGCGTATTTGCAAAGAAGTCTTTTATAGCTTGGAAAGACTTGTCTTGCTCGTCGCCCCATGGGAAACGCTCTTTAACCTGTCCTGGAGTCCAATGCGCAAGTATTTGCAAAGGGTAGCTCACTTTGGAGTAGTTCGGGATAAAGTCTCTATAGTACGTGCAGAAGCCCAGAAAAGAATGTATCTCCCTGGCATTCTCAGGCTTAGCCCATTCTGAAACTGATTGAAGTTTCTCGGGGTCGGCATGAATGCCGTCAGGTGTTATTATTCTACCTAAGTAGGTAATGGAGGTTTTGAATAAATTACACTTCTTAGGTTTAAGCTTCAATCCATTAGCACAATCCTCGAACGTTTTTCCAAACACAACAACGTCGGCAAGATACACCAGGCAACGTTCCCATAATAGGTTGTTTAACATGGTTTCCATCATGGCTTCGAATGTAGCCGGCGCATTGCATAACCCAAAGGGTAATACATTATACTGGAACAATCCCTTATGGCTCGAAAAAGCTGTCTTCTCCATATCTTCGGGTTTCATCCCAATCTGCCAATATCCGGACTGCAAGTCCAGAGTGCAAAAATACTTGTTTCCCCCAAGGGAGTCTCGTCAATCCGAGGTAAAGGATAAGAATTCTTCTTAGTTACCCCGTTGAGTTTTTGGTAGTCCACACAGAACCTTATGGTTCCATCTTTCTTCGTAGTCATACAAACTGGACTAGACCAAGGGCTAGTACTAGGTACAATAACCCCCTGCTTCAAATGGTTAAGAATCTGCTTTTTCGCTTCGAGCTTCTTTTTCAGAGGTAACCTCCGATACAGAATCTTGAAGGGTTTAGCATCCCCTGTGTCGATGCTGTGTAGAACCTTGTCAGTTCTACCCACTGGACCTCCATCCTCGCCAAAGGTGGGGGAGTAGGTTGTTAACAGGTTTTGAAGCCTTCTTTTCTTGTCAGCATTGGTCAACGAAGAATCGTCAACCAGCTTGTCAAGTTCATCTGTCAGTTTCCTCACCGACTTTGGGTTAACCTCACTTTCAAAGTGGACTTCGGATGTACACTCGGCGAGGGACATTTGCCCTACCTGTTCATCTTTATGTAAATAAATAAGATCGTGACCTTGGTTGGTCATGGGAATGACCGCCCAAGCTCCACTACCAACAAGAGTGTCGACAGATTCAAATCTTAAGGAACTCAGCCTTTCTGGTTTGGGTTCGAACACCGCATCGGCTCCTCTGAACTTTGAGTTCGAGGAACACAACACGTCGCAGGTAGTTCCTGGAGGGATCTTCACAGTCTACAGAGGACACGTGTCTTAATACACAACGGATTTTGCAGTTGTATGGATGCCTAATCTTCAACAACCCATGGCGGGGATCCAACACCGTGCCATACAAACTAGCGAAGTCCAGTCCAATTATTCCATCGTCACTTATTTCGGCAATGGTGGGGCACATGACGAAGTCATGTCCGCCCATTCCGATCTGTATGAAGGTTTTACCAAATGTCTGCATCTGGCTACCGTCCGCCGTGCAAGCATTTACACCCACAGGGAGTAAATGCTTGCAGGTGTTATTATTCTACCTAAGTAGGTAATGGAGGTTTTGAATAAATTACACTTCTTAGGTTTAAGCTTCAATCCATTAGCACAATCCTCGAACGTTTTTCCAAACACAACAACGTCGTCAAGATACACCAGGCAACGTTCCCATAATAGGTTGTTTAACATGGTTTCCATCATGGCTTCGAACGTAGACATGGATGGTCTGGGGGAAGGTGTGTTGCACTTACCCGGGCCAGCTCTCTGACCCACCCTTCCTTGTCTTTGATGCAGGATTCCTCCCTCCGGCTTCGGATCCCCTGACCTGCCATCACATCAAAGCTCCTGGCCCCGACTGGAGTGAGAGGATCCTTCTCACTTACCAGACTCCCAGGAGATATTGGCTCGTTGGATAGTTCGATCTTGCCGTTTCCAGTATTTTGGCAGTTCCTTTCAGGGATCACATCGTTTGCCCTTAATGTGACCCCCTCTAGTTTTCCTCATTCCCTGCTTCGCCCTTACCTTCCTGGACAGCCGTAACACGGGCGAATACGGGCTTCGGGGCAGTACATTCGTGGGCGTAGTGGCCCATTTCCTGACATCTATAGCATCTTAACCGAGACCGGTCCACCCTCTGACGAGGCCGTCTCATGGTCATAGCTTCAGTAAAAGTTTTAATCATTTCCTCCATCATTTTGGTAACATCCATCTGTGCCGGAGTGGCTACAGAAGTCGTAGTGTTGGATGTTGTCGGAGTAGGTAGCGAAGAGGACCTTAGACCTCGAGAGTTTGTTCCCTCCGTGGGGTTGGGCTCAGCCTTAGGTCTGATGTCCCGACCAGGAGTCTTTTTATTGAACATTCATCGAGGTATATACTTCCTCTTCATGTCTCGTTTCACTTGGACAGCAGAGAGGCTTCCATCTTCCTCGTCGATCTCGATCACCTTGATATCGGAGTCACCCCCATCAGCCTGATGCATGGAGGAGACCGGAGCTGTCGAGGCCATTGCAGTGGCAGCTGCCTTCATGGGGATTTTACCCGCCATCAAGGTTCAAACCTTGTTAAAGTCATCTATTCCTTCGAGGAGGTCGGTCAGCCCTGCATCTTTCCCTTTCCAAGCGGCTAGGGCGGCCTGCTGCTATTCCTCGTCCCTGAGTCCTTGTATGAACTGAGGTAGTAGGTTGTTAATGAAGTATTCCTCATTCAGACCAACATTGGGACGGGCCTTATGTAATAAGGTCTGTAGTTCGAATCCGAAAGCCTTAAAAGTCTCATGAGGCTTTTGGGTCTGTTTCTTGAAAACCATCATAGGGTCCTTGGTCACCAAGTTGTACAGAAGTACACTCGAGAATTCTACTAAATCGGTGAATGTGCCACATTCATTGTAGACTTCATTCCATTTGACCACTGCTATCTTCCCTGGTCCGGCCTTCAAACATCTGACCAGGTATGGCAGTGCTTCTTCGGTGTTACAGCGCATGTCATCAGTAAAGTTCGAAAACCATTCCTTCCACGTCGCAGTCCCGTCATAGGACTTGGGAATGATGGCAACTCTTCGAGCAGCGTTACTGGTACGTACCAGCTTACCCACTTGGCTAACGCTCCAATCCCGAATCGTTTCTTCGTTGTGAGCACACCCGGAAGTGTTCGTAGAACGATTCAGTAAGTTATCAAGGGTGGCTCGAGATCGCCTCCTGTTTCCAGAAGATCCTCCAGCAGCACCTGTAGCTCCGCTATTGGGCCTTGGAGCTCCTCCGGCATTACCTGAAGTACCTCCCCTGGCACCTTGACTCTGGTCATTGCCTGCTCCTAGATTTCGAGGAGAGGAGTCGTCTTCATACGAGATGTCGAAAGATCTGTCCTCATTGGTACGAACTATGTCCGAACCCTGATAGGATCCACCATTCTCATCAGTGTAGGTTCCCAGAGGAACATTTCCGACACTAAATCTCTGTTTCTTATCTCCACCCCCATCAGATTTTTGTCCAGGTTGATAGATACCGTTACCGGTTACGTTCACCCTAGCATTATCATTGATGAATGGGTCGTAGTCTGGTAATCTTTGTCTCACCAGGGCTTCCGCAGGTGTCGAAGTTGTCATTGGTGCCATACCTTTGACAAAAGTTTGATCGGAAGGTATTACATTCTGTTCCTCGAATTCATCTGAATCTAAATCGTCTGTGATGTCACAACATGTAGTTGGAGTGGTATCAGTATGGAAAGAATTTTCCTCGCCATCGATATGGACATTATCATTGTTCGAAATGTCATCAGTTGTTAGTTGACATGTTGTTGTCATCTTCGGTGGTGGCACTGTGTTCTCCAAACCTGTTACATAACAGTCTAGAGCATTCTTTTTCTTTGTTAGCTGAGCTATCTGTAGGCACAGTTCTTGCTGGTGGGTTAACAAGTCTTCATTGTTATGCTTTATTTCCAGCATTAGTTGCTCGTTGTCTTCAATCATTGCGTTTCGGATCTGTACTAACTTTTCATTTTCAGTTTTCCGAAGATCGATGTTTTCTTGGATTCTACCTTCTTCGATTAACAATTGGTTGCGTTTATCTTCTTGATCACCCTCCCATTGTTCGTATTCGATCTCAAGTTTGAGTTTCTCGTTCTCCAGTTCAGCTTTAGTCAATTCGAGCTTCTTCTGGATAACTAGATGCTCCTTTTCCAGAGATCTGTTTAGAGCTTCCTTATTTTCTACATTCTGTTCAAGATTGTTCAGAGTAAAAAATACAATCTTTTGTTCATTTTCGTATTTCTCGCATTGTTTTTCGAGATTTCGCGTTCGGAATTTTCCCACTTCTTTTGTTGGTCACGTCTCATCATCTCATCTCGGTTGATTGCTTGCTGTCGCAAGTACTCTTTTGCAGTCAATCCTTGGCTTTGGCTTCCACCTACATCAAATATAGATGTACTTAAGCCTTCTAGTGACTTCCTATCTGTGATCGGTGTAGCTGTAGCAGTACTAGTAGTAGTAGCTACATGTCTTCGAAGCGAAGTGTTCATCATCATGATGGGACTTCGGGTTCTTTGATCCGAAGTGGTCTGTTGTGTTAGATCTAATTTCTTCGGATTCGAAGTCAATTGTATGTGGGTAGTTGTCAACTTAGGAGTTCAAACTACCTTTTCTGTTAGGGAATCAGCGAACGTTGTGTAGCCATCTTTGGTTTTGATAGTAAGGCTTCGGCCTGTATCCACCGTAAATGGTGGCACCTTCGCTTCAGAACCGAAGTTGCTGAAGTCAGACCACGGGTCGATCGGCGGACTGTGAAATGTTTCAGGTGCAGGGAATGGGACATTATTCTTCGGAGTGTACAGTTCCAAAACCTATTATGGTGGCTTATTATGAAGCCTAAGGTGCACTCGAGGAGAATGAACAAGATGCATTAGCCTCTAATATTGAGGAAAATTAGAGGGGGTTCTGTCTATGGCATTGGGTATAGCCCCAGCTAGAAATGAATGCCAAAATGCTACCGGGGGTATGCTGGTAGAATGACACACCTTCTCCCAAGTCATCCTTGTCTGGAGTTTTTAAAAGGACTCACATGGAATCTTGGTGATTCCAGCAACCCATCGCCCTTAGGTGGGAGACAGTGGTACGTGCCTGTAACTGTGCAAGGTCGGGTCGGGGAATTCTTAGTGGATACTGGACAAGTGTTGTCAGTAGCATGGGTTAAATACACGGTGAAGATCCCTCTGGGTACTACTTGTGATGTTTTATGTGGCGGATCAGTGATACAGAAGGGCAAGGTTGGAATATTCGAACCCGATACTGTATATTTATCCAGTATTGGGCTAGATTCGGCAGATGCGTTAGTAGGAAATACAGCCTGGTCTGTACTACCTAGGACTAACCAAACTGGTTCAATGGTTTATTTGAAACGAGGTGATAATGTAGGAATCATGAACTCAGTGGAGTATGTGACTGAGGCCAAGTTTCAGAAACCAATTAAACCCGGTAGTAGCATCCTTTGGATGAAGAATTTAAGAAGCTAATAGATAAGTCAGACTTAACAGATGCGGAAGACAGAAGACAACTAGGGGAACTTCTGGAGAAGTATGAAAATGATTTTGGAACAGAAGGGGGACCCGACAAGGTGATGCATACCATTGATGTCGGCAATGCGAGGCCTTTTAAGATACCATATCGCACACTTCCTCTGAAGAAGAAGTTAATATGCAAACAGGAAATACATAAACAACTAGAACTTGGGGATTATTGTGCCAAGTACAAGCCCCTGGTCTAGTCCCATATGTATGACTACAAAGAAGGACGGTACTATCCGTTTCTGTGTTGACTACCGGAAATTAAACAAAGAAGGATTTGTATCCTCTACCAAGAATAGACGAGACTTTAGATAGCTTGATTGGAAATCAATGGTTTTGTACCCTAGATTTACAATCTGGATATTGGCAGATATCAATCCATCTGAAGGACATAGAGAAAACTGCTTTCTCTAGCCACTTGGGATTATTTGAGTACAATGTCTTACCTTTCAGATTGCGTAATGCCCCAGCTACATTCGAGGCTATGATGGAAGCTTTACTCAGTGATCTATTGCAGAAAAGATGCTTGGTTTATTTGGATGATGTTGTCATTTTCGGCAGATAGTTCAAGGAGTGCCAGGCTAATCTACAATGGTCTCAGATAGGATTGTTTCGAATGGTCTTGAATTGAAGCCTAAGAAGTGTAATTTGTTCAAGAAATCAATTACCTACTTGGGAAGAATAATTACTCCGGGTGGAGTAAGTGCAGACCCAGAAAAAACTGGAAGCCGTTGAAAAGTGGGAAAGACCCACATGTGCTAGAGAGGTAAGGTCATTTTTAGGATTTTGTTCCTATTATGGGAACCTTTCCCTTGGAGCAATGAGCAGGAAGAATCTTTTAACAAAATAAAAGATTTGTTTCGGACCACACCGGTATTAAAATATCCCACACCCGAGGGACATTTTATACTAGATACGGATGCCAGTAACGATGCTATAGGAGTTGCTCTCTCTCAGGTCTAAGACGGAGTCGAAGTTCCCATAGCATTCGCCAGCAACACGTTAAGCACAACACAGCGTAATTATTGTATTACAAAAAGAGTTGCTCACAGTAGTAGTATATATACAAAGTTTTTACTTTAAGAACAGACCATTCGTCCTTAAGGTGGCTTCTTAATTTTAAAGACGCCGAGGGGATGATTGAATTATGGCTAGCTCTTCTATCCGAATTCGGATTAGAGCATCGCCAAATTGAACACTGCCCTGGGGACAAGCACATCAATGCTGATGCCTTGTCAAGAAGGCCTATCCGTAAGTGTCAAAATGTTAATTGTGAGGACTATACCACACCTCGGATTCCCTGGGAAGAGGCTTGATTGGTCTCCAGGGACTATTAAGAAGTTTCAACAGTCTGATCCAACCAGTAAACGCATTTTGGAATACTTACGGAAAGGTATTAAGCCGGTTAGGCCATTGTTATCTCTGGAAGATAGAGAAACAAAACGATTTATAGCTCAATGGACCAAGCTGGAGATCCGAGATGGGATATTGCATAGGTGGAAGGTTACTTCTACCGGCAATAAACTATTGCAGATAGTGATCCCTACTCCTATGAGGAGGGATATCATGTACTATTGCCATGGCCACCAAACGAGTGGACATTTTGGGAAGAAAAGATCCATAGATCGTCTACAGAGACATTATTACTGCCCAGGGATGAGAAGTGATTTACTAAGGTGGATTGCAACTTGTCCCGATTCTTGTAAAAACAAGCCAGGACCCGGCTTGGGTAAATTACCACTATCCCAAGAATTGTTTGGTGTTGGATTTGCTCGAATAGCTCTTGACATCATCAGTGGATTCAATATGACACCCCAAGAGAATACATGTATGATGGTTGTAACTAAACTATTATACCAAGTATACTTGTGATCAGGGCAGGGAGTTTGAATCAGTTATGGCAAGAAATGTGCCATTACTTAGCTATATGTAAAACCCAAACCAATCCATACAGACCACAATCCGATGGTCAAGTAGAAAAGTTCAATAGGACTCAAATGCAAGTCCTAAAGCCCTTGATGAATAGTCACCAAGATGATTGGGACAAACAGTGCGAGTTTACGGTACATGCCTATAATAACACTGTCCATTCATCTACTAATTGTACACCTAACCTTTTGGTCTTCGGCGAGGGTATTATAACGCCTGCCGACTTGGTGGATGGGGTAGTAGGAAGCTGGTAGCAGTGGTGACGTGCTGAAACCTATGGGTGTAGAGTGGACAATCGCTGCCAGGTACCCTAGACCCTCTGCTTCCTCCTTGGGCAATTTCTTCTGGTAACTGCGGAGTTTCTTCAAATATTCTTGGTCTCCCTTGTCTTCCTCTGTTTTCTTGCTCATTTATATAGTTTTCAAAATGAGAAAGATGATGTTAAAAGTGGCGATGTAATTGCCTGCGCCGCCAAGCAACTGAATTAATATCAGTTACTAACCAATACTGCATTTTTCACAATTGATTCATACTCACTGGTCTATGAGAGTGCACCGTTCAAAAAGGACCGATGTTATCCACCACATTTCATATCCTGATAGTTTCTAATAAGGTATAACATATGAATGATCCATAGCACAAGACCTCATATCAGTTGGCAGTAAAGGATGATGTTTATTCCAGCATATTGTACAGAGTCTTAAGTGGTGATGTGTATACAGTAATGGCACATGCTGGTCTGTGAGTCTACAGGACTCAGTGTATAACCTGGGTGCACAGGGTGACCCTAGTGGTGACATGTGTAACTAGCATGTGATACAAGTGGTAACATGTGGCACCACTACATGTGGTACATTATAATAGTGATTTATAGCGATGAATGATATGTAATAATATAATATGGCTATAGATAAGGAATTGGCTATATGACACCTACTTTCCTACACCCATTTTGGGGGGAATTTTTTTAGGCACTTATTGAGAAAAATGGTATGTTTTTGTTTTCTTTTGAATTCACACTTTAAATCACAATCAAAGTACAGTTTTCAGTTTAATAAAAATTCCACAAAAATATAAAAACTTCCTACCTAGGTCAAACCAAATAAAATAGTTGGTATATGGATTTCCATTCTGAAAAAAAAAATTGTGGGGAAGGTGAAATTTTCTTTTTATTTAAATCTATTTTCGTCTATGGATTCTAGAATCTAATGCCGAGAGGGTAATTTTTGATAGTTTGTTCAAATAAGCTTGCTAAAATGACTTTTTACTTTTCATTGCTCTGCTTATGACCGGGGTTTTCCAAAAGTTTTAATTTCTTTTAACCATATTTCAGTAGAAATTAGGAGCTTTAAAGAACCTGAAACCCTTTATTTCTCTAATATGTATGATTTTAATTATGCTAATTTTTGGTCTGTTCTATGATAATTCAATTAAAGCTCGTGGATTATCATAGTTCACAGAGAGAAATGTCTTTGTGATGTGCAGGAAATTTCCACAAGTTTGCCCAAAAAGATATTTTGGTTTTAGGGGGGCATAAGGGGGGCGGTCAGGGACCCAAACTTACCCCCTGACTTATGCCAGGGGGCCAACTTATGAGCGGGTTTTACGGTAAGTCTCTAGTCAGGATGTCTGCCACTATGTTGTCGGTGTGATAGGACTTCCACCTTATGGTCCTTTTGCACTTCTCCTTCTGAAGTCGCCCTTTCTTTGAATATCAATTTGCTTCCAATGTTCTTGTGAAAGGTCTTTCAACTGTTTTCACCATTGCAAATCACGTTGACTGTTGAGTTACGCCGTTGCAGTTTGCCAGACTTGGTGCTGATTTTATGAATCCTCTTCCAGAGGAATATGAGCTAGCTCAGGCACTCTGGTTCTCGAATGACCTTCCCTGCTCACCCTCTGCCAATGATTCTGGCCGTCAGCAGAGTGATCACAGAATGTAAACTTCTTTAATGCATTGTAGTCAAGCCCGTCAATCATGTCCTTGCTGAGATGTCTATCCCACTGGTGCCATAGTTCCTCCTTGGACTCCTTCTCGCTAGTTATCACAAGTGCTGTTGGGGTTGATACAAAGTCTAGACAGTGTAGAAACCCAGCACGACTTCCAGTCTCTGGGGTAAAGTGACCATGAGTCGTCCACCAGGAGCTCAGTGAAAGCTATACTTATTGTGGGGTCTCTGCTCAAGTAGGCAAACTTGGAGGGGGCACCTGACTATGGATATGAAATATAATTTTGAAGTATCAGGCTTTCAAGCCAATGAGGTTAAAATATCCATTAAGTATGTCTAATAAGCTATAATAAGCCTTCATTATTTGGTGAATATGACTTTTCAGCATGAATAACATGAGTCAACCACAAGTACCATCAGTTGGCCACATCACCCTATTAATCAACTGCTACATACCAGGGTGTATATTTCTGTACCAAATACAAAGCAGGGGTGCAAGGCAATGCAAGGCACAAATGCAACAGTGCAAAGAAAGTATGGCATGATTGTACAACTAACAAGAACCTCCCACCAGTACATACATCTGAGACTGTGCAAATATGCGAAAATTGGAAATGGAAACCCAAACTGGTGGTAGCTGAATATGTGATGTGTTTTCACAAAACCATTCACATGTTGCAAAAAATGGATTTCAGGATTATGAAACAAAGCTCCTGTTCCTTAGGCAATCCAGGTCGCTCCCAGGGTCACTCATTCAGGACGCTCATCACGACCATCCAACAAACTCAATCTGTAGGTACAGACACATGAATATGAAACAAAGAGACTATGAAGTATAAAACAAACAGACAATGAAATGAAAAGACTATGGAACCAAAACACTGATGCAAAGAGACATTGAATTGCTTATATTAAATATGTGTGTTCACATGTAATATGTATAAAGTAGTATTAAATTATATATGTGTGAAAAAATAATTTCAAGGGGGAGATGTTGTATATCGTATTGTTTACTCTTGTAACTTTCGGTTGGTTTTCCAGCTCATATACTCAAATGAGTTGGCACTTGACTTGACCAGACACACTGATTCTATTGCCCTAATAAAAAATGAAGGACCCAGGATCTAGTATCATCTAATCAGCACAAGTGTAGAGGTATGTACATATACATGTTAATAACGTTATGGTCCTTTGGCGCGGTGGGTGAGTCAGCCACCCGGGCTTCGCCCTCCACTTGCCGGATAGGTGGCAGCATCTGTTCGGGAGGTGTGAGAGAGGCACGGTGTGGCGCCACTGTCCTTACCTATAAAAGGAGGACAGGGCTCAGTCGCCGCGTCAGAGTTAACTAGACCACCTCCGTATAGAGATCTCTAGAGGCTAACCAGAGAATCCGGTATCTGTTGAGAACTACCCGAGCTACCTCTGGGTAGCCGTGCTTGTGTCATACGGAACAAAATAAAACCTGTTCGCATACACCCAAATCCTCTTCTTGTTGGCTCGTTTGTCACTAAAGTAGAGAGAAGAACCATTACACAAGCATATGACAAGGTACATGGATGACTCAAGGTCACTTTACCCTAACACTCGTTGCTCTCTTTTCACCTCACACCTCAAATATGTTAGCTAGAAGGGAAATACAGAAGGCCAGCACTGTAATGATAGTGGTGAAATTCGGGGGCTTTGCCCCCAACTCCCAGCAGGTAAGATTCTATTTTACCCCCAAATCCCCGTTACTCAGATAAAGTTCTAATAAGATTCAGATAGGATATTTTTCTTGCAAGCTGAGCTGAAGGGGGTGGGGGGAGTCTAGCCAAGTGTGACATAATTTTTGATGAGGGGATTGGCTGATGTGTGACTTAGTGTGACAGGGGGGTGTTGGCCAAAAAAGGTGTGACGTAATTTATGAACGGCGCCTAATTGTCCTAGCCACAGTTGCACTCCACAGCTATCTTTGTATGGTTGCACCAGCAGATGACTACAAACAGCACAAGTGTCGTTGGTGCCCAGCGAACGTATCTGGAGAAGAGGTGAAGATAATGAGAAACAATCTCACGGGTTGTTGTCTTGACCATGGAGGGCCAGCTTAACTAGCAGTGGGATGTTGTCTTACAGCATGGCTATTTGAATACATAATAAAAAAACTTTTTTTATTGTCCAAACTAAATTTCAAAAACCAATATGATGAAGGCACTTGTGTAGGTTTATACAACTCTTCCTTGTTGATTTAAAGCGAAATTAAATAAAATATATATATCTGTCCTCTCAAGTAATGAGAGCTTTCTCCACCTGAGAAAAAAAAAGAAATAAAATTGTCACTTATTTTGTGAATTTCAATTTTTATACTGCTTATAGAGGAAATCCTGGGAAATACAATACAGTTTACATTATTGAAATCAACTCAGGAGTAGCCAATCTATTGCTTTTAAAAGAAAACAAGTTTTAACAAGATTTTAAGTATTTTTCTGTCAGTGGATTCTGTAGTGAGCGGTCCTTATCTCTGTGTGCGCAGAGCATGACACACTGCAGGAAGGCAAAGGTGAATTCAGACTTTGCCTCAGATAATCTGCCATAACTATTCTCCAGATTGGAATACATAAAATCCATTTATACCACTGTGGAGAGAACAGTTTGGGAATTGATATTGTAATTTTTCCGTGAGAAATGAGCAGGTGTGTGATTTTTTTATCATGGGGTAAGTCAGAATTTTGCAAATTGTCCCAACTCTGCTCATCTTATTTTCTTGTATTTATAGCTGAATTAGACCCCTGATATATTGTTTTGTGCCAATTGGCGCCAGTATATTGAAATAGTAGAATTAGAGAACTTGAAGGTAGACATATTGAGGAAAATTCTATGAAAGTGTGAGAAACTGACATAAAGAATTGCTCAGTGCACAGGCCTATACCTTTGAGATTTGATGAAGATATTTAACTACTGATCTGGGGCAAATAAACCACAAAGTCGGATTCTCTGTATATTCTGCATGGGGCAATCAAATATTTTCAATTTTGAAATAGGGGAAGTGTCCCAATTTTGCTCACAGTGGCTTACATTAGTATGATCCAAACTGCTTGCTGATACATTTATCTGCACATGAAACTGTCATTCAAAACTGTTGTCTGTTCTATCCCGGGCCTATCTTTACCTGTATCACTCTTTTAAACTTTTAGCGTCAATTATAGGGCAAAATTTCGTAAATCCCACCAGCTTACAATGAAGTAGACGTAGGGGACCTATGTCTGTTGCATACCCTGCAGTTTGAAAATGGACCATAATGCATTATATCTCTATGAAGTGATGTGATGTAATACTCATAGTCCGCCAGGCCTCATTTGGGAGATTTTATATTGGTTTTAGCTCATTCATGCGATAGAGGCCAAGTGGACTATGGGGTTAAGCTCATATCCTGTGCATGATGTCTCGGTCTCTCTCTCTCTCTCTCTCTCTCTCTCTCTCTCTCTCTCTCTGCCTGCCTGCTGGGTATGTGTGTTGCAATCTATAGAGGCTATAGATATAAAATGTGCAGTGTATATTGTAGTTAGAAACTTCCTATCACACATTACAAACCCCTTTTTTTTATTAGCGCGGCGACTAGTGAGTACTACTCGTGAGATGAGTAGACTAGTGTATGGTTCACAGTCGCCACGGTGTAAGGGATAGGGAGGCCTTGCAATCTATTTTTGTTTGTGGCTCCTCTGCTATGGACTATTCCTGCTCACTATTCTAATGTAATAACAACAGTGTGTGTACTTTACTTATCAGTGAAGGAATTTTCAGAATATATCTCATACTTTTGATTTTATTCCCAGATAAGACATTTCATCATTTGGAGCCCTATGGCAGATTAGCATTAGAGCATTTTAAGATTCAGAAATGCATCCCTGTTTTAGAATGGTTCGTTTTGAAACTACTATATATATGTAGTACAGGTTTTATCTCAGTGGGTTATGGTACAATTGGATCATATTTTCTGTATTTGAACAAAGTATTCACTGTCAAAGATCTCTATGGAGAAATCAGTGCTAAAGTGTGTGCTGCCATATGTGCATTTTTGTAAATCAGAGGAGGTTGAAGTGTAAGGCCACCTTGTGGAACTGCTACATTCTTTTCTGTGTAAAACTTTTAGTTTACATTGAAATAATGCTATCTCAGAATATGTATCTACTATTGGTGATGAAAGATTAATTTGATTACTCCTTTCATTATATAAACGATTTTGTGGAACACTGAAAACATGTATGTACACCAAGGTACTTACACTGTGCTCCCCCTCTAGAGGTGGAGTGATCTGGCCGGTTTGCTGACCACTGGTCTGTGACGAGGTACAGACTATTACAAGTGATTGGCAGTTGGGTGTGTGTGTAGGGGGGGGCGGGGGGCAGAGCAGGCTCCTGGCAATCTGAGACAGTGTACACTCATAATGACACACCTGTTGACTATGGCATTGAACATTGAATAAGACAGGTCCCTGTGGCAGCTGAGTGAGGTGCATACAGAATGGACAGTCTACAGACTATTAGTACTTAGCTGCAGTGGGTAGTTCAGGTTGAATTTGTGCTATATAATACCAAAAGCCCAGATGATAGTATGCCCTATCTGTCTCACCAACTGAAACTAGACACAAGATTACAAGTCGCTGCGCCATGTCTCACAGGACTATTCTCTACTATTGTATTAAAATCTACAACACTATGGTTTTATTTCCGCTCTAGTTGATATTCATAACAAGCATAGTATCGAGAGATTCATATAACGTTATAGAAACGTTATTTGTTATTTTTTATATAAACAACATGCCTGCATGCCGTAAATAAAGTCAAATATCACATATCACCAGAGTAGTCTGATATCAGCTGACATAATACTTACATGATATCCATTTCATAAATAGGTTATATGGGGGGGGGTACATGAGGGGCTCTTGAAGTCCACAAGAGTAAAGGGATTGTAGACAAAGAATAGATCACAGAATAAATACCGCATTCAGAGTTACGGTGTTTATGTACAAAATTACGTATGAGAAGTTACTGAATTCACATATAGGCTTGGATATTCAAATATGCAATTATATATGTAATGTACTTCTTTTGTAAAGACACTAGGATGATATGTTGAGAAAAAAAAAAGATAATTAAAGAGTCACATGGATGTCAGTGCTATTGTGCAGTAACCCATCTCGTCCTGCGAGAAAAATGTGAAATCCAGCTCACATTATCCTACTGGGCATTTGTATTAACAACAATCGCAGATAAATTACTCACTGATTTAGTGTATCAGGCCTTGACAAGACAAAACAGTTTCTTCCGTGTTATTATGTAAATGTGGGGCTTTTTTCAGGGGGCGGCGGTGAAATTGCAGAATCAATTAAAATACAAATGCCACCTACAAAGTTACATGTATTTCGAACTAAGTCCATGTCAGCCCCTCGATGTGAGTAAGATGATAGACAGGATAGTAGATAGTAGCAGGAGCAGGTTGTTGAAGTGTGCAGCACCTGCAGCCCCTACTGTACCCTCCTGTTCCTCCTCTAGCACGGTCTTAACATCAGTTATCCCATCCTGTCCGCTAGCCATCTCCTCCTCCCACGGCAGATCTGTGGACGACTCCAAGTTTGCAGACTCACACTGCAGCCACCACTTTCCGATTGGTCGTGGGTATCCAGCGTCAGCCTGAAAGGTAACAACGGTTGCTCTTAGCAGGGGCGTCAGAAAAAGGGAGACTCGTCTTCCCCCCCCCCAGGATTTTTAAGACATATAATAAAATGTAAAAAATTCTTAAATTTGTGCCATTTCCAAGAGGAAAGGCTTTCCCATTTCAAAGAAAAAAAAGTACCGGTATATATATATATATGTATATATATATATATATATATATATATATATATATATATATATATATATATATATATATATGTGTGTGTGTGTGTGTGTAGGGGAGGAGGGATTTTCACCATTGATATTCAGATATCAAAGTAGAAGTCTTATCCACTATACCATAGAGGGCGGTTGTTTGATATAGTGATGGGATGTTATCCAATATTTCACTTAGTCCCATTTCCAAGAAAATCTCGTGTGAATTAGGATCTTATTCGCACAGGAATCCTGTGTGAATATCGCTTCCAGCAAAGGGTCATGGGGTTCCTATCTAATAAGCCATAAATCCCATAGAAGCCTATAGTGGAGGCTCCACTACGCGAATTTTTGGATCATTTTCATGAAAAGCTACCCAGACAGTGTATAAGATATAGGTTGTTGACATGAGATTTGTGGGGTCACTTGTTATATCAGTGAGTGTGTTACTGTTTATATTTACTCCACACCTGAGACTTAGATTGCACACTGATCAAGTAAGGGTTGGTGACCCTGTTCTGCTATACAAATGACAACACTGTAAAATATAAATAATAACACAGCAGTCTGATAACAACTGCAGGGTCTTGTCCTGGAAAAATCAAACCTGTCTATTATATAAATATTGAATTGCAGAGACTCACCAATGTGAAGGTCTGCATTATTTACATAACATTAGCTTGATTTAGTAAAAAAAAAACAACATATTTTTGACAACACAAACATTTCTGAGATCGCACACAATGCCCTCCCCGGATAAACAAATAACTCCCTCAACATACATGTTCTACCTTGCAATGACAACAAATACCACCCTTTAGCAAAGTATAGTCTTTTAGATATGGGTCTAGTAAGGTGCAGCTTGATTGATTCTATTCATAGTGTGGCAAAGGTCATATGGCTCAGAGCAGTCTTATATGACTGGATCTATATATAGACCCTTGTTGGCCAACAATCCTCTATGCTATTACCTGTAATGCGCAGATCCTGTTGTTACTACCCTCCCTTCAGTGTGCCAGTAAGACTCGCAGACACCAGGTGCCAGATCACAGTTTCACAGACCATTCACACAATAAACTAGCATTCCCAAAACCCCTACAACATTTTACATTCAATTCTCTGGGTCATTAGTGACCTCCCTTGTCATGTGGCTTGCACTCTACTGTTAAGAAAGCCACCTGTAGACCATATGCTATAATATAGCACATGATGATATTATAGTATGGCCCATGAACCTTAATGAATAGACTTTGAAATACCATGCAGAGCAGTAGTATAGTATGTATCGGAACGGGACTATAGCAAATCTAAGGATATTACTCACTCAGCATGCAGCCAATCAGAGGGCTCCATTTGGTCACGTGACCCATTGCCATGGCAATGTGACCTACTTAGGGGATTAGCGACCACCTCTCAGCCAATCAGAGGCCAGCATTCTGGTAACCATGGTAACATGACCTACTTAGGGGATTAGCAACCACTGCTCAGCCAATCAGAGGCCAGCATTCTGGTAACCATGGTAACATGACCTAATTAGGGGATTAGTGCGGTCACGTGACCCCTTGTTTGTAAATAACACATGGTGTAGCCACATGGTGTAGCCACGTGGGCCCTTGTTTGTAAAAAAAGAGGCGGGGCTAATTATGTAAATGAGATATATCAAATGCATTTCATTTTTTTTATATTTTATTTTATCAAAAATATAATACAAGTATATATACATTCATCTTTAATCATAATCCAGACTGTACATAGTGTAATCTTTGTGTACGGTTTTCATGCAAGCGTTCTTTCAAAATGAAGGAATGGTGTGAGTCATACCCCCTGTCCACAATTCATCTAAATTACAATAGAAATCCGCTGAAGTATAATACCAAGTATACCATTCAGTTTGTGCGGACATGACGCTTCTCAGTAGAGCATTCTGTATATTTTCAAAATGAAACTCTCTACAGAGCACATGATCTAAACACTCTGGACAGAAGGTGTTGAATATTCTCTGAGAGTTATGACAACACATATCCTGTAAAAAGTCTGAGTTTTCCTCAAGAAGAAATATTAAAGCGTTAGTAGATTCTAACGTATACTGCCTTTTGATGAGAGGACAGGTTTTCTGATTGTGAAATTGATATAGTCCTATCGATCTGTCTGCGAAGACATCGGTCCCTCTCCAGAAAACATCTTTGAAACACTCTTTCAATTAATCGAATGTCCAATTAGAAATTACTCCTTTATGAACATTTTGTTTTAACAACGATGCTTTAAAGAACAGCACATCTGTTGATTGGTTATTTCCCATGTGTTAAACATTCGCAAGTGCACATATTATCCTTTTAACAATATACGAGTAGGTGAGGTAGTAACTTGAATGTTAGAGGTTCCAGCCAGAAGAGTTATATCCATGGGCGATGGGGTGGTAATAACGTGCGATCTTGTACAGCATCCAGATATTTTTTACCCGCCTCAGCGTCTTTAGCCAGAGCTGCAATGTCTATGGGTTTAGGTGTGAGCAGCAGTAGCAGCAGCAACATCAGCAGCAGCAGTAGCACCAGCAGCAGCAGCAGCGTCCAACCATCCGTACTGATCGAAATAAAATTCACCTGTGAACAGATCAGCAAGGATCTCGATATCCGTGGGGGAATATGGTGAGGGTGTAGTAGTTTGTAGAGAGGTCGGTGTTTCCATGATGAAGGTGGCAGAGAAAGTGTGAGGGAACAAAATTTCACTCTCCCTTATGTACCTGTTCGAGATAAGCCTCTCAACTGTGGTTTTAAATTGATCAACGACTTAAAAGAGATTTAATCCCGATTTCACAGAGACCTTCGCTCGGTAGGGTATCTGTCTGTTTTGATTTTCACCTGCCGTTTGCTGTAGGCAAGGATCCCTTAGATCATTAAGTGTGGTCGGTCACAGAGGGAAAAGATAAAAGACTTAAAGGATCTGATTCACATAGTCACAGAGATTCTTCCTCGGTAGGGTATCTGTTTGTCACCCACTGTTCACTGCAGGAGGGTTTAACTTAGATCATCAAAGTGTTGTCTCATGGTGACAAGAGGAGCTGGAGGAAGGGGGATTAACTTGTTGATTTTGTTAGACTTACCGCACATGCACCTTTGTAGTCACAGACAGAGTGGCAGACACGTGCCCTGGGGTATTTTCCTGTGATGCATAGACAGGTAGGTAGGTAGGCGCCGTAGTACCTCGCGTATTAGGCTAGGTGCGACCCCTGAAGTTTAAGGGTGTACCTTATAGGTAGGGGTTACTATAAATCACTACTGAAATGTCAAAAAAAAAAAAATAAAGCTTGCAGATACACTTTATAGCATTCCCTCAAGTTGGGGGCGTACCTTATACGCGAGATACTACAGTAGGTAGGTAGGTAGGTAGGTAGGTAGGTAGGTAGGTAGGCGGGGAGGTGTGCACATATCCACCATTTTTTTGCGCCACGCGCGCTGCTGCTGCTGCACACCCCACCCCCTGTAGTTTTTGTATACACACTTTGAACGTCTTAATCTCCTAACGAGCCATAATCCCCTTATACATGTAAGTTGCATTAAGGTAATTATCACAGTTGTTACACCTGTTTATCCCACCTGATACCCTTGTTCCAAAAGCATTTTGGTCCCCTTGATGCAGGGTAAAAGGATCCAGGTGAAAACGGGATTAGATGATTCTCTCAACTATATAAAGAGCCCTGATTTTTCTTGGAAGGGCAGAACACGTCCGCTGTCTCTTTTGACACCACCACCACCACCATCACTGCTTCTACCACTGCTGCTTGCTGCTTGCTACCACCATCATCATCACCACCACCGTTGCTGTAGATACCTCGCTACCTGTTTACCACATACACTCTAGGAGGAAATTCAAACTAAGTCCATCACTCTTTATTATTTTCTTTTTGAGCTTTTATTTTATTTTCACTCTTTTCTTTAAAATATTCCACTCCAGATGGAGCAAGATTTTAAAAAAACAATTAGGGAAACCCCATCTATTTTCTTATCTCAACGTAGAGATCGGCACATATTTCAGTCTCATGTCTCTTTTAAGGCGATGAATAATTTAATGAAAAGCAAAGGTGAGGAATTTAGTTGCAGCGCCAGTATTAGCAGCAGTAGTACCAAAAGTAATAGTAGTGATAGAAATAGCGAAAGCAGTAGGAGCAGAAGAAGAAGAAACACCACCAGGGAAAGGAGTAGTTGTAGTAGTAGTAGTAGTAGAAGAAGAAGTAGCGACTCTTCTTCAGCAGCAGTAGCAGCTGCAGTAGAAGCAGCAGCAGTTGCAAAAGCAAAAGCAGTAGAAGAAGTAGTAAAAAAAGAAAAAATAGAGGTATGGCCGAAAGCTGTCTTTAAAGAAAGAAATTTACTCCATTACTGTTTGATAACCACCCTCAGTGCACCCACTCGTTGGGCATTTCATGAAAATAGAGGGTGCTCAAATATGGTGAGAATAAGCGCTATGAAAAGATTTGACGAGGACATCGGTTATTTGGGGGTAACTACCGCTCCCACTCGGTGGGTGCTCGTGGTGGCCGACGTGAACACGATCTGGAATCGTTTCGAAGTCGTCACCTGTTATCCGGCCTATTACAATGAGGCCGAATTGAAGAAGAAGGGAACGTACTACTTTCAAGAACACATTCCAGTTTGTGTTTGTTACCACTGTGCTGTTACCCCTGATACCTTTTTGGATACAGTTATGTTAAAGAGGAAAGGAAAAAGGCAAAGCAACAAGCTTTGCCCAAAGAGGAAAAAAGGATTGCCCCCCTTTATTTATTTATTTTTTTTTTTAATAAATAATTTTTATGGATATATGACATGTGTAAAATTGAGTGAAAATAAAATATATTGCATGAGAAGAGAAAAAAATATGAGAGACGGTGATGTTATCGGGTGTCGTGAAACGTAACAAGATAGAATAAAACTCGCTACGACTCTTTCCTGACGACCACTTGTCACCTAGTGTTCGACTGAGGAACACCACAACCCTAGTAGTAGTTACCACCACTTCTTCCGTATATAGAGCTCCTCATTCGGCACCTCACCACCACAGCTGCCTCAATGATGACGGACCCCGAGGAGCAACACTACAAGCCCTTGGCTCTCTTAGATCCTAAGTCGCTCTCGAAATTACGAGGACCACCTGATGTCCCCACAGCTGCTGCTGGTACTGCTGCTGCTGCTCCTGCTGCTGCTGATGAGCGTGAAAACTAGAACCCCTCCTCCTCCTCTTTCGCCACCGCCGTATCCCCACCCTCCAATATGGCTTATTACTACAGACAGGCAGAACAAGGTCTTCATCCCAACGCCACATTACACCAGGTGCTACAGTTTATCTACAGGGACTTGGAACTAGTGTTGAACGACCTCACTTTGAAATCGCGCGAAAAAATGCTGAAATACGATTCCTGCATCCGCTCTCGTACCACCACCTAGGAAGACGACGACGATGACTACTACTACTATGAGGACGCCACTCCCCTCGTGGGTGCCGCCACCTCCTGTCGTAAGGACGTCGACTACGACGACAACGTTTACAAAACTCCGACTTCCAGCAGGAGATCGTCTGCTACACCTCGCCCTTCCTCCGTCAGGACGAGTAATCAAAGCAAGAAAAAGAAAGGACGCAGTCGCCAAGTGTACTCCAACTCTGACTCACCGAGATGGCGAGAAACTGACCAAGAAGGAAAAAGAAAAGAGACGAGTGGTGGCTAAGTACACTGACGTCAAAACACCCTCTAGTTTTACCAGCGTCACCAAACTCCGGAAACACCATTTCCGCGACCGAAACTCTGCTTTCATCCGGGACGCCTTGGGATCTCTGGACGCCTACACTAAACATAAACCCATCCGGAGAAAATTCGCAAGGAACAAGACGATAACCGGGGGAATCGATCAACAGTGGCAGTTAGATCTGATGGACATGCAAGCTTTAGCGTCTCACAACGACGGCTTCCAGTACGTGGTCACGGCCGTCGACGTTTTCTCATACGTGTGGGTGGCTCCCATCAAATCCAAAGTTGGCGCAGCTGTCACCGAGGTGTTCGAGGAAATGACTGCCGAGAGACATCCACGCTCCGTTCAAACAGACAAGGGGAAAGTATTTCTCAACAAGACCTTCCAAGATCACCTCAAGAGGAAAGAAATAGAGTTTTTCACCAGCGAAAACGACGACATCAAAGCTAGTCTAGTGGAGCGTTTGAATCGAAGTCTGAAGGAGAAGCTGTGGTGCTATTTCACACACAAGCGCACATATTGCTACCTAGACGTACTGGACCAGGTGGTGTCTCCTTACAATCACACTCACCACAAGACGTTGAAAATTTCGCCTGCTGACGTCAGCGCAGAAAACAGCGAGACTATTTTCTACAGACACGACCTCCCTACTAAGAAACAAATCAAGGAAATATGGAAAAAGACGCACCCTCGACGTTCCGTCACCGACGTCATCGTTCGAGCCGACAGAGTGAGAATGTTGAGGGCTAAAGGTCCCTTCGACAAAGGTTACGAGGGAAACTGGAAGTAGGAAGTGGTCAACGTTGCTTAAACGTTGGGTAGCAGAGGGTTCGAGCTGAAAGACGACGCCAGGGAGGAGATAAAGGGGGTGTTTTATCTGGAGGAGGTTCAGAAGGTCTCCAAGAGTGTGCCAGTAAGACTCGCAGACACCAGGTGCCAGATCACAGTTTCACAGACCATTCACACAATAAACTAGCATTCCCAAAACCCCTACAACATTTTACATTCAATTCTCTGGGTCATTAGTGACCTCCCTTGTCATGTGGCTTGCACTCTACTGTTAAGAAAGCCACCTGTAGACCATATGCTATAATATAGCACATGATGATATTATAGTATGGCCAATGAACCTTAATGAATGGACTTTGAAATACCATGCAGAGCAGTAGTATAGTATGTATCGGAACGGGACTATAGCAAATCTAAGGATATTACTCACTCAGCATGCAGCCAATCAGAGGGCTCCATTTGGTCACGTGACCCATTGCCATGGCAATGTGACCTACTTAGGGGATTAGCTACCACCTCTCAGCCAATCAGAGGCCAGCATTCTGGTAACCATGGTAACATGACCTACTTAGGGGATTAGCAACCACTGCTCAGCCAATCAGAGGCCAGCATTCTGGTAACCATGGTAACATGACCTAATTAGGGGATTAGTGCGGTCACGTGACCCCTTGTTTGTAAATAACACATGGTGTAGCCACATGGTGTAGCCACGTGGGCCCTTGTTTGTAAAAAAAGAGGCGGGGCTAATTATGTAAATGAGATATATCAAATGCATTTCATTTTTTTTATATTTTATTTTATCAAAAATATAATACAAGTATATATACATTCATCTTTAATCATAATCCAGACAGTACATAGTGTAATCTTTGTGTACGGTTTTCATGCAAGCGTTCTTTCAAAATGAAGGAATGGTGTGAGTCATACCCCCTGTCCACAATTCATCTAAATTACAATAGAAATCCGCTGAAGTATAATACCAAGTATACCATTCAGTTTGTGCGGACATGACGCTTCTCAGTAGAGCATTCTGTATATTTTCAAAATGAAACTCTCTACAGAGCACATGATCTAAACACTCTGGACAGAAGGTGTTGAATATTCTCTGAGAGTTATGACAACACATATCCTGTAAAAAGTCTGAGTTTTCCTCAAGAAGAAATATTAAAGCGTTAGTAGATTCTAACGTATACTGCCTTTTGATGAGAGGACAGGTTTTCTGATTGTGAAATTGATATAGTCCTATCGATCTGTCTGCGAAGACATCGGTCCCTCTCCAGAAAACATCTTTGAAACACTCTTTCAATTAATCGAATGTCCAATTAGAAATTACTCCTTTATGAACATTTTGTTTTAACAACGATGCTTTAAAGAACAGCACATCTGTTGATTGGTTATTTCCCATGTGTTAAACATTCGCAAGTGCACATATTATCCTTTTAACAATATACGAGTAGGTGAGGTAGTAACTTGAATGTTAGAGGTTCCAGCCAGAAGAGTTATATCCATGGGCGATGGGGTGGTAATAACGTGCGATCTTGTACAGCATCCAGATATTTTTTACCCGCCTCAGCGTCTTTAGCCAGAGCTGCAATGTCTATGGGTTTAGGTGTGAGCAGCAGTAGCAGCAGCAACATCAGCAGCAGCAGTAGCACCAGCAGCAGCAGCAGCGTCCAACCATCCGTACTGATCGAAATAAAATTCACCTGTGAACAGATCAGCAAGGATCTCGATATCCGTGGGGGAATATGGTGAGGGTGTAGTAGTTTGTAGAGAGGTCGGTGTTTCCATGATGAAGGTGGCAGAGAAAGTGTGAGGGAACAAAATTTCACTCTCCCTTATGTACCTGTTCGAGATAAGCCTCTCAACTGTGGTTTTAAATTGATCAACGACTTAAAAGAGATTTAATCCCGATTTCACAGAGACCTTCGCTCGGTAGGGTATCTGTCTGTTTTGATTTTCACCTGCCGTTTGCTGTAGGCAAGGATCCCTTAGATCATTAAGTGTGGTCGGTCACAGAGGGAAAAGATAAAAGACTTAAAGGATCTGATTCACATAGTCACAGAGATTCTTCCTCGGTAGGGTATCTGTTTGTCACCCACTGTTCACTGCAGGAGGGTTTAACTTAGATCATCAAAGTGTTGTCTCATGGTGACAAGAGGAGCTGGAGGAAGGGGGATTAACTTGTTGATTTTGTTAGACTTACCGCACATGCACCTTTGTAGTCACAGACAGAGTGGCAGACACGTGCCCTGGGGTATTTTCCTGTGATGCATAGACAGGTAGGTAGGTAGGCGCCGTAGTACCTCGCGTATTAGGCTAGGTGCGACCCCTGAAGTTTAAGGGTGTACCTTATAGGTAGGGGTTACTATAAATCACTACTGAAATGTCAAAAAAAAAAAAATAAAGCTTGCAGATACACTTTATAGCATTCCCTCAAGTTGGGGGCGTACCTTATACGCGAGATACTACAGTAGGTAGGTAGGTAGGTAGGTAGGTAGGTAGGTAGGTAGGTAGGCGGGGAGGTGTGCACATATCCACCATTTTTTTGCGCCACGCGCGCTGCTGCTGCTGCACACCCCACCCCCTGTAGTTTTTGTATACACACTTTGAACGTCTTAATCTCCTAACGAGCCATAATCCCCTTATACATGTAAGTTGCATTAAGGTAATTATCACAGTTGTTACACCTGTTTATCCCACCTGATACCCTTGTTCCAAAAGCATTTTGGTCCCCTTGATGCAGGGTAAAAGGATCCAGGTGAAAACGGGATTAGATGATTCTCTCAACTATATAAAGAGCCCTGATTTTTCTTGGAAGGGCAGAACACGTCCGCTGTCTCTTTTGACACCACCACCACCACCATCACTGCTTCTACCACTGCTGCTTGCTGCTTGCTACCACCATCATCATCACCACCACCGTTGCTGTAGATACCTCGCTACCTGTTTACCACATACACTCTAGGAGGAAATTCAAACTAAGTCCATCACTCTTTATTATTTTCTTTTTGAGCTTTTATTTTATTTTCACTCTTTTCTTTAAAATATTCCACTCCAGATGGAGCAAGATTTTAAAAAAACAATTAGGGAAACCCCATCTATTTTCTTATCTCAACGTAGAGATCGGCACATATTTCAGTCTCATGTCTCTTTTAAGGCGATGAATAATTTAATGAAAAGCAAAGGTGAGGAATTTAGTTGCAGCGCCAGTATTAGCAGCAGTAGTACCAAAAGTAATAGTAGTGATAGAAATAGCGAAAGCAGTAGGAGCAGAAGAAGAAGAAACACCACCAGGGAAAGGAGTAGTTGTAGTAGTAGTAGTAGTAGAAGAAGAAGTAGCGACTCTTCTTCAGCAGCAGTAGCAGCTGCAGTAGAAGCAGCAGCAGTTGCAAAAGCAAAAGCAGTAGAAGAAGTAGTAAAAAAAGAAAAAATAGAGGTATGGCCGAAAGCTGTCTTTAAAGAAAGAAATTTACTCCATTACTGTTTGATAACCACCCTCAGTGCACCCACTCGTTGGGCATTTCATGAAAATAGAGGGTGCTCAAATATGGTGAGAATAAGCGCTATGAAAAGATTTGACGAGGACATCGGTTATTTGGGGGTAACTACCGCTCCGACTCGGTGGGTGCTCGTGGTGGCCGACGTGAACACGATCTGGAATCGTTTCGAAGTCGTCACCTGTTATCCGGCCTATTACAATGAGGCCGAATTGAAGAAGAAGGGAACGTACTACTTTCAAGAACACATTCCAGTTTGTGTTTGTTACCACTGTGCTGTTACCCCTGATACCTTTTTGGATACAGTTATGTTAAAGAGGAAAGGAAAAAGGCAAAGCAACAAGCTTTGCCCAAAGAGGAAAAAAGGATTGCCCCCCTTTATTTATTTATTTTTTTTTTTAATAAATAATTTTTATGGATATATGACATGTGTAAAATTGAGTGAAAATAAAATATATTGCATGAGAAGAGAAAAAAATATGAGAGACGGTGATGTTATCGGGTGTCGTGAAACGTAACAAGATAGAATAAAACTCGCTACGACTCTTTCCTGACGACCACTTGTCACCTAGTGTTCGACTGAGGAACACCACAACCCTAGTAGTAGTTACCACCACTTCTTCTACTACTACTACGACCCCATAACGACCACTGAAAAATGTTGAGTGGTAAAATCACAACCTTCACCGAAATAGATTTCGATCCCCGACTACAAGGACCCTTCAGTTGCATCATCAGTGGTCCGTCTGGTTAATCGATTTCTGAGCGACGTTAGCAATTTGGTCACACCACTAGTGGAAAAGGTCTTTTACGTGTTGAGGACGGTGAGCAAAAAAGCTACCACCATCAAAAGAAAGAGAAACGTCTTGGTTCAAAAGGGCGGTTTCCTCATTCCGGCTCTGATAGGCCTGGCCTTACCCCTTATAAAAAGCGTTCTCCGTATATAGAGCTCCTCATTCGGCACCTCACCACCGCAGCTGCCTCAATGATGACGGACCCCGAGGAGCAACACTACAAGCCCTTGGCTCTCTTAGATCCTAAGTCGCTCTCGAAATTACGAGGACCACCTGATGTCCCCACAGCTGCTGCTGGTACTGCTGCTGCTGCTCCTGCTGCTGCTGATGAGCGTGAAAACTAGAACCCCTCCTCCTCCTCTTTCGCCACCGCCGTATCCCCACCCTCCAATATGGCTTATTACTACAGACAGGCAGAACAAGGTCTTCATCCCAACGCCACATTACACCAGGTGCTACAGTTTATCTACAGGGACTTGGACCTAGTGTTGAACGACCTCACTTTGAAATCGCGCGAAAAAATGCTGAAATACGATTCCTGCATCCGCTCTCGTACCACCACCTAGGAAGACGACGACGATGACTACTACTACTATGAGGACGCCACTCCCCTCGTGGGTGCCGCCACCTCCTGTCGTAAGGACGTCGACTACGACGACAACGTTTACAAAACTCCGACTTCCAGCAGGAGATCGCCTGCTACACCTCGCCCTTCCTCCGTCAGGACGAGTAATCAAAGCAAGAAAAAGAAAGGACGCAGTCGCCAAGTGTACTCCAACTCTGACTCACCGAGATGGCGAGAAACTGACCAAGAAGGAAAAAGAAAAGAGACGAGTGGTGGCTAAGTACACTGACGTCAAAACACCCTCTAGTTTTACCAGCGTCACCAAACTCCGGAAACACCATTTCCGCGACCGAAACTCTGCTTTCATCCGGGACGCCTTGGGATCTCTGGATGCCTACACTAAACATAAACCCATCCGGAGAAAATTCGCAAGGAACAAGACGATAACCGGGGGAATCGATCAACAGTGGCAGTTAGATCTGATGGACATGCAAGCTTTAGCGTCTCACAACGACGGCTTCCAGTACGTGGTCACGGCCGTCGACGTTTTCTCATACGTGTGGGTGGCTCCCATCAAATCCAAAGTTGGCGCAGCTGTCACCGAGGTGTTCGAGGAAATGACTGCCGAGAGACATCCACGCTCCGTTCAAACAGACAAGGGGAAAGTATTTCTCAACAAGACCTTCCAAGATCACCTCAAGAGGAAAGAAATAGAGTTTTTCACCAGCGAAAACGACGACATCAAAGCTAGTCTAGTGGAGCGTTTGAATCGAAGTCTGAAGGAGAAGCTGTGGTGCTATTTCACACACAAGCGCACATATTGCTACCTAGACGTACTGGACCAGGTGGTGTCTCCTTACAATCACACTCACCACAAGACGTTGAAAATTTCGCCTGCTGACGTCAGCGCAGAAAACAGCGAGACTATTTTCTACAGACACGACCTCCCTACTAAGAAACAAATCAAGGAAATATGGAAAAAGACGCACCCTCGACGTTCCGTCACCGACGTCATCGTTCGAGCCGACAGAGTGAGAATGTTGAGGGCTAAAGGTCCCTTCGACAAAGGTTACGAGGGAAACTGGAAGTAGGAAGTGGTCAACGTTGCTTAAACGTTGGGTAGCAGAGGGTTCGAGCTGAAAGACGACGCCAGGGAGGAGATAAAGGGGGTGTTTTATCTGGAGGAGGTTCAGAAGGTCTCCAAGAGTGTGCCAGTAAGACTCGCAGACACCAGGTGCCAGATCACAGTTTCACAGACCATTCACACAATAAACTAGCATTCCCAAAACCCCTACAACATTTTACATTCAATTCTCTGGGTCATTAGTGACCTCCCTTGTCATGTGGCTTGCACTCTACTGTTAAGAAAGCCACCTGTAGACCATATGCTATAATATAGCACATGATGATATTATAGTATGGCCAATGAACCTTAATGAATGGACTTTGAAATACCATGCAGAGCAGTAGTATAGTATGTATCGGAACGGGACTATAGCAAATCTAAGGATATTACTCACTCAGCATGCAGCCAATCAGAGGGCTCCATTTGGTCACGTGACCCATTGCCATGGCAATGTGACCTACTTAGGGGATTAGCTACCACCTCTCAGCCAATCAGAGGCCAGCATTCTGGTAACCATGGTAACATGACCTACTTAGGGGATTAGCAACCACTGCTCAGCCAATCAGAGGCCAGCATTCTGGTAACCATGGTAACATGACCTAATTAGGGGATTAGTGCGGTCACGTGACCCCTTGTTTGTAAATAACACATGGTGTAGCCACATGGTGTAGCCACGTGGGCCCTTGTTTGTAAAAAAAGAGGCGGGGCTAATTATGTAAATGAGATATATCAAATGCATTTCATTTTTTTTATATTTTATTTTATCAAAAATATAATACAAGTATATATACATTCATCTTTAATCATAATCCAGACAGTACATAGTGTAATCTTTGTGTACGGTTTTCATGCAAGCGTTCTTTCAAAATGAAGGAATGGTGTGAGTCATACCCCCTGTCCACAATTCATCTAAATTACAATAGAAATCCGCTGAAGTATAATACCAAGTATACCATTCAGTTTGTGCGGACATGACGCTTCTCAGTAGAGCATTCTGTATATTTTCAAAATGAAACTCTCTACAGAGCACATGATCTAAACACTCTGGACAGAAGGTGTTGAATATTCTCTGAGAGTTATGACAACACATATCCTGTAAAAAGTCTGAGTTTTCCTCAAGAAGAAATATTAAAGCGTTAGTAGATTCTAACGTATACTGCCTTTTGATGAGAGGACAGGTTTTCTGATTGTGAAATTGATATAGTCCTATCGATCTGTCTGCGAAGACATCGGTCCCTCTCCAGAAAACATCTTTGAAACACTCTTTCAATTAATCGAATGTCCAATTAGAAATTACTCCTTTATGAACATTTTGTTTTAACAACGATGCTTTAAAGAACAGCACATCTGTTGATTGGTTATTTCCCATGTGTTAAACATTCGCAAGTGCACATATTATCCTTTTAACAATATACGAGTAGGTGAGGTAGTAACTTGAATGTTAGAGGTTCCAGCCAGAAGAGTTATATCCATGGGCGATGGGGTGGTAATAACGTGCGATCTTGTACAGCATCCAGATATTTTTTACCCGCCTCAGCGTCTTTAGCCAGAGCTGCAATGTCTATGGGTTTAGGTGTGAGCAGCAGTAGCAGCAGCAACATCAGCAGCAGCAGTAGCACCAGCAGCAGCAGCAGCGTCCAACCATCCGTACTGATCGAAATAAAATTCACCTGTGAACAGATCAGCAAGGATCTCGATATCCGTGGGGGAATATGGTGAGGGTGTAGTAGTTTGTAGAGAGGTCGGTGTTTCCATGATGAAGGTGGCAGAGAAAGTGTGAGGGAACAAAATTTCACTCTCCCTTATGTACCTGTTCGAGATAAGCCTCTCAACTGTGGTTTTAAATTGATCAACGACTTAAAAGAGATTTAATCCCGATTTCACAGAGACCTTCGCTCGGTAGGGTATCTGTCTGTTTTGATTTTCACCTGCCGTTTGCTGTAGGCAAGGATCCCTTAGATCATTAAGTGTGGTCGGTCACAGAGGGAAAAGATAAAAGACTTAAAGGATCTGATTCACATAGTCACAGAGATTCTTCCTCGGTAGGGTATCTGTTTGTCACCCACTGTTCACTGCAGGAGGGTTTAACTTAGATCATCAAAGTGTTGTCTCATGGTGACAAGAGGAGCTGGAGGAAGGGGGATTAACTTGTTGATTTTGTTAGACTTACCGCACATGCACCTTTGTAGTCACAGACAGAGTGGCAGACACGTGCCCTGGGGTATTTTCCTGTGATGCATAGACAGGTAGGTAGGTAGGCGCCGTAGTACCTCGCGTATTAGGCTAGGTGCGACCCCTGAAGTTTAAGGGTGTACCTTATAGGTAGGGGTTACTATAAATCACTACTGAAATGTCAAAAAAAAAAAAATAAAGCTTGCAGATACACTTTATAGCATTCCCTCAAGTTGGGGGCGTACCTTATACGCGAGATACTACAGTAGGTAGGTAGGTAGGTAGGTAGGTAGGTAGGTAGGTAGGTAGGTAGGTAGGCGGGGAGGTGTGCACATATCCACCATTTTTTTGCGCCACGCGCGCTGCTGCTGCTGCACACCCCACCCCCTGTAGTTTTTGTATACACACTTTGAACGTCTTAATCTCCTAACGAGCCATAATCCCCTTATACATGTAAGTTGCATTAAGGTAATTATCACAGTTGTTACACCTGTTTATCCCACCTGATACCCTTGTTCCAAAAGCATTTTGGTCCCCTTGATGCAGGGTAAAAGGATCCAGGTGAAAACGGGATTAGATGATTCTCTCAACTATATAAAGAGCCCTGATTTTTCTTGGAAGGGCAGAACACGTCCGCTGTCTCTTTTGACACCACCACCACCACCATCACTGCTTCTACCACTGCTGCTTGCTGCTTGCTACCACCATCATCATCACCACCACCGTTGCTGTAGATACCTCGCTACCTGTTTACCACATACACTCTAGGAGGAAATTCAAACTAAGTCCATCACTCTTTATTATTTTCTTTTTGAGCTTTTATTTTATTTTCACTCTTTTCTTTAAAATATTCCACTCCAGATGGAGCAAGATTTTAAAAAAACAATTAGGGAAACCCCATCTATTTTCTTATCTCAACGTAGAGATCGGCACATATTTCAGTCTCATGTCTCTTTTAAGGCGATGAATAATTTAATGAAAAGCAAAGGTGAGGAATTTAGTTGCAGCGCCAGTATTAGCAGCAGTAGTACCAAAAGTAATAGTAGTGATAGAAATAGCGAAAGCAGTAGGAGCAGAAGAAGAAGAAACACCACCAGGGAAAGGAGTAGTTGTAGTAGTAGTAGTAGTAGAAGAAGAAGTAGCGACTCTTCTTCAGCAGCAGTAGCAGCTGCAGTAGAAGCAGCAGCAGTTGCAAAAGCAAAAGCAGTAGAAGAAGTAGTAAAAAAAGAAAAAATAGAGGTATGGCCGAAAGCTGTCTTTAAAGAAAGAAATTTACTCCATTACTGTTTGATAACCACCCTCAGTGCACCCACTCGTTGGGCATTTCATGAAAATAGAGGGTGCTCAAATATGGTGAGAATAAGCGCTATGAAAAGATTTGACGAGGACATCGGTTATTTGGGGGTAACTACCGCTCCCACTCGGTGGGTGCTCGTGGTGGCCGACGTGAACACGATCTGGAATCGTTTCGAAGTCGTCACCTGTTATCCGGCCTATTACAATGAGGCCGAATTGAAGAAGAAGGGAACGTACTACTTTCAAGAACACATTCCAGTTTGTGTTTGTTACCACTGTGCTGTTACCCCTGATACCTTTTTGGATACAGTTATGTTAAAGAGGAAAGGAAAAAGGCAAAGCAACAAGCTTTGCCCAAAGAGGAAAAAAGGATTGCCCCCCTTTATTTATTTATTTTTTTTTTTAATAAATAATTTTTATGGATATATGACATGTGTAAAATTGAGTGAAAATAAAATATATTGCATGAGAAGAGAAAAAAATATGAGAGACGGTGATGTTATCGGGTGTCGTGAAACGTAACAAGATAGAATAAAACTCGCTACGACTCTTTCCTGACGACCACTTGTCACCTAGTGTTCGACTGAGGAACACCACAACCCTAGTAGTAGTTACCACCACTTCTTCTACTACTACTACGACCCCATAACGACCACTGAAAAATGTTGAGTGGTAAAATCACAACCTTCACCGAAATAGATTTCGATCCCCGACTACAAGGACCCTTCAGTTGCATCATCAGTGGTCCGTCTGGTTAATCGATTTCTGAGCGACGTTAGCAATTTGGTCACACCACTAGTGGAAAAGGTCTTTTACGTGTTGAGGACGGTGAGCAAAAAAGCTACCACCATCAAAAGAAAGAGAAACGTCTTGGTTCAAAAGGGCGGTTTCCTCATTCCGGCTCTGATAGGCCTGGCCTTACCCCTTATAAAAAGCGTTCTCCGTATATAGAGCTCCTCATTCGGCACCTCACCACCGCAGCTGCCTCAATGATGACGGACCCCGAGGAGCAACACTACAAGCCCTTGGCTCTCTTAGATCCTAAGTCGCTCTCGAAATTACGAGGACCACCTGATGTCCCCACAGCTGCTGCTGGTACTGCTGCTGCTGCTCCTGCTGCTGCTGATGAGCGTGAAAACTAGAACCCCTCCTCCTCCTCTTTCGCCACCGCCGTATCCCCACCCTCCAATATGGCTTATTACTACAGACAGGCAGAACAAGGTCTTCATCCCAACGCCACATTACACCAGGTGCTACAGTTTATCTACAGGGACTTGGACCTAGTGTTGAACGACCTCACTTTGAAATCGCGCGAAAAAATGCTGAAATACGATTCCTGCATCCGCTCTCGTACCACCACCTAGGAAGACGACGACGATGACTACTACTACTATGAGGACGCCACTCCCCTCGTGGGTGCCGCCACCTCCTGTCGTAAGGACGTCGACTACGACGACAACGTTTACAAAACTCCGACTTCCAGCAGGAGATCGCCTGCTACACCTCGCCCTTCCTCCGTCAGGACGAGTAATCAAAGCAAGAAAAAGAAAGGACGCAGTCGCCAAGTGTACTCCAACTCTGACTCACCGAGATGGCGAGAAACTGACCAAGAAGGAAAAAGAAAAGAGACGAGTGGTGGCTAAGTACACTGACGTCAAAACACCCTCTAGTTTTACCAGCGTCACCAAACTCCGGAAACACCATTTCCGCGACCGAAACTCTGCTTTCATCCGGGACGCCTTGGGATCTCTGGACGCCTACACTAAACATAAACCCATCCGGAGAAAATTCGCAAGGAACAAGACGATAACCGGGGGAATCGATCAACAGTGGCAGTTAGATCTGATGGACATGCAAGCTTTAGCGTCTCACAACGACGGCTTCCAGTACGTGGTCACGGCCGTCGACGTTTTCTCATACGTGTGGGTGGCTCCCATCAAATCCAAAGTTGGCGCAGCTGTCACCGAGGTGTTCGAGGAAATGACTGCCGAGAGACATCCACGCTCCGTTCAAACAGACAAGGGGAAAGTATTTCTCAACAAGACCTTCCAAGATCACCTCAAGAGGAAAGAAATAGAGTTTTTCACCAGCGAAAACGACGACATCAAAGCTAGTCTAGTGGAGCGTTTGAATCGAAGTCTGAAGGAGAAGCTGTGGTGCTATTTCACACACAAGCGCACATATTGCTACCTAGACGTACTGGACCAGGTGGTGTCTCCTTACAATCACACTCACCACAAGACGTTGAAAATTTCGCCTGCTGACGTCAGCGCAGAAAACAGCGAGACTATTTTCTACAGACACGACCTCCCTACTAAGAAACAAATCAAGGAAATATGGAAAAAGACGCACCCTCGACGTTCCGTCACCGACGTCATCGTTCGAGCCGACAGAGTGAGAATGTTGAGGGCTAAAGGTCCCTTCGACAAAGGTTACGAGGGAAACTGGAAGTAGGAAGTGGTCAACGTTGCTTAAACGTTGGGTAGCAGAGGGTTCGAGCTGAAAGACGACGCCAGGGAGGAGATAAAGGGGGTGTTTTATCTGGAGGAGGTTCAGAAGGTCTCCAAGAGTCATTAAGGCAAGACTTGATAGACAAGGTGCTGCGCTACAAGACTGTCAAGGGCAAACGCTTAGCTTTCGTACGTTGGCTAGGTTACGGCGACAAGTTCAACGAGTGGATTCCTGTCAAGAAAATCTCGTACGACAACTATGAAAATCAACCTGCCTAGCAACAGTTCTATGGGCTATTTCCCTCAAAACACCCTGACCTCTTTTTGAACCCACTTCGACTCACCCCTCCTCCTATCAGAGGACCACGAAGCGGCTCTCAGCAAAATCATCCTCCCGACAGAATGGAGCAACGTGCGAGACGACGGCTTGATCATGATCGTTCCTCTGTGCACAAAGAACTTGCTGGCTGAGGCGAAAAGAGTTTTCAACGAAGAAAACACCTGAGGTGGACTGGAAGACGGTCGACAGAGTGATCAACTTGCACAAGATCATCAAAAGTGCTAATCCTCTGACTAGGACGGAGGAGAACTTTGTCGACGAAATGACACCGGAGCTGCTAGAAAAAGAGTTGGAGGCGCAGATATTGAAACCTGGAAAGAAGTCAAAGCACGTCACGTTGACACACGAAAACTCTGCCCTGTACAAGCAATACCTGACGACGTCCAACAAGAGGCAAAAAATGAGGAGTATGGCACACACCATGGTTCAAGTCATATTCCCCGTGCAACCCATTTTCACGGGAAACAATGTTCAGCTCATCGAGCGCTTGAACCTGCTCCTGACAGATAATTTAGAAGGTCAGAACTTTTCGAACTTCGCTGACGAGACGCGTCACCATCAATGTGCCCCGGCACACTGCCGTGATTGTCACCGAACATCTGGCGCACATTCTAGGATTCGGGGTGAAGACTCATTTCGTGAAGACGACCACCGGCGTCTACATCATGGACCCCTTTGGAGACATGTACTCTGTGTACATATACAGCGACGCCATTCAAGACAGAAGAGTGGGCGACATGCACATCCCTCTGTTAGGCTGCGTCGCAGTCGACAGAAGCGGACGGCGGAAAGGGGGAATGCAAGCTATCAGTTTTCCACATTTGGATTATTTTCCCTTGAAGTCCAAAAGGTTGGATGAGGTCAACATCTACTTAAGAGACAGAACCGGTCGATCCATACCATTCATGAGAGGAGAGGTGACAGTGACACTTCATCTGAGGCCCATGCGCTCGGTCACACCCCTTTTGAAGACAGTGGGGAAAACACAGTTCCGCACTGGCGTGGGTGTGGCCAAGGATATGATGGAGGGAGACACTTTCAAGAACAGCGTGAAAAACAGAGGAGTAGGTGCACTGAAGAGTCTGGCGGGTAAAGTGATCTCTCCGGGGAAAAAAAACGATGCCGTCTGCAGTCGTCAGAAGCAGATGGCGGAAAGGGGGAATGCAAGCTATTAGTTTTCCACATTTGGATTATTTTCCTTTGAAGTCCAAAAGGTTGGACGAGGTCGGCATCTACTTAAGAGACAGAACCGGCCGATCCATACCATTCATGAGAGGAGAGGTGACGGTGACACTTCATCTGAGGCCCATCGAACGTTAAAGGTGCAAACATGATACGTAAATGAGCGCCATACTTTTCATCGAAGAGTGCCACCGGACAAGGATACAGCAATTACTACAACGCTCAGTTCGGTAACGGAATCAACGTGTACAGCGGATGATCTTTCCAGAACGGTCACGGTTTCGTTGGCGCCCTCTTAGGTCGCATGCGCTTGGTCACACCCCTTTTGAAGACAGTGGGGAAAACACTGTTCCGCACTGGCGTGGGTGTGGCCAAGGATATGATGGAGGGAGACACTTTCAAGAACAGCGTGAAAAACAGAGGAGTAGGTGCTCTGAAGTGTCTGGCGGGTAAAGTGATCTCTCCGGGGAAAAAAACGATGCACAAGAAGGCGGGGGCCAAACGGAGGCAAGCTCCTCAAACGGGAAGCGCCTCTTGCAAGAGACAACGGGGGGACATTGGCTTACGTACACAAAAGCAGCAGCGAGTGCGCGCTCTCTGAGCTCGACCTGCATGCCGTAGCGCCAACTCAAACTACTATCCTAAAGTCGACCTTTGTTGGGCTAGAAATAAAAAACTCTTTGGGAGATGGGAGCAACATCAATTTCACCATCAGTAAGTCCCAAGAGTACACGGACCTGAACGAAAATTACCTTCATCTGGAATGCGAGGTGGTGAAACCGAACGGCGACGCACTGGACGACACCAACGTGGTGGCTCCGGTGAACAACTTGGCTCAATCGCTCTTCAAGGATGTCCAAGTCTCCATCAGAGGCTTCAAAGTGTCTGGTAACAACGAGACCTACCCGTACAGAGCTTACCTGGAAGGTTTACTCAACTACGACAAAGGCATCAAGAGGAACATCATGAGCGTCCAAGGTTGGCACCAAGACAGGGCTGGTCACTTCTACGCCTTGACCAACGACAACCCAGGGTTCAAGGCTCACCAGAAACTCATCTCCAACGGTCTCTTTTCGCTGATGTCGAGACTCCACTTTGACCTAGCTCATCAACCAAAGTTCATAGCTGGAGAGATGGAAATCAACCTCACTCTGAAACAAGCTGCCCCCGGTTTCTATCTGATGAGCGCGGGCACCACCGCATACAAACTCAAGATCCACAAAACTAAGCTCTATGTGCGTCGAGTGGTCGTAGCTGGTTCTGTGATGGAAACGCACGAAAAGGCAGTGATAGAACAGGGTCCCTTCAACTACCCAGTGAACAGAGTGGAGGTGATGACCTACACCATCCCTGCGGGCAACAGAGATCACACCTACACACACTCCAACACTGGTCAACTACCCAAGTCCATGATGATTTGTTTCCTAGACCACGACGCCTTCAACGGAAATTACGCCAAGAACCCGTTCGAACTGAACGTCAACTCGCTTCAAGTGATAGTGAATGACGCCTATGTCCCCGACTTTGCCAAAAGGGAAGCGATGAGGGAGTACCTAGCACTACACATGGAAACGGGGATGTATGAGGGTTCACGCTCCTGCGATATTTCCTACGAAGATTTCCTGAACGGTTACACGCTGTTCCCCCTGGATTTAACTCCGGACAGATCGCAAGATGGGTGTAGAGTGAACCTTATAAAGGCGGGTCAGCTGAGAGTGTAGCTCAGTTTTGGCTCTGCACTGATGGAGACCACAACAGTACTGCTCTATTTGGTGTACGACAACGTCGTCGAGCTGACCAGAGATAGACATCCCATCACAGACTACCACATGAACTGAAGAGAAGGAAAAAAAGTACATGGACACACTTGAAATAGACAAAGTGTTGAAGGATAACATTCACACAAAACACCATTTCCTAGGTGTTTTCTCTTGTGACACTATCCCCGAGCACCCTATCAAGAACACTTGTTTCGTGAGTAACACGGATCCTCAACATTTACCAGGTCAACATTGGGTGGCGTTTTATGTGTCGAGGACAGGAGAGGTGTACTACTTTGATTCATTCGGCTTACCTCTGTTGAGCGCAGAGTTTTTAGCTTTCCTGAAACTTTCTGTTCCATTCAAGTGGCAAAAAAAACACCAAGACACTACTGCTGACACCTGTGGCCCTCATTGCGTCCATTTCCTGATTGAAGCATGTTGAACAAGAAACCCCAAGAAATGTGCCTTGAGGATGAGCAAAAACCCAAAACTGAGTGACCGGTCGGTGAGTCAGAGGCTCGCGATGATGATGATGTGAAGAATTCGGGAAAAAAAGGAAACGGGATGCTGCAAGCGTCTACAATTCATGCAGACAAAGGTCTTATATCTGGCCGAAATAGTGTTAGATTTATCCAAACTAGTGCAATGTATGATGGAGAGAGTCAGTGACTGTGAAACTAGCATAGTGAGACTTTGTGGTCTGTTCAGACGAAAGAAAAAGTGATTGATTAAAAATGATGATTCATGAAAATAAAAAAAAATAAAAAATGATTTATTGGTTGTGTTTTATTTCATACATTAAAAAAAAAACTAGTCGAGTTATCATTATCATCACGCGCAAAGAATTCAGGAGTATCTCATTTACATAATCAGCCCCGCCCCTTTGTTTACGTGGCTACACCACGTGTTGTTGTTTACAAACAAGGGGTAACGTGACCACACTAATCCCCTAATTAGGTCATGTTACCATGGTTACCAGAATGCTGGCCTCTGATTGGCTGAGCTGTGGTTGCTAATCCCCTAAGTAGGTCACGTTACCATGGTTACCAGAATGCTGGCCTCTGATTGGCTGAGAGGTGGTCGCTAATCCCCTAAGTAGGTCACATTGCCATGGCAACGGGTCACATGACCAAGTGGAGGCCTCTGATTGGCTGCATGCTGAGTGAGTAATATCCTTAGATTAGCTATAGTCCCGTTCCGATACATACTATACTACTCAGAGCAGTTTGGTCATTTCCCAGAAAATTTGTGTCAGTCTGAGTCATAATGAGCCACCATGTGTGAATATCTTTTGGGTTGTAATGCAGTGTGTCACCATGTACCATCAAGTTTCAATACTCATGCATTATGCTGCATAGTGACTCATCTCAAAAAGACCCATGGTCATCTTACATAAAGGTTTGAGTTAAGAATTGGGTGAATATTGGTCACCCTCTGCCAAAACTCATACTGGGTGAGTACATTGGTGTCCATTTACAAAGACTATGTTATAAATTATGTTTCAGCATGTGTGAAGCTACATTATGGTGCATATGCCAATATAAGTCAGTATGATTGGGTAATTAATGGTTACAATCGTCTTCTATGCATCACCAGTATGAGAATTCAAATGCACACAAAATGACGCATAGCGGTGCCAATTTGTTGGATGGTCTATATATAGGGTACATGTCTACAGAGAATGCAGATTAAATGCTTTTGAGTAAGGGGGTGGACACAGCCGCAGCTATGACCACACACTATATATTCACACAGAGGGTTTGTTATACCAGGGTCCCCTTTATTGTGTATAATCCATACACATCAAATGGCATATAGCTGTGCTTTGCTCAACACAAGGAGGGTAGATACTCACTCTAAGTTGACTCGTGTGGAAGCGGTAATACTGATCACCAGAAAAGAAGTATGTCCTCCCATTGAGCCACGTCACCACAGAGTCCACACGGCTTACAGGCAGACCCCATACCGAGAGAGGGCGTGGGTAGCCATTAGCTACTTGGTTACCAGCAATTCGGTAGTACACATTGCCTATTGAATAAATTAAACATACAATGAGTGGATTGTAAATACTTTTCAATGGGTTAAGGTAATCATTCTAATATTTAGACTACCTTGACATTGCATTGGGAAGTACTTTTATCAAGCATCTTTTATGATAATAAGATTTTCCAACTCGGTCGTGTTAGTGAATTCTTAGATGAAGACTCTGCTTTATGTGTTTTCATATCAATGATACTCCCCTTATTTGATTATTGCGATTTTATTTTGGACTGAAACTGTATGGGAGATAACAAGGAACTTCAGTTATTACAGAATCGTGCATTAAGAATGGTACATCTTGTAAAATTAGAAGAGAACCCTTTTATGACTACCAACAAATCCAAGACTGGAGTAATTGCTCGGGTGTGGATGTCACGAGAAATTTATTTAGAAGTGCCTCTTTAGAGCTGTGATTTGTTGGAATCACCTTAAACCAATTTATACTTTAATTGGTGGCCTATACAAATTTAAAACTAGTGTGAAAAACGATTTTCACAATTGTTTATATTTATGTAACCACTATTCTCATCTCATTACCATCTCTACTTGATACATCAGTGAAGTTGGCATCAATAGGTGGTTAACCCTGTATTATCTTAATGTTGTATGTGACTGCTGCATGATATAAGTATATATATATATATATATATATATATATATATATATATATATATATATATATATATACACACACACACACACACACACACATGGTGTTATGTAGGGGACCTGGTGTGAGCGCAAATCTAGATCTCTTGTTGTATGACTGAGACTCTACCTCAGGTAGACAAGCAGAAGTTCATTAGCAGCCTACCTCAGGCAGACAACAGAATCGACCAATCACAGCTCAGCACCTTGACCCCTTGCCACTGACACTGAGTCTGGTCTGAGGTAGACAAGCAGCTCATACTTTACCTGAGGTATATAAGCAGAAGTCTACCTGGGGTAGACAAGGAAGTTCTCTACCTCAGGTAGAGAACCCTCATCTACCTGAGGTAGAGAAGGTGTCCCTTATCTACCTGGGGTGGGTGTCCCATGTGTACCCCAGGTAGAGAAGCTGTCACTTTTCTACATAAGGTAGACAGGCTGAAAATTTTACTAAGTCCAGTATGGCTAGTCCCTTATCTATCTGGGGTGGGTGTCCCCTGTTTCCCCCAGGTAGAGAAGCTGTCACCTTTCTACCTGAGGTAGACAGGCTGAAAAAAAACCAGTACCGCTAGAACTTGTTAAATTCTCAGTTTATTTAGTGAATACAGGCTGAATGCAGATGCGTCTGCAGGAGTCATTCCTGGTCTCTGATTGGTCAGTTCTCTTGTCTAACTGAGGTAAACTACTAATGAGCTTCAGCAAGTCTACCTGGGGTAACCTCTCAGTCGAACAACGGTGGAGGTGCGGCGTAAGCACTACAAGGCGTAGGAGCTATGAAAACATCTACATTCGACTTTATATTTATATATTGTACTTGTTTGTAGTGCTTGAAGAACATAAACATTTAATGCCGCGTGTAGTTGATGAATTGCATTTTCAGTATATATAATAATAGACTTTATTCCCCTGAATGCTATAATAGAGTGTATATGATGCCATAGGTTAGGACTAGGAGAATGATGATCAGGTTCCAGTCCTTGGCACATGATACCCATTTGACCAACCAATAACCACACTACAGTTTTGTATTTTATCTGCAATATTTCCTCTACCCATCATTGACTGTGAATTGAAAGCTCGTTTTCACTGATACACAACAGTTTCTGCACTACTTAATGCATCAATGGCAATACCGTATTCGACGTAATAAGTACACAATGTGCTTAGGAAATAGCTAATACTTTGCATGTCTAGTATATAAGAGTATATTTGGCCTTAAACAATTCGAATTTTTAGGTCATTTCTACTTTGAAATATGGCCAAAGAGAGGGGGTCACAGACCTGGTATATATCTGCATATATTTTGCCCCTCTTTAACCTTTACGAGCCTTTACTTGTACTTGATATACATTCTGTAATTATGGCTATGACATGTAGTCAAGGAAGGTCACCCCTAGCGACCAGTTCAAAAGGCTTCTACAACCAACGAGCACAAAGTTGGAAAACTTACCTTTAAATGCATAGATATTTCCTCTGAAAACGGTGATAGCATCTATGTAATCCGGTAACCCACGCAGAGCCTGGGAGGTGCGGAGCGTAGAACCACGGCTGATTTCCATATTCCTGCCATCATATCTAACGGTCACAGTGTAGTGGTATATGCTTCCTCCCTGTTCAAGGTAAAAGTTGTCCATAATAAAAGGCATTGGATGGGAGAACATCATGTTGTCTTTTGATCACAGACATTTCAGCACCTTTTTTATGGGACTTGACCTCATGGTTATTTGTGAATATATGTACCTCATCCAGCCAAATCCTTACTTATGTGCTTCAGCCATGAACCTGAGAAAATGGCTAAGCAGACAGCTGTGGGGGGGCAGGGGAGATTTGGGCATGTGTCAGGGCTGTGGAGCTGGAAGTTCAAATTACCAGCTCCAGCACCTTTTTCGACCTTTTAATAGGAGATAATAATGCGCCTATGCTATTTTGTCACCCCATACAGCAGCAAATAATGGCCACATTGCAAAAATTAAAACAGTTTTGGAAAACCAAGGCAGTCTTCTTTCAGCACAGATTGAAATCCCCATTTCGATTTTTTGACCCATAAGCTATATATGTCATAGTCACATATTATATGCTTACCTCAAAGAGGTATAGGTTCGCCGAGGTGTAGCTTCGGGCCAATGCTATGGCGGCGTCTACACGGTATATGTTGGTGCCAAACAGTTGTTGAATATTTCCTTCTTGCGGTGGGCCTTGGTCAGTGCTATAGATTATATACACATTGGAATCTGAAAGAGTCAAGAGACATTATCAAAATCATTGTTATCGATATTGATTTTATACCCAGCTCATGTTTTGTCTCACCGATTCTATAGACAAAGTGACAATCAAACAGCCAAAAGTCCAGGGTCTAAGCATTACACTATAGGTCAAATTCCACTGGGTGAAAACGGTCAGAAAATCCATGTGATTTAGAAATGCATAGGGCATGTGCAGATATTGGAGAGACATTATTGTCTAAGGAGGATCTATCCTAGCTGAGAATCCTTGCATAAATATTGTGAATATGCGAGACATAAACATGAAAACATTTAGATATTTTCTGATGAATACCGTGAATTTCACAATTATTATTATCACAAATATATTGGTTAGAATCAGTCTGTTATACTTGACTGATTTGGGTATTAAATACAGGGGGCACCACACAGGTCTCCAGTTACCCTGGGTCAACAAGGTCACCAGGTGTGCAGTCAACCACTCACAGCTAGCAGGCAGGCAGGCATAGCTAGCAGTTTAATTTTTCTTTCGTAATTGTAACTTTGTTACCTGTTCGTTTTTCTTTGTTTAAATAAATAGGCCGGTAGTCTACGACTGGACTGGCCCAAGTGCATCTACCCCTTGCTTAGTCCCTCTGCATAGTTAATGCCAAATTCACACTGCCAAGTAGCTCCCCTGGGAGGGCATTTTAAAACCATAGCTATAGATATTGTTTTGAAATGCCCTGCAGACTTAAGGCCAAAAACAAATATTGTAAGTTTCCGGTAATATGGTCCAAAAAGTTAAGGTGGGTAGGTAGGATCTATTTTTATCAGCCATATTTTGGCCAAAATATTGAATTGGTATCATTAATCACAAATAATCCATTTCATCTGTTATGCAGGATACCGATGACAGCGGTTTAGCTAGTCCTCAGGGCTACAGTGCCTGCCGCGTCCGCGCTGACCTAAATACGCGGACTCTGGGGATAAAAGTATAGTCCTAAGGACTAAAGCCTAGTCCCCAGGACTAAGAATATGAGGATATTGTCCTAGGGACTAATTGTACATTCCCATGAATTACCTTGCAGACCCCATGACTTTGTATAAGACTGTGCTGTTAGTCTCCAGGACTAAGCTTTTAGCCCTGGGGACTAATTTGTAGACTCAGGGACTACTTGTTTAGTCCTGAGGACTACAAAAACATCTGCCTAGTCCTCAGGACTAATGCATGTGGTTCTCAGGACTAATTCATTGATTGATGTCTAATGTAGTTGTGACTAAGGATGTAGTCCCCAGGACTTCAAATTTAGTCCTGAGGACTACTTATAAGTCCCCAGGACTGCTCTGTGTAGTCCCAGGGACTAAAGATACAGTCCTGGGGACTAGAACATTGTCCTTGGGACTAGAGACACAGTCCTTGGGACCAATGCCCTAGGGACTAAAAGTGTAGGCCTTGGGCTGGAGAAATGGTGCTGAGGGCTAGAAATCGATCAAGGCCTCCTCAGGACTAGACTGTAGTCCTCTGGACTACATCCATAGTCCTGATGACCACACATTAGTGCTGACGACTATAAAATTACATTTTCAGTCCTCAGGACTAAAAGGGTAGGCCCTAGGACAGGCTCTAGTCCCCAAAACTAGAAACCTGGAAGGCATTGGCTATTGGAATTTCAGAAATGAGTGTGTGTCTTCTACTAGTAGTAGTCCTCAGGACTATGCCCCCATCCGCACCGCGTCTGTCTCCGCCTAAAATGATTATACATATCACAGTTATGCAATGACTATTGATCCTAGTGAGGGAGAAGACAGGGACAAGATAGCCACTTGGGCCTGCGTGAATACGGCGGCCTATTTATTAAACTAACTTAACAAAACAAAAAGAAAAGAAAAAGAAAAAAATACAGAACTGAACTGAACTGTCTCTGCACCGGTGGGCTGATTGAATGACTGCTGTGGGCCTGTCTGTGCAGGTGAGTGGAGAGTGAGGTGACAGGTAGAACTGGGTCACCCTGGTTGGACACAGGTTTATGCATATTAAGCAGTCACTCTTGTAGTTGTACTGCATACCAAATCTGAATCGGTGTTGTTGTTGTTTTTTTCTATGATTTTACTTACAAATGACTGCAATAAAGGGAGTAGTACATCATTTGAGCCTGAGATTTTAGTGGTCACAGGGTGAGGTGGTCGCATTAGAGGGGTGGGCGCATTAGAGGGAGTTTTGAACATTAAAATAAAGTGAGAAGTGATTTAGTCTTTCCAAAAATGGTCCTAATGGTGGGGTGGTCGTATTAGAGGGGTGGTCGTTCTGTGAGAGTTGACTGTACATCCCCAGGCTTATACTTGGGGCCTGGGCTGTATTACACTAAGAAGCGTTTATCCCAGGCTTATACACGGGGCAAGCCAATACACAGGGAAATAGGGTACTTGGTTCCAGTCTATTACTGATTGAATGTATTTCTACATATATCAGTCACTGGGATAATGCTACGTCCAATATTCTATTAACCAAAACGGCAATTTTGTTCATGCTTTGATTAGCCAAATTCAGTTGTTTCTTTTAGATCGAATCCAAGTTGATTTAACACATTTGTCTTTTGGTACCAGGTGCATATAAATTGGACAGTCATCAATTATTTTCAATAACCTTTGCAGAGAAAATAGATCTCAATTTTCAATACAACATTAACATTTGGTATATCACCCCACCATCAATTGGAGGTATTTAAACTGTATATTCCTGATTAGAAATGGTATCGAACAGCGGTCATACCCTGTTCGGGGTATTGGTACCTAGGGGGCCTCCCACCTGTGTGACCCAGTGCCCTACCTGTCACACACCTCTCACCTGCACTCCACTCACCTGCACAGGCAGGCCCAGTCAGTTCAGCCCAGTCACTCCACTCACCTGCACAGGCAGGCACAGACATTCAGTTCAGTTCAGCTCTGTCTGTTTATTTTTTCTTTTCTTTCTTGTTTGTTTAAATTGTTAATAAATAGGCCGGCGTATTCGCGCAGGCCCAAGTGGCTACCTTGTTCCTGTTTCTCCCTTGCTAGGATCAATAAATATAGGTCTATAGTTGTAAGGGATCAAAGGAGAATGTTCACCAAGATTTCACCAAGAGAAATGGTCCAAAAATAGAAACTGTGCAGAAAGCCTGAAGAATATGAAAATTTAGACAAAATGCAGGAAAATCATAGTCATTCTGAAATGAGTGTGGACCCTATATTTGCTCAGATTTGGCTGTTCTGTAGCATCAACATATAGCACAACCTAGACTGTGAAGGACAAGCATAGAGTTTGTCCATGGCTGTAGAGAGATTAGGAGCGATATCAAGAAAGCCTTTCTTAAATAAAAACAGTACCCTATTTTCATGTTAGCTTATTTTGATAGGGTGTAAAGTACAGTATACCACTGAAAAGATAGGGCTTAAAAAGGTACTCTGTAGTGATCACTTTTTGTCATCTTATTGATGGTCCCGAGGGGGAGTACCCTGTGATCTTTAAGGTGATCACATGTGATCACCCTGGGTGATCACTACAGAGTACCTGTCTGAACTGTTTAGAGAGGGGTTTGTGAATGATTACATTGTCATCATTAAGATTCTTGCATAAATATCCCCTTCCCTCCCCACAACCAAGCATCTATTGAGGGCACTTACAGCTGACTTATGCCTTAGTGAGGCATACATTTAGTTGTTTATATAAGGAATATTAGCCATTCCCCTTGGTTATAATTATGGTTTGAGTGACAAAAGAGGTGTCAATCATTTAACATGCTTTCGCCTTGACCAAATGACTTTTTTGATCAATTAACATTCCCTTGTGATGACATTTTTCACATCATTCATCTTATAGACACTGATGATCGAGAGTATTGTAGATAAAAAAATCAGTAGCTCACATAGTGAGCATTGCATATCCTATTGTTGTATACTAGGGCCCCCTGGTGGTAGTAAGATATCATCAAAGTGATGACCTTGGGTGATCATCATGATTATCTTAGGTCATCAATAGGGAAAGAGGACCTTAAGACATCAATAGTGATCACCTTAATAGAAGCCTATATTTTCAGTGAGGGCACTGAGCACGTTTGTGATATTTGCCAAACAATTAACAATAAATTAAGCAAGAAAAAAGGCTATAAACACCATTTCATTGTAGCATGCATTGGAATGCCATGAATATTGAACATTCATGGCATTATCAAATGTATCAAACAAACTTGCTCTAGTCCTCTGTAATGATGCCTATTCAACTCACCATTTCAGTCCCTTTTCATTTGATACACAGCTGTCAAAATATACTGACATTTATAAAAAATAGGGAATTAATTTTGTTCTCTTTTTTCTTTTAAACGTGTGTGTGTGTGGGAGGGGGAGATGTGCAGGGAGAGGAAGATTACGTTCCACACCTTCAGAATAGTCCTACAACCTCAATTAGCCAACTTGGCGGATTTTGAAGTGATAGCATTAGCCAAAATGAGCTTTGATTCACCACTGGCGATTTGGCGAATGGCTAGCATTATCCTTGAGTCATAAAAGGATATATTTGATGATTACATCAGCATATTTACAGGACATCTATTGGTCATATTCATAACAAATGGACACTATCTTAATCCTAAATTGGCTGATGTAGGTTTATGCATAAATTCCCATTTCTCAAACTTCCCCCAGATCGTCATTCCAGTCCGTAGGATCCAGGTGGTCATCCGAGAATAGTCTCTGGCATATAAGGGATGCCTTTACCCTCGGGTACTAGAAAATGAATGGCAGATGGACACTTACAAGTCGCCAGACTCGTCATCCGTGTCCATCTTCTCAGCCGACTCCAGGTTTGGAGCCGAGCTGCTGCGTTCCTCGTCGAGGAGCTTAAGGGTACCGGTGCTCAGGTCCACGTCAAGTAGACCCAAGGTACCCACGCCCTCGGACGAACTGCATCCCACTGCTCCAGCGTCCGCATCCGAAGGGACGGCTAAAGACGACAGTTTGCCATCCCAGTCGTCCAGATGCTTGCCGAAGCAGAGGAAGAACTTAAGGTCCGCCTCCTTGTACCTGGTAATGTACTTTAGGTTCTCAGAGGCGTGGAACTCCTTAATCTTCTCGGCTTCCTTCCTCTTCTCAATGCAGGATTTATAGGCCTCCGTGACCCGTTTCATCTCCTGCTCTTTGATCTTGTCCTCCTCATGCTTCTGTATCTCGTAAACGAGATTGAAGGTGGCTTAAGTGACATCCCGCCAGTAGTCGATAGACTTCTGATGGTGAAGTGACTGCCATTGGCTCATGAGGTCGTTCTGGATCCTACATGTACGTTCGTCACGGTGGTCGACGAACGTTTCTGGATCCTCGAGACCAGCCAACGTGTTTGCTACCAGCCCCATGATGGGGACCCGAGGGTCCGCAGATAGAGCAGCAGCTGGTACCGGAGCGGGTGGGGGTACAATAACAGGTGGTGCACCTGCACTAGGGACCACAGAGCCCTCGACCATGGCACCTCCTCTTTCATGGCCATAGCCAGGGAGTAGTCGGGTGGACTCCCATCCACCACGGCCCCTTCCCCGAGCCTTAGCCCTACTTGAGGAGGTCAGAACTTGGGATTCAGGTCCTGCAGGTCCCACAGCAGGGAACTTCACCATGTACTCCTGGTATGCTTGGCGCTGTGCTTCTCTGGATTCCTCCCCGGCCCACCATGCACCGTGTCCGGTGGGATGGCCCAGGAAAGTACTCCAGTCATCTTGGCTACTTATGTCAACACCCGGAGGGCGTTGAGCTCCAGCAGTAAAGCCGGGTGGTGGCGGTGGTGGTACTGTCTGGCTGACCACACGCAAAGTCTGGTAGCCAGGCATATCCAATGCTGAGACCTGCTGTCCGGACTGGCGACGATCATCCGGGTTGGCTGGTCTGGACTGATCCTTAGTGTCAGCGGGGTTCACGGATTGGTCTGCACGGGTTCGTTTTTGGGGTGTGGATGAGGTTTGCACCCCAGCCGTTCCCTTCAAACGAGCCTGCTTCTCCTTCTCTCTCTTATCATCTCTCCACTTCTTCAGTTTCATGTGCCCTTCAGTTGGAAGCTGAAACTTTGAACCCGAGGGGTTCACAGCGAAGTAGGTCATGATATTCCCACTCTTCCAGGCTCAGAACTTGGGTTTGAACACGAGTTTCCTCACCTGGTTCGCTGGTAGCTCAGCCCAGTTCACCAGGAGCTCGTTAAAGCACCTGACTGCACGCTTTTGTGTCTTCTCCAGGCCAGCTCCAATGGCCTTTTGCAAATGCAAGGCCATGTCTCTGCGCCTGTTGGTCACGAAGGTGCCATCAAACAACTTGCTGGGTCGTTCGCCAGAGATACACCTCAGCAAGGGCTTGTGGTGCATGTGTTGCTCCACGATATGCCTGGCGAACCGAGGCTTGGTATCAAATACCTTCTCTCCGGTAAGCGAGAGCTGACACGACTCGAATGGGCACTTGCGGCGGTTGCCGCTGGGTCCCCATTGGGTCATAGCCCACTGCACCTTGGTTCTCGCCTCATAATTGTACACCAGCCCTAATTTGGATTTTAACTGATCGATACAAATCAGATAAAACTTCCCCACTGGTGTATCATTAGGGCCAGACTTCATCCATTCCTCATCATCACTGTCACTGTCCATGTTGACAGTGCCCGGACACATGTAATGGATTGTGTCGTAGGCACAATCTGCGAAGCAGCGGGGGACGCGCTCTTTAAACCCCTCGGCTGCATTTTTTCACATCCATTTCTTGTTGTCGTCCTTCAGCACGTCCTTGGTTGTGTCCTCCCATGTCATTACCGCTTCCAACTCTTCGTTGATTTGGCTGACTCGGGCAGCTGCAGGTGGCTTTCGCTCCCCGACTCACTGCTCGAGTAGATTTGTGCCCCCTTAGGTTGGACTCGACTGGTGGTGGTAGTACCAGTCATAGTCACAACCGAGGTGACAGCAGACGACCCGCTGGTAGTGACAGTGGGTGCTGCAGTAACCGCGATGGCTGTGGTGACTGCTGTGGTGGTAGTGGTCTTTGTCCCCCTGTGGGCACATCCGGACTCTCCTTCCCCACCTTCTTCTCCTTCTTCTTCTTACCCTTAGCGGGCTGCTTTGGGGCTTCAGGGCTGGAACCCGTTTTACCAGACTCCTTTCCTTTACCCCGGGTACTCCTTCAGCTACTGGTGGTAGAGTCAGTCTCCGACGAAGTACCTGACTTGACCTGGGCCTGCTGCTTACGCTGGGCTCGGCGAACAGCAGTCAGCTCCTTCTGCTGGGTGGCAAGCTCACGGCGCTTTTCCTCCACAGCAGCTTGTTGACAGGCTATGTCCTTTGACTTCAAACAGATACCTATATGCAAAACCTCTTGCAAATACCAGCATTCTTAACATTGATATATGGTTGGATTTCAAGGGATGTATCTAGAAGCCTGTTCCATTCTTAAATGTATTCCAAAAGTGGTAAGAATCTAGAGGTGTGTGGAATTTCTACAATTTTGTCACATAATTGAACTTTCCATGGGACCCAATGGTAAAATGTGTAAATTCTTTCAAATGTTTATCACTCCTAAAACCAAACGGCAGCTAAAATGAATCTGCACGAACACTTTGTGTCTAGTGGAAAGTGGCTGAAGTTAATTCGAAGACATATGTACCTTTGAAGGCGAATGTAAATTCACGGTTTCCACCCAGTTTAGCGCTGGCCACGGCGTCAAATTGCCCTCTGCAGTTTGTGGGGTCAGGTTTACTGGTGGGGCGCGGTACCTCTGTTGGCCACGGGGGACGCTGGGTGGGACGCGGGGTGGGACGCAGGGTGGGACGCGGGGTTGAGGAAGGGTTGACAACAGGACGGCCTGCAAAAGGAAATAAACATCCAAAGTTTGAGAGGGTAAATGCACAGTTCGGGTCACGTTCACATCACAGCGAGATATCTATCTACATGTATCGTAGTCACAATATTTATCTACATGTATCGTAGTCACCTTTAGTAACACACTGGCTTTTTGCTGCAAACAGTTTAATTACTGTTTACTCTCTAACGCATTTGCCTAATAAATACAGATGTCCGTTTTTGGAAATACAGACTCTATTTGAAAACTATGTCCTGATTTGAACACAACTTGGCCTACAGCCCCGTAGTACGGAGTCCCTGAAAGGACATCCCTTTTCTTCATATTTTCCATTTCTGCAACTTAATTTTTCATGTCTGCAGCTTAATTTTTTGTTTCCGCAAATAAATATGTCAATCAGTTGTGGATATTAAGCTGTGGAACAAAGATCTAGAAGTTTTGGCCATGAAAAATTTAGTATCAGAAACAAAACATTAACTTGTGGAAACAAAACTAAAACTTGCAGACACGAAATATTAACTTGCAAAAACAAAAATAAACTTGTGGAAACAAAAGAATCATTGTGCGGTAACGAGAAATCAACTTGTGGAAACAAACATGAGAAAAAAAAAATTGAAAATCAGATGTCCTTTTCAGGGCTGCGTACTTCTCTGTATTCAAAATAAGACAGTGAATGTGAAGTATGAACGTCCATCTTTCATATTTAGGGTCTCAGGGGGTATAGGGCAGGTGGTGTTCAAATACAGACACAAATTTCAAATGCGGATATCCGTATTTGTATTAATCAAACACGGTGAAACGGCCTCCAGGTCCATCAAGTGTATATCATGACTATATCACTATGAGTCTAACATGTGCTTGAAACTGTTTTACGATTTGTTGAATAGATTCAGATTGTTCAGAAATCGTTGATGTTTATGAAGAATTAAGTCCACCACCGAGTGCATGTTTATATAAAGGTTTATTTTGAGTTTAATTCATGCTTGCACGAGTGATCTTTAGCTGCTTGATAATGGCACTCTGCTTCGCGTCGTGCCTCTATCAGTAGCTAAAAATCACTTGTGCAAGCATATTCATCATATATTACATTCCTAGACTGCTATGAATATAAAGTTCTATCCTATTTACTCTTAGGGAAAACATAACCAGATGCATTACGAGATAAGGGAGACTTAAAAAATCACATTTAAAAAAGGCCCATACCATAAAGGGACTGGATACCAGCAATGTCATCAGGATGCAGCCCGAAATTCGGGATGTAACCTCTGTAGAAGGCCGCCATTACCGCTGTCCGGACGTTAGAGTGAGCCAAGCCCAAGGCATGCCCAAACTCATGCACGGCCACTTGAAGCAGATTCACGCCTGAAACATGGATAGACATGAACAACCATTCACACAACTTCTACGCTATAAAGACCAAATCCCACTACGCGAAAAGTGGGTCTGAAATGTCTGTGATTTTGGCCGTGGATTTTGGATATCAGCAGCTTTGGCCTGTTTCTGATGTCCTACATTATAGGGGTTCTCACCTCACATTTATGGGAGTACTCTGGGGAGTTACTCACTATTGTAATCTTGGTTGACTACTTTTCTTGAGAATATCTCAAAGATATTGGCAGTCCTTTAACATCAATATGTTTTGGATAATGTAAACCACAGTGGTGTCTAGAGTTTGCAGCAAGAAACAATCAAAACCGTTGAGATGTTCTACTCATATCATGATTTTGGCGAGGCACTGTAGCCATTATAGGTATTCCTTAGACCATATAACCCCTCCAATATTGGCTAAGGAGCCTTGCATGCCTAAATCATAAGGATTTTATGGTCATTTTCACATGGTGGGATTTGGCCTTATGCACAGGATATCTTATCATTATTTCATATGTACGCGGGCATTTTTATGCCTAAGGCATTGTAGTATTGGTCACCAGCCAAGGTGGGTCTTGCCAAAAAGCAAACGAGAATAAAAAAACGAAGCGTGCACGTTTTTGTATGGCTAATTAAATTCTCCTAGACTGTACTAGATGCAAGGTGCATGTTTTGCTTATAACTCAAAAAGTATTTTCCATGCATTGTGCTGTAAAATCATTTGCCAATACTAAAAAAACGAATTAGGCAATGCACGTTTGCCTAAGTAATCTTGAAGAAAATCAATAGAGGTCCCTTTTCAACTTTTGGCAAGATCATCCAGAGTATGGCCGAGTCTAATGCCAATGTTGAAGGAAAGGCTACACGTCACTGAACACGTTTAACGGTTACAAGGGAGCCGTCCATAAACAACGTCATGCGGGAGGGGCGAGAGATGGGTTGTCCAAGCCTCTTATACATTTCATGACCCGGGGGGAGGCTAAACAAGTAAAAAAAAAAAAAAAAAGAAAAAAAGACAACAACAACAAACAAAACCATGACGACCCAAAGTGACCAAATCTTCTAAATTCAAAGTCCTTGTATTACACTACTACTATAGAACCAGTCGTGAGGAATGGAATGGAAGTATTTATTTATTTTTATACTGCTAACATAAAGGGGAAGAGGGAACAGCATAAGAGCGTTATATCTTCTCCTGAAATTCTACGTTCTACTTTACCTCGGCTTTGTCTGTCTGTCCAAATCTCATCCTCATCAAAATGGGTATCACCACCCAGACCACGGGAGGGAGAGAACGCATGCGCCAGAGTCCCTCCACGCCCATCAAAATTATTTCCATCTCCATGGGAACGGGGAGAAAATTGTATGTCCATATCAACGGTTCCAGATGGTCGTTGTTCGAAGGTAAGCGGTGAAACTTTACTCCATATCTGTAGATGTATAAGAAGGGCAGTGCTATTATCAGGTGGAGATTGAGGTATGCTGGTTTTACTATTATACATAACATGTTACAACCAAAAACGCTGCGTTGACCACCCCCCAAAAAAAAAACAAAAAAAAACGGATCTTTAGGTTTACCTACTATATAGAACCGATCGTGAAATTTTTCCAGGCTTAGGTAAACTTCTATATTGAGTTAATTTAGTGGTGTACAAGTCAATGCTTCGAGTAATAAGTCATCCTCATAGGGCACTTTTTAGACCTATTAAAAAGGGCATCCGTTTTACCTACTATATTATAAGCCTAGATTTCCAGATCTGAGACGCACATATCTTGGCCTCATGTAAATTAATCCTTTCTTACCTTATTACTCATAACAGTTCTATGCAGGATGTGGGTGTGTGTGTGGGTGTCTCTCCCGGTGTGTGTGTGTGTGTGTGTGTGTGTGTGTGTGTGTGTGTGTGTGTGTGTGTGTGTGTGTGTGTGTGTGTGTGTGTGTGTGTGTTGGGGGGGGGGAGGGATAGGCGGGAGTGGAGCTGGTTCTGGTGACATGCATTGATAAGCTGATAAGATGACACCCGGCATGTCCCCATCATGACAATGCCTTATCAGTGTGTATTGCCACCTTTGGTATAACCAGCGAAATTCAAAATGGTTTACCCACTAGGTATAGGTCTAGGCTCCTATTGGACTTACATCGAATGCATCCTTGACGATACGGTCGACCTCCCCCAGTGGGAGGTCAGGCGTGTACCTGCTTACCCTGTAGGTGAGCCGCGGACTGCCCCACCTGGGGCCTGCAAAGTTATGAAGTACATGTATATGGTAAGTAGCAATATTTTGATGGCTTCTAGCCACATTAATCTACAGGAAAGCAAAACATCTGTACTGAAAGTTAACGACAACCGGAGCAATTGAAATCTATTCCATGAATCCCGAACATGGATATTTTTGTTACTGTTGCACCAATCAATGCACTAAATTATTCCTATTCATACAGTGCAGAGATTACATCTAAACCTGTCGCTCTGCAGTTGGAAGGATGAAGTTAACATTATAGGTTTTTCAAGACTATATTATAAGCAAAGCTTTATTTTCTAACATTTACCCTTCACTATTTTCAACATCCTTCTATTTCAGGTATTGGGCGCTAATAAAAATATATGATTATAGGGAACCATTTATAACAGTTGTCCGTGCTACGTGTCGATCTAACACCAAACTACTGTGTATAGAACTTATACATTATACCAATAGCAAAAGAAAGATGCCCATTAGGGTACGTGCATACCAAAGACAGCATAGCGCTTCCTGCGGCTGTTGAGCGTGTTAACAGTGAGGGCGACCCCACAGCGCGGATAGCGCATCCACTTCAACGTGTCCTCGTCTATACCTCCTGTCTCTGGGAGTCCAGCATCACGCTGGAACATCTTAATCGCCATGGCGTAGTCAGACGGAGACGGATTCGTCAGGTCACCACCACCAACGTTCAGGTACTTGTACTTCAGAATGTATGCCTGTTTGTGAAATGGTGGAGAAGAAGTTCTCTATTAAATGTATTGTATTTATCCTAATCTGACAACTTGGACACCTATACATGTGCACCTTAAGTGGTGCACCGGGTTAAGTATCTACAACTCTGTAATTGAATCTGAACCTGTGTTTAATTATCTTGTTGTCTTAATTGATTAAGTTGCTGCAAACCACCCAAACAACTGCCTCCGGGTATGTCTTGGTGTGAAAGGACCTACTGACATGTCAAGAATTGATTTGTATATCAATGCAGGTTACCAGTGGCTCATTGCCAGTGGCTCATTGCCCGAAGGAACAGAAGCCTATTACTGTATTAGGTTTAATTTTCGACCTGTCTAAGGATGATGTAAACATTGAATATCATGTAACGGTCCTAAGAAGCAATGCTAAGATCAAAATGATAAGAAGTTTTCCGAATTTATGCCTGTATAAAAGGAGGCCTCTATAGAGAGGAATAGAACTGTGGGACAACCTAACTGGTGATGAACAGAAAATTTAAAGCAAGAACCAGTTCCTAGCCACAGTGACGTGATTGCATGTCTTGTAGGAAGTCAGTGTTGTGTATGATTGACCATAGCTGTGTTATTTATGTTTCCAATGACTATAATCATGAAATGATGGAATTACTTCCGAGTCTGGAATGCTGCTTGGGGCTGTTATTTCTTCTCTTTGACTAACTTCTGTTTGACTAAGCCAATTTAATTCCCTGAGCTCCTGCTTAAGATCCTCAATCCGTGACTGACTATATTGGGAACAGTAAAGCACATGGTCCACTTGGTCTCTTTCGCGTGAATGAGACATGCAATGCCTATATAAAATATTGTTATAGAGGCTTAGACTAGTGCACTATGGGGGTAAAACCCGAAGTCAATACTACCGTAAATCCTCGCGTATAGGACGCACCCCTAGTCAGGCTAAACCTTACAGGACATCTCTGGTGTCAAATTTTGGTCATTTAAGTACTCTTCTATAATGTAAAATCCTCGCCTTTAGGACACACCTTGACTTGGGCTTAATCCTATAGGACGCATTTGGTGTAATTAGGGTGTATAAGCCACGTCATATACGCGAGGATTTACGGTAGTCCTCTGTCGGCCCATATGTGTATGGCTCAAACGGCCGAGCAAGGCCAAGTGGACTGTGTGTGTAAAGCCCATAGTCCACTTGGCCTCTATCATGCAAATGAGTCCTACAAAGCCAATATCCCGGTTAGCGGGATCTTTAGTGGGGTGACCCCTGCTGAATCTGGTACCCTGCGAGGTAAGGACTGATAACAGCCAGCATGGTGGGGACCAGTTGTTACGTAATTTACCCTATAGAGTTTGCACTTAATGGAGGGAATTCTCTGATTGGTCAATAATGCCTCCCGCTAAAATATTGTGACAGGCTTAGTGGACTACGAGTATTCCGAGGTACCGTAATCTCCCGTGTATAAGGCGCGTCTTATACGCGAATCAGATCGAGACTGGGTCTTATACGCGGGAGGGTAATTGCCTCCAGTTGGGGGTGCGCCTTATACGCGGGGTACCTCCACTTTCCAAATCAGATGATGATCGATGATCGAATTTTATCTCACCTCGTGCCTTCCTTACGGCCGACACTCAAGGGTGAGAGGTCCCGTGGGTTGTATCCACACCGAAGTGAGATTACCCTTGTGGCGTAGTTGCCCGGACCCTAGTCTAGTGGGGAGGGGGGATGATGGTGACCGAATCTATGGGAAGATAGAAAGCACGCCCCTACACATTTACCGAGGCAATGGTTCTTTAACATCCCTCACTACATAGGCATAGTGAGAGATGGACAGGCCTGTTTTAAGTCATTTGTCTGCCATGACCGACGAGAGACTTTCCAGCACAGCCTAGCCAGAGCAGGGAGGAACTCAACCGACACCTTACGGCGACGTTTGGAACCACCACTATGCCCCAGCCGGGCCGGGAACCGAACCCACGACCTTACGGCGTGTGAGCGGACGCACTACCGACTGCGCCACGCCTCCCGACTTCCAAATCAGAAAGATGTACACAGAGTCATGTATTTTCTTTAACCAAAGAAAAGGTGTAGTCTATACCATTGTGCTCTATATACCCTTAAACTGCTGAATGAAACATGCCATTCTGCTCACCATAAATGTGTTTGGAAATGTGTGTACACTCCACTCACTGAGAGCTTTGTTAATTACACTATTGACCTTTTAATCAAGAGAATCCATGCAGCATTATAATCAATAATCCTGTCATAGTGTGTGCTGCCACCTGGTGTTATTCTAGGAATCATTTAACTCATTAACTACTATTGATGCCAATTGTCTTCATATGGCCCAAAACTGATGTTATTTGGCATCATTTTGAAAGGTACAATACTGTTCATTTTTTGAAAGAAATAATCCTCTGATTTGCATTATTTGTTAACAAGTTATAGATAAGACAGGTTCAAACCAAATTTGTTATTTGTTCATATCATGCCCTCCCATTGATTATCTAGGCTCACACTGTTATAACAGGGAAATAGGCCCGTCTTCTAGAGACATGGCATGCTCAGGCCTAGGTCAGTCGTATCTGAAACCTCCCCAGCCGGGAGGGTGATATGGGCAGAGGCAGTGGGGCTCTAAACCTCTGAGAAAATTCTCTCCCATTTTCTATTACCCAAAGTCACAAAATCATTGATAAGTTATAAGAAAAATTTACAGAAAATCTAAAACAAATCAGGAAATGACTTGATGAAATATAGAAAAAAAAATCAGCCTATCTAGTAATAGAAATTACCTCTTTAAGAAAAAACCGAAAGATTTGTAAACCAGGGGCCAGGAGTAGAAGGCCTCAATTGGACCCTTATCTTATCTCTTATCTCCGATCTTCTCAAAACTACTCCCGACTGACCACCAACTGTGCTGGGATACCAGTAGTTTGTAATGTAGAGAATAGAGAATGACATACAGCTCATACAACACCAGGTGGCAGCACACACTATGGCAGGATTATTGATTATAATGCTGCATGGATTCTCTGATTAAAATGTCAATAGTGTAATTAACAAAGCTCTCAGTGAGTGGGGTGTACACACATTTCCAAACACTTTTATGGTGAGCAGAATGGCATGTTTCATTCAGCAGTTTAAGGGTATATAGAGCACAATGGTATAGACTACACCTTTTCTTTGGTTAAAGAAAATACATGACCAGTTGGGGTATTGATAAATGCAGACAATATTTGAAATGCCCCTTTGGGTTGGGTCCTTGGTGTGGACCATGCTCCTTGAGTTAGGGGTGCGCCTTATACGCGGGTTGTACAAATATTAGACTCAGGAGCAGCAGATGCGCCTTCTATGCGGATCTGCCTTCCCTGAGTTGGGGGTGCGCCTTCTACGCAAGAGATTACGGTAGCAGGTTGTCACATGGGCGCCGCCATTGCTGTAGCTTGTTACCAGCGAGTTCTACTGATCACATGGGTACCAGTTGGCCCCCGAAGGACCGCAGTCAATAGATTGGGGTTCTCTCATTGGCTAATGATTAAACCTGCTAAGTCCGTATACCGACTCAGCTGGTTTAATTATCAGCTAATGTAGTAACCGTACCTACTCACTGCGGTCCTTTCAGGGGCAGTAGGATCCCATCTGATAATTGTTATCAGTGATAACCGCTGGTAATCAGCTTCAGCAATAGCCCATTGGACAATCCACTACCTCTGTATAACCAACAAGTGTACCGTTTTCGACATTAGAGAACACATGTATACCCTTATTAGCGTGCATCCCCTGTTTTGGTCACATTTTAGACTATAAATGACCCAAAATTTTCGAAGTTTAAAGCCCATTTAAACACGTAACTACTAGACTCTCATGCTAGATAGGGCATCGTGCACTAATTACCTCATATATCTTAAAACGTTTTTGTTTGCCTTCTTGGCCTCGAGTGATATGTGTTCCGACCTTCAAAGATAGGGTGATCATTGAAGTTCTCTTTTGTTGTGTTTTTTTTTCTTGTGTCTGATGTTTGTCCATAAAATTTACATATTCGGTAGTCTTCCCAGCCTGAATTAAAGAAAAACGATTCAGGGTGAAGGCCCAGGGGATGGGTGTGGACCACTAAATTTGACATGGTGACATGGCAATTTCTTAAAATCGACATGTGACATGAGAGGTTCTTAGAGGTGACATGGGACATGGGGATTTAAGTGACATGTGACATAACCATTTCTTAAAATCGACATGTGACATGAGAGGTTCTTAGAGGTGACATGGGACATGGGGATTTAAGTGACATGTGACATAACCATTTCTTAAAATTGACATGTGACATGGGGGACCCCCCATCCACACCCCCCAGGGGGCGGGGCCACTCCCTTAGATTTGGCTACCATGTGTGAACACGATTCCGAGGGAAAGGGGTGCCTTCAGGGCCTTAGACACAGGCCTTTGAGGGCTCCTAATAAGGGATGATTTTTAGTCAATACTGGAGAAAAAGGGGTAGATTTTTGGCCAAAAATGGACATTCCCAAGTGTGAAGTCTTGATGCAAAATAAATAATGCAGCGGTGCTCTACATACCTTCCATTCGTCGTCACGGAAAGGTTCGGCCATCAGTTCCTGTATATAAGGGTCCTCTGGTGTCGTAGTTTGCTCTTGGTATTCCTGTGGCCAGGGCCAATCTGCAGCCGTACTGGACAGGACTAGGGTTGCTAGGACACATCCTGAAGTCAACCAAGCTGCCAAATTCATTTTGTCGTCTCGTTATGTTCTACACCCGAATTCTTTTGAGGATTTGTAGTTAGTCAAATAAATGATACAGCTGCAAATTTGATTGTGAATAAGCCTCTCCGGGTATGCGTTTCGTATAATTGTGTTATCCACTGGTTACACCAAACACCTGCGCTTGGTGCCGTGTTTCTCCCGCTTGTAAGTCTTGCCGCGCATTTATCCCTGATCCCCGACACGGTCCGACTACTTTCCTTACTGTGGTCCTGCGCCAGGCTTTACCCTGGGTGCGTCAGCAGCCCCTGACTCACCGGCCACATAACTAGATACAATGCACTAAAAGAATATGGATTGAATACATATGTGATGGGAGAGTGAACGCGAACGCTGCGTGACTGCACATGGTAAGTATAGCTTCTGAGCCAGGAGTCTGGACGGGTGCCAGATATCCACCTTCTCCCCCGGGTGTATTTGGTTCAAGGCATGTTGTCTAGATGTAAAGAGTAGTACCTGTTTATAAAAAAAGAAAAACTTTGGTTGCTATGAGAAAATATTGATTTGTTTGTTGCATCAACACAAGGGAGAGGGAGGTGCATGCATCCTTGTGGCATACAGGGCCAACCTGATAAATTTACCAATATGATAATCTAAGATCGCTGGGTTAAGACCCTGTACAGAAATGCTATACATGTACTATGATGAACCCCCGTGTACGCCAACACGTGAATTTGTGGTTAAGCTATAATCTGCATTTTGACTTCTGAAAAGGTTTCTCTTCGAATTCGTTACTTTTGTCTATGCATTTGTAAAATCTCTAGTATTTTTTAGAGCAGCATAACCTTGCAAGGGAGATTTTTTTCCGTCAATGTGTTTTTTCTTTCGTTTCACAAGGTATATACATACAGAAACATGTATATTTTACAATCCGTAACTATCAGACTTCAAAAACCATTTGTATGTACATACAGGTATGAATATATCGACAACCCATAGCTACCCTACTTCAAAAGTGAGATTACACATCCAATAGTTGTACCTTGAGAAAGTTTATCCTGGTAACAGTGAACACTTTTAAACTAGGAAACAGGAAGGTATGATATATACAATGATATGGTATGAGCCGCGGGTATGAGCCACACCCTGGGTTAAGTTGTTTGAACTGGTTCTGTAGGCTGCATTAATGGTCTAAAAGGTCTATAATTTATTTATGGTAGTAGTGGTACACTGTGCCATTGGTGTGATCATTTTAAATATACGGTGTATTAAAGCTCAAATGTTTCCACTATTTCATCAAACTCTCTAGTACTTAGTATGCGTAAGGTTTAGCAGATCCAGTGACTGGAGACGGAGGTGGGGGGGGGGGGGGTCCTGAGTGAATCTTGGAGGGGAAACAAAAAAATAAAGATTCTAAATCTGTCTGTGATTCATCAGTTCATCAAGGTGCTACTTGATATGTAATACCTTTCATGAGTTGATAAGTAAGTTTAAGGGGTGCATCCACTGCGACGGATGGACCATCCGTCTCCCTTCATCCGTCATTTTCTCCATAGAAATCAATGATAAATGATACGGGTGAAACCGGGGGATGAAACCGACGGATGGTCCATCCGTCGGCAGTGGACGCACCCCTTTATGTACCTGGTTTACGCTGTATCATGTGGAGCGGGGGGGGGGGGGGAGATACACAACACAGAATCGTGACACGGTGCTTACAAGGCGTGACGGACTACATCACGAATACACATGGCGGCCTAATTTTGGTACACTTTTGTATGGGCGTCGTGACGTCAGGATACCCCAATATATCCCCAATCACTCCACTATCATACCCCCTCCCATATATACACGTACATAGAACCCCTCAATGATCGATCTTCGTGAGTATAATGAAGAAGGTGTTTCAAGAACCCCCACCCCCCACCCACCCAACTGTCCATTTGAATCCCCCATTACTAGGGAATCCCCCCTACTAACCCTAACCCAAACCATATCCCTGACGCTATTCATTATAGCCCTGTGTACTTTCCTTACATATACAAAATCATGTACAGGATACCTCCAAGATATTTATAAGGGGGTAGAGGGGGTCATAGAGGGAAACTTCCTGGCACCATGAAGAAGGATCTGGCAAATGACTGCATGCTTTGTCAAAACAGGAAAAGACCCTTGAATTACAGGTCTTGTCCATTCTGGAAGGTTGGTAACGGAAACTGGATTGGGCTGCTTTAATAGTTTGTTGCTTTATGTCACAACCTCAATTAAAGTAGGAATACCGGCAGTTTGTATCAATACATGTAATTAGTATGATATATCCTCTGATCTCATAACAGCCCCCTCCCCCATGCTAACCACTTCCTTCGATCTTCCGTCAACCTCAGGAGATTTTAATATGACGAGTACCTATCTATTAGGGTACAGTGTCATTATAACTCTGAAATCAGACCTCAACAAAGTGTCAATGCCTTCTTCTCCACTGCTCATTCTGTTCAAGTTTTCTTTTACCTCTCATGTCTGAGCCAAACCACTTTTTTTATTTACATTTGAAAAACTCCTTATTTTCTGCCTCCTGATGGCTCAGATGTAACCTGTTCCACAAAACCCTACCTCTATACAAACGACTGTGCTTAAACTTAGATGTACGGGGGAAAGGGATTTCATAATTTCTTTTGGTGTCTGCCCTTGTCCTATTTCTTTGTCGAACAGGTCTTTTTCTTTTTCTTTCTTAAATTTGAAGATGGGATAGGTTTATACTATAATTTTATTCACCTCATCTGTACATGTTCGCCCTTTATTCAAGTTTCTTGTTCACTTGTTACCAGACTGCGATTATTTTGTTAGCAGCAAAAGGCTCTCTGCAGATGTGAGAAAAAATCTTTTGAATAGTGATTATCCTATAGAACCGATTCCATTGACTAGAATAATTGATGTAAAAATATGTACATGTATCAACTTGCATGTATGCTAAAGTACTGTCATCTTCACAGATTGACCGCCATTATATTATTCTGTTAAAACAAAAATCAAGAAGATTAGTACTTAAAATATATCATCCATACACTGGTTTAAACTGAATCTTATGCATTATAACACTCTGTACAAAGCGGAAAATATTGCAGCAGAAAATCATTTCCTATGAAACGGTAATGACATTCACGAAAAAAAAAAGAAAAAAAAATGTATCGATGATGATTAGTATCAGCCTTTAATTGGCACTTCAATCTTGTTCTTGCTGGGTCAATCAATGTTTTTTTAAATTACTTCTCTCATCTGAGCTCCACTAGCATGTCAATGGCAACTGCATTTCCTGCGACACTGCAACCCCTCTGTTCTGTTAAATCATTACCCTGTTTGTTTTTGATTATATTTTCTTGGTAGCGAAACCAAGCAGAACAAAGGATTTCCAGTGTGGCAGGAATGCACACGTCAATATAGTAAGCGGTACACTTTAAGACATGGCATGACACCCCTCCCATCATTTTACCAAGCGTATGTGTATCCACAAGAAATAGAGTTGCAACCCACTCCTCAGCACGATCAGTCTCTCCTCTGTCTATATTTGTATCTTGTATGTTAAAACACGACCACATGACCTGTCACCATAGGTCACATGCATGACTCATATAGCCCTCACCAGGAAGCCTCTCGCAGATAGGTTGTGCACGCGTCCTCTATTTAGTTCACGCAGAAATGATATCATCAGCTCTGATTAGTATAATGAATATATCCTATACATTATACAAAGTGAGGTTTTAGGTATCATGTAGGGATACCTATATGATATGTCCACATTGTAGACCACCACAAAAACTAACCTCCATTAGATTTGAATAGTCATGATTAGAATCAATAAGAAGTACTGGAGCACTAAGCAGAGGGCCTAAGTCTTCCTCTTCAACTTTCTATACATATTGCCAGGGACACTCTGACAACTCATCCAATGTGTGCACCAACATAAAATGAAATTCCCCTCAAATAGTGGGGGCTGTTAAGGATTCCAGGGGAATCTGCTGGACAAAACTGTAAAATTTGGCATACATGCTCATTTCATTCTTGAATCTAGATGGGGAGCCAACCCGAATTTTCAACCGAACATCCAAAAATCCAAGATGGCTGCCAATTGGGCATATATTTCAATCTATTTCTCTAAAATCCTTATTACACAAGATAATTGATCATGCAATATCTCAAAATGATGGTGTTGAATCCCTCTTTCAATCTAGATGGGGAGTCAGAATGAATTTGCATCCAAAGCCCCCCAAAATCAAAGATGGCCATCAATTAGACATCAATTTTCATCTTTTTACTCTAAAATACTTATTTATTAGCAGAACTGGTCATGTAATACCTCAAAATAAAGGTATTGACTACCTCTTTTCATCTAGAAGTAGAGCTAATACAAACCTTTATCTAAACCCCCACAAATCCAAGATGGTCACCAAATAGGCGTACATAGATTTTCACTCACAATTCCTTATATAGGGGAATGTAATTTCCCCGCATGCGATGCGCTGACTCTCAGGGGCCGGTCGTCGTGTAATCACATGTCCCCTCTCTGTGTCACCCCACTCCAGGCATGGGTGGAAGGTAGAAATTGTACGGGGAAGTAGCTCAGAGGTACAGCAATCATCTGAAGGCTGAGAGGTCCCGGGTTCCACTCCCGGTTTCCCTAAACGTTTTTGTTGACCCATACAATGGTTGGGAAACCAAGTGGTCCTGACCCACGTGACGGGGGCTACGGAACTCGGTACTGGGCTGGAGTGACAAAGTAGGTGCTTCAACTGCCCAGTACTTGTACCGGCAGTTGACCAGGGAATCAGGAATGCCTTGCACTGCTTGATAAAGTTCAATCGTCTTGTTGGCCCAGGGTATCCCCTGGGCTATTGGAGCCGGGTTTTCAGTCAGATCCACAAATTTGTAATCACCAACTTTAGGGTGTAATCATTCAGTGATATACTGTTAGTTTACACATTTTTCAAAAGCCAAAGGAAAGTTTCAAATCTCATCTATCAGACAACATTTTGTGCTTTATGGTGAGTCTTTCTCTACGAAAAAAGCTGCTGTACTTACGTCATGTTTTTGGGAGCTATACTGACTACAAGTTCTTTAACCATTGGGTCTATGGGTCAGATAGATTTTGGCGATGAAATTAGCACATGGAGTCCTATGGGTAATCACCAAGTGAGACCACTTTTTATCAGCAGGCAATGTTTACAGTGTCCAAGCTATACACATAACACATTGGGGACTGAGCGATAAACTAAGGATGCTAAGGATAAAGTTTTCTGTGGGGGCTAGGTGTCCAGGGGGCCAGGTTTCCAGGGGGCCAGGTGTCCAGGGGCTAGGTCTCCAGGGGGCCAGGTGTCCGGGGGCCAAGTGTCCAGGGGCCAAGTGTCCGGGGGCCAAGTGTCCAGGGGCCAGGTGTCTGGGGGCCAGCATACCAGGGGGCCAGCGGTCCAAGGGGTTTAGTAAGAGAAGATTATGCCAGACTGGTGTCAGTACATGTATAGATAATAGTCTCTATTTGTAAGTAATTAGTCAATATTTCGCAAGTGCTTATTCCTGTGACCCTACAGGGTTGATAGAGGGTTTTATGGTACCAAACCTGAGCCTTCTGTGCTTCAATGCACAACGCCCAATTTTTATATTGGGGGGGAGTAGTAGACCCTGGGCCATATGTGATATATATCACATGTTAAATCTTTGGGAAGAGAGCCAGGTTGCTGGTCAGTGGTGGTCGAAGCTGGTTGAGGGCTGTGCAGGGGAATGTGATTTCCCCGCGCGATGCGCTGACTCTCAGGGGACGGTCGACATGTAATCACATGTCTCCTCTCTCACCCCAGTCCGTGGGTGGAAGGTAGAAAACGTTATACGGGGAAGTAGCTCAGAGGTAGAACAATCGTCTGAAGGCTGAGAGGTCCCAGGTTCGACTCCCGGTTTCCCTAAACGTTTATGCCGACCCCATAAATACACTTCTTTATCGACAGAAAAGGTCATGTCGTTGAGGTTGACAGTGACTCTGATTCTGCTAGAGATAGTGACGAGGAAGAAGATATTGGTGACGATAACTTAGATGAGAATATTAGAGCAGAGGAAGATATCCCTCCGCTTGAGGGCGACGATCAGCAAGCTTAGACTCATTTTCCTGCCTAAATAATGTAATTTGACTGTAATACTACAAAGTGTATCATCTCAATAAGACTGACCTACATATTTGTTACAGAGCACTGTCAGTATGGCGTCAGGACACGTGGGCTACATAGGTGACAGTCGGTGTGGGCCATACGGCACTTCTTTCTTCTACGAGGAATTAAATAGACTCGACACCACAGGTTGGCATATCTACGTAGAACCTTTAAGTGGTGCGAAGTTTGAATACGTTTGTGAGAAAGCAAGTGAGTATATTTATCACCATCCACAGTCAGTGACCTATATAATGGCTGGCATTAATAACACAACAACGAGACACCCACGATTACCCTGGCGACGGAGATGCACCTATACCTTCAACTGGGATAGTACACAAGCACTGTCTGCTTACATGTCAAACATTATCACTACAAACATGCATATGTTATACAAACGGTTCCCTGATCAACGGATCATCCTATGTCCGCTAGTTGGTGCCAAAGTAGACATGATATGTACAAATGGTGACATGGTAAAACAAAAGATCATGGATGATGCCATCTGGGATATAAATAAGGTGGTGTATCAACTGAATAGGGAACGCAAGACCTCTACACCGTGGATATCAAGGGTCGTCCATACCAGTCATCCGAGACAAGGAAGAAGGGACGTGTATGACGAAATGTCCGATGGTATACATCCAAATCCCGAGTTACAAACCAGATGGGCACACATATTCAGCAACCACCGAGATATGCTTCAGAAGAAAATTGCTCAGAACGGCTATTTGGCGGTGTAACTTACAATTATTACTGGATATACATGTGGTATTCACCAATCCACGCTCTAACGGTTATGATGAGCCACACATGCCATCTTAGATTACTGTTAGTTTATCTTACTAACCCTAGAGTATACTTTTTTTGGTACGGGATAGGGGGGAGGGTGGGATTGACCATGAGTGAAAGAACTGGAGATGTAAATATATTTAAATGACGACAATTGATGTAAAGGACTTTGTGAGGGAGAATTCACTTAATGTAACCCATATTAATATTAGAAGTATACGGAATAAAACTGCAAGTTTTCCACTTCTTTATGAAAACACAAATATAGATTTTTTAACATGTTCTGAATCATGGTTGACTGATAGAGATTTAAGCTCTGAGTATCAATTGAGGGGTTTTAATATGTACAGGAACGATAGGACATGGTTGGAAGATGGTAGAATTAAAAAGGCTGGTGGACTTATTACTTATGTTAAAAAAGAATTTGTGACATTGGATAATTATTCACATTTAAATATGTCGACCAAAGATATTGAATTACTATGTACTTATGTAGCAAGGGAGAATAGGAAAAACTTATTTATATTAAACGTGTATAGACCGCCTCAAGGGGATTTCGATGTCTTTTGGAATAGATTGCAAGCTGTTATAAGTAATATTGAGGACAGAGACAGGAAAGAAATTTTCATATTAGGCGACATGAATGTTGATTTTTTATTAACTGCTCATCCAAATACTATTGAATTGAAGGAGGGTATGGCGGGATATGGGCTACTGAGTTTTATACATGTTCCAACTAGATATCCTGTTAACGTCAATGATAAAATTGCCTGTCTAGATTTGATTTTTTCAAATAGTTTGTCAATTACTGATGCTGGCTGTGCAACTTGTAATTTAAGTGACCATGAAATGGTTTTTGTAGTATGTAAGCATGATAGGCCTCAAGTTGAGACAAAAGTTGATATCAAATGTCGATCTATGAAAAAATATGATAAGGATTTATTTATTAAGTCACTTAGTGAATTCAATTGGAACAAATTTTATTTGACCAATGATGTTGATACACTATGGAGTATTATGTTAAAGAGGATAAACCATGTGTTGGATGTAATGTGTCCCTATGTAACTCACAGGGCAAATTCAAACTCGAAACCCTGGGCTACTCCTGAGTTAATTGGTCAAATTAGACATAAGGATAATGTACTACAACGTGCTAAGAAGAGTGGTGATAGGCATAGAATTTCGGCGGCACATAAAGAAAGGAATAAGGTCACTCAATTGACAGATAAAGCTAAGGGGGATTTTTTCAAACAAAAAATCTGGGAAAGTAAGGGTGATCAAAAAAACTTTTGGCGGGAAGTTAAAAAGGTATTACCACAAAAGAAAGGGGAACTACCAATTATTAATCTTACTGATATGAGTACCGGTGACCTTATGCCTATCCACACTGTTGCAATGTATATTAATGATTACTTTACAAATATTGGGTATAATTTGTCCAAAGATAACAACACAATATGGAGTTTCGATGGGCCTTTTGACGAAGAAGATGGAAATATAGCCATGACTACTGACAGAAATGAAGTTCTAAAATTGCTAAATAATATTGCAACACATAAAACTAGTGGGGTAGACGGTATTAAAGGGAATGTTATGAAGGACGCATTGGTTGCCCTATTGGATCAGGTCACTCATATGTTTAATGTATCACTTGAGACTGGTATTATTCCTAACACTTGGAAGAGCGCCTGTATTGTACCGATTCCTAAAGATGGTAATCCGAATCTAGTGGAGAACTATCGGCCAATCTCACTTCTGTGTACCCCAGCCAAGATTTTAGAAAAAATAGTTCATTCAAAACTCATGCGGCATTTAGATACATTTGAAATTTTGACTGACAGACAGGGAGGTTATAGGAAAGGGTTTTCCACTATACAAACAGTAGGGGAATTAACTGATGACATACTAAGAGATAGAAATGTTGGTATTGAAACGGTGGCTGTGTATATAGACCTGAAAAAGGCCTTTGATACGGTTGACCACTTTATTCTTCTTAAAAAATGTGAAAAGTATGGTATTAAGGGTAAAGCTCTGTCCTGGCTCAATAATTATCTCAGAGGGAGACAACAGTGTACTTTGGCCAATAATGTCAAGTCGGATTATTTACCTATTACTTGTGGAGTGCCTCAAGGATCTACCTTAGGACCCTTATTATTTCTAATCTATGTCAATGATGTTGTACATGTCTGTGATAATAGCAAGATTCTTCTATATGCTGATGATACAGTCATTTACCATTCAGGAGGGGATAAGAAAGTTGTAACCCAACAGTTACAAAATGACCTGAATAAGTATAATGATTGGTGCTCTAAAAATAAGTTGACAATTAACATCAAAAAAACTAAATTCATGTGTTTCGGCCTCAGTCATAGATGGAAAAATTGCAAATTTAAAATAGGTGATCAGCAGATTCATGAAGTTGAGCAATATAAATACTTAGGAGTAATTCTTGATCAGGCATTAAATTATCAGAAGTTTATTGAAAACCAGTTAAGAACAGTAAATTTTCGTACCTATCAATTGACAAGAATGAATAGGTATATAGATATAGATACTGCTGTTTTGATTTATAAGACGTTCATCTTACCCATTCTTGAATATGGTAATGTATTATTGTATGAATGTAATGTAACACATCTAGTCAGAATGCAAAGAGCACAGAATAGAGCCTTAAAAGTTGCATTAAGAAGGAATTACATGGAATCAACTAATATTATACATTTTGATGCAAATATCAATAAGCTGGAAACTAGAATGGTTGCTCACATTCTTTTAGCAGCATACAAAAGGTCAAGACAACACAAATATGTAGACCAAAGAAGGCTGCATACTAGAGCTTGGGATGCACCTATTCTTAAGTGTTATACTCCACATGCTAAATCATATATCAGAAGTATGGAATGGAATTTAGCTTTCCAATGGAATAATTTGGATCCTGAAGACCGAAATTCTCCTTCCTTTCAGTCCTTTAAATACGAAGTTAAAAAATTCCTACAAACAAATCTTCCGGGTAAAGACTAGTTGCTCAGTCCCACCTCTCCTCCTAAATATCCCAAAAATGACTAGAAAGGTTGTTTATTGATCATCTTTATTACTAACACGGGTATGAATATTACAGGTGTTTTGCACAATACCTGTTAATATTAATATAAGTGATAGTGGGAAGTTTGACGTTTTGCACAATGTCATTCTTCGTAGGGTTCTTTGTGTACAACTTAGCGTTCAGTTAATAAGTTGTAATGTTATTATATGACTACTGAAGTGATGTATGGTAGCATTCTTGATTGAATTGTTCTAAAAATATTTACTGCAGTTAAAATACTCTGATTGTTTTGTACTCATACCGCCATCTTTATGATAGTTATTTTTCCTAGGCGTTGAACATAGTAAGGGTTGCCAACTTAAATATTAGTCTTTCATAGACTAAGCGGCGACCCGTCTTTATTGTCGCCCTGGTTAATTATGGATCTGTATTTATTTTTGTACATTGTTGAACTATTGCAATAAAGACAAATTCAAATTCAAAATTCAAATTCATGTGATACCTAAAAATGGAGGTATTGAGCTCCTCTTTCAATAATGAATGCATATATTTTTCAGAGCCACCCTGAATTCAACATGGCTACCAATTAGGCATATAGATTTTCAATTGTCTACTCTGAAATCTATAATTCTTTTAGAATAGGTCATGTAATACCTCAAGGTATTGATCACTTGTCCTGGTCTAGAATGGGAGTCAATGTGAATTGTCATTGGAATCCCACCTAAACCTAAGATAAAGCACACTTGATCTACAATTTTTTTTTTTGGTTCCTGCTTCACATCATTTGCATGATTTCATGTGGCTGTTGAACCTTTATTACCATATTAAAACTTGGCATAATACAATCCAGAATATTACATAAATAGTATCATAATTTGTCATGCGGATAGACATCAAAGACAATAGGATAGTTGAGAAGAGTATTGGTAGAAAAAAAGCTGATAGTGTTCACTGCCAATGCCACTTGGTACCGTGAGATAGAGAAATACAGGATGAGTAGGATGAGGTAGAAAATAATGATAATGTTAACTTTCTCCTGGCAGTGTGGGCGTCTCTTTTCATAACTAATTGGGCGCTTAATCTCATACTGGTCAGGTTATTTGTGCCAGGCTGTGCTACACATAGGAGAATGGGTGGTTTCAGACTTACCATTATGGGGGTGGACTGCTTCAGTCGTCAATGATTACCCAGTAAAACAAAAACAGAATGTCCAGTTAAGTCCCCATGATGTATATTTTATAAATTTCATAAATACTGATTAGCCTATCAGGGCTGGGGCTAAGTTGTGTTTGCTATATAGGGTTTTAAACTCAGATACAGACTTGGCTTTCTGTACAGTGGCATCAATCCTGTCCCACAACAGTACACCTCTGTAATATGGGCTTCTTTTGTATTTCTCAAGATTTGGTCGTTTTTGTGGGAATTTTATCTTCCTGTCACCTCTTGTTCTTTGCTCTTCAGGTGCTCTCAAGCCTATCCACAGCACACCTGGTGTGCAGGAGATCTGTGCTAGTTTTGACATTAAAGGTTTTGGTGATTATCCTTGACCCTCTGTTTTGTAATCTCTGTAGTTTTGTGGTCTGGTCCACATTGGCCCTATCAATCACAAAACTACAGTAGTCAAAATACGGTAGGATTGTGTGCTGGTACACAATACCAGCTACTTGTTCCAAAATTAAATAACGTAATTTGCCAAACATAAAGAGCTTCTGGCCAATAATTGATCTGGTATTGGCAATTTGGGCATTTAGGGGCAAAGTGGAGTCTATTATAACTTTAAAATCCTTATTCATATTCAGAACTAGTGATAAAAGTCCTTAGTATCAAGGTATTGGTCACCTCTTATTATACAGAAGAAGTAGAGGCAATGTGGATTTGGCAAAAAGAAAAATAAACCCAAAGTAGTCATTATGTAATGCATACATAGAGTCTCAGATTCTTACTGTAAAATCCTTTTTTTGTGGAACTTAAACCTCAAAATGAAGGCACTGACCGCCAGTTTCATTCTCAAAGTGGAGCCTATGTGAATTCTGATCAGCACCCTCAAAATTCAATGAACTTGATGTTAAAGAATAGAAACCAATGCAATTATTCTCCTGACAAGACAGCCATACTAAGGTAATGCCTCCATACTTAGTTATTAGCTTTATTGCCTTTCAAATGCTTAAGCTCTAGGTACAGACGCTATTATGTAATATGAATAGACTTTTTCAATTTTGGTTATACATCCAGTTAAAAAAGTCCAACTTGACACTTTTTTCCTCGAATTCAGTGAATTCACTATGCTTAAGCTCTAGGTACAGATGCTATCATAATTATACCACAAGTATGTAACCTGTGATTTGTCAATAAAATTATTTTCAAACCTAAAAATGAATAGACTTCTTTCAATTTTGGTTATACATACACTTAAAAAAGTCCAACTTGACACTTTTTCCCTTGAATTCAGTGAATTGACTTTTTGTGTAAATTGTGAAAGTATTATGTGAGACAGTAAATTTAAAACAAGCACTTTATTGACATTGAAATATACAAACACAGTATCGAAACCTTTAGAACTTTGATATATGACTCTATGGTGATCGAAAATATGTGTCATCCCCATGTTTATTTCCATCATCACCTCATCTGACCCCTAGTCCTATACCCAACTTCTGACTCTCTTCCCTCAACTTAGACATTATTTTCAAATGTTTTCAAATGCCATGACTGTAAAGCCCTGAGGATGAGACACAGATTATAGACCATAATCATCAGACTCCTTATAGCTTAGAAATATCACTTGAAAGAAGTTGGAGTGCAGGTTAATATGTGGCGTTTTACTTTCAGCAGACTATCAAAATAGTGTAGTGGTCAGCGGAAAATGTTATGGAGAACCCGGGACTCGAACCCGGGACCCTCCAACTTCGAAGCTGAAGCTCTACCCCTGAGCTACTTCCCCTGGCCTGACATTCTCTACCTTCCAACTACACCTGGATCGGTATGATACACACACTAGGGGGCAGTGATTACCTGGTACCGAGCTCCCCTCGCGAGGCTGGACCACTCGGTATCTCCACCAGGTATGGGGAATTACTGCCCCTACACTCCTCCCCATCAGCTTCAAAAACCATCCACTAGCACCCGGCATTCCCCCTCAATCCAGTTACCTGGGAGTTGAGGCTTTATCAAGCAGTGTTGGGGCACTCCTGACTTCCCAGTGGATGTACCGGTACAATTACCGGATTGGTCGAAGCATACTGTTCAGACTGATCCTCCAGTCCAGTCTGAACAGTACCACATGTACCCGTACTGAGTCACGCACAACCGTATGGGCTCCTGTTCCCAGAAATGGCTGTGTGTGCCACCTGTTTCCAAGTTCCTCAGCACTAGCAGGTCGAAGTGCTTGTCTATGCCATACCGGCCCAGGTCTAGAGTATCTTAGTTCCCTTGCAGGGCAGGACCACTCGGTGTCTCCCACCTGGGCAAACCTTACCCCAAATAACTCCTGGGATAAGGGCAACCTGCCGGGTCCTGTTCCAGGTTTATTTTTACAACAATCCGGACAAGTAGCCACCCATCGGAGTAAGTCCTTCGACATACCCCGCCAGTAGTATCTTTTGGAGAGACGGGCAAGACAGCGTTTCTTTCCAAAGTGACCACTCGTTCTGTGTCCATGATAATAGTACATGATGTCTCTGTGCATAGCAGATGGGATGACAACTTGTATCTGTTTTCCACCATCATTACATGGTTTCCAACAGTACATGATTCCTTTCCTGACATCCAGCTCAGTCCATTGAGCCAGAAATCTCCTCGTTTCCCTATTCTCCAGTGACACAACTGGTCTAACTGGACATATACCCTTTGGTACTAATTGTAGGAGTTTAGCAGTAACTGAGTCAGCCTCCTGGAAATTCCTTATCGTTTCTAAGGACCAATCCAGGATGCTGCCGATAAATGTTGCGAAAGGGATTCGAATCGAAGCTGTCACTGCTCTATGTACCCCACAATCAGTACAATTCGGATTGTCACATTTCCGAATTGGTATTCGGAATAAGGCATCAGCATTTATATGCTTATTCCCCGCACAATGCTGTATCTGACTATTTTCTAGTCCAAATTCTGACAGATGTGCTAACCATCTCCCCGGCATTCCTTCAGCATCCCAGAAGTTTAACAACCATCTCAAGGAGGAATGATCTGTACTCAATGTAAAGTTGGTTCCCCATAAGAAATTTTTAAACTTCTTGGTATACACTACAACAGCTAATAATTCACGTTTAGTGGTGCAATAATTTCGCTACGTTTTACTCAATGTATTGCTAGCAAATGCTATCAGGACCTCCACTCCTCCTTGGACTTGAGAGAGGGCTGCCCCAATGCTTTCATTACTAGCTTCTGGATCCAGTATGAAATGTCCATCTTCGGATGGATATTGCAATACTGGAGTGGTCGTGAACAAAGCTTTTAATTTTTCAAAGGCTTGTTCTTGTTCGGTTCCCCATGGGAAGTTATCCCTTCTGCTACCGGGGGTCCAAGTAGCTAAGATTTGTAAAGGGTAACTCACCCGAGAATAATTTGGTATGAAATCTCTGTAATATGAACAGAACCCCAAAAATGATCTCACCTCCTTTGGAGTTTTTGGTATCCCCCAGTCCGTTACTGCCCACATTTTTCCGGGATCAGCCTTTATTCCATCATCAGCAATTATTCGGCCCAAATAATTTTTGGACTTTTTAAACAGGTTACATTTCTTTGGTTTTAATTTTAAACCGTTAGATATTATTCTTTCCAAAACTAGCTTGAGATTATCTAAGCATTCTTCAAAAGTTTTTCCGAATACTATAACATCATCAAGATATACTAGGCACCTCTCCCATAATAGATCACTTAATAAAGTTTCCATCATGGCTTCAAAAGTTGCCGGAGCATTGCATAAGCCAAAAGGCATGAAATTATACTGGAATAAGCCTATAATAATAAGAATAAATAGACATACGGCAACTCCAATCTAGTTTGGGCGAATATTTTATTGGACCTGGCCAATAAACATACATAACCAGACCAACACGCCAAACAGAATGGAGAAGAAAAAGAAAACCCAGATATTACATGAATAAGGCGCTAACCACACGCCAATCAAGATGGATACGAGCTTGTTTTGATTTTGTCAAATAATGCAACACACTCAATGATTTCCAATCACCAATGTTCTTGATGTCCAATAGACTGAATCCTGCATCTGCCAAGGCAGATGCACCTCCTCTGCATAGTGAGTGTGACGACAACTTTTCGATGCCTGACTTGGCACACAACTTGTGCAACTTACCCAAGTACCATGAGTAACTGCCACGACACCATTGGCCATTTTTCATGTATGACACTACTTGTGAGTCACTGGATGGGTAGATCACCATAGATAACAGCACAGTCAGGTAATAGTGAAGGCAGAAGATTGAGTCATTGATGAGTGTGAATGGTATGAACAAGACCTGCTCCTTAAATGATATAGTCTTTGTACGGCGAAGTCTGACCGAGATACCCCACACTTCCCAGGTCAAGTCTGACAAGCAGACTGCCAGTCCTTGTTGGACAACATTGGACTTACGTAATAAGCCCCTGAAGCACATGATAACAGCGATCCAAAATGCCACGTCCTCAGAACATGACATATCTAATAGTTTATAAATACACTTTAAGTCCTATACTGAAGCTGGTTGCGCCTGGTCTACATGATCACCTAGGGTCCTTCGAATACCTCTCATAGTGATGTACAGTTCAAATGTATCAGGGTTGACATGTGAATATCCTAGGACCTTGTGCAATATCCAAAGTCCTCCTAGGTACTGTCTAATAGAGCTGTAGCGCAACCTTTCAGCTAGGTGTGTAACATATAAGAAACGACTTCTATACTAGCAGGGAATGGAACAAGCACACCATATAATATGCAAAATTCCATATAAGAGTTCCATTGACTCTTCCTAGTACGCTCTGTGGCTTCAGCCATCCACTGTGACTGGTAGTTCCGTAGCTTGTGAGTCAAGACATCCCCTGCAGCAGAAGTCATTTATCAGACACCTTGCACACCTTTTATCCGTACAGCGCGACAAAAAGTCAGGAACAACATTATCTTTAGATTTAACGCGAGTCACAACAATGTGAAAATTATGTACAACTGATAACCAAAATAATTCTCTTATCCACCACATACAGCGAACACTCCGTGATCTGCCCGTATTTATCATACGTTGGACTTGGGTATTGTCGGTTCTGACAATAACTTTTGTATTTCCCCATCGTTGCGCTGCGGCAACCACTGGCCAGACTTCCAATAGGTTAATGTCCGCCGACTCATCATATTCACAAGGGGGTTCCACCGCATGATGTAAAGGAAAGCGATTGTACAATTGCTTATAGGCAGGTAGCTTCCATGCACCTACTAACCAATCACCATTATAACATGAGCCGAATCCAGTTAGTGATGAGTCAGTGTCTACAACCGGGTGACAATCAAAAGTACATAGAATTTTGGCAGAACCATTAAATACATAACTGAACCTTTTCCACCAGCGGATGTCATCCATAAACCAATCAGGTAGTTTAATCACCGTGACACTATCAGTCATGTATTTGAGTAGGTTAATGACTCTTCGCGAAAATATCCTGCCTCCCCGAATAACTCTACTAGCGTGTGCCAAATGACCAAACAATTCTTGTAACTCTTTTGTAGCAACAGTTTTACCCAAGAACTTGTCGATTAGTATTAATAAGTTGTCTAACTTATCTGGAGGTAAGCTGATTTCCATTTTCACTGTGTTAATTACCAGACCCAAATACTGGACTTTGGTAGCAGGGGATAAGATTTTTTTCCATGCAATATGGAACCCGAGACGTCAAAGCAGATCTCCCATAATCGCCTGACGCTTTGCACACTCCTCATAGCTGTCAGCAACAATGACAAAGTCATCAAGGTAACCAAAAACATTGAAAATACCTCTGCGATTCATCGCCGGATGACAAACTCGGTTAGTTGTGTAAAGATAAATGGTGCACACCTAAGACTAAACGATAAGGCTTGATCTTCAAAATATTCCAGCGCACCATCCAGACTCCACACAAAACCTTGCTTGGAACGATCATCCGGATGAACAGCCACATGCTAAGCAGATTGGATGTCCAATACACATAAAAACGAGCCCTCATGTATGACATTAGTAACATCATCTACTTGAGTATAATGAAACAGTTGGCAAGTTGTATACATAAAGTCATTGATACTTTTAAGATTATCATCGGGATCACCACGGCTGCAATCTGTTATGGGTCTTAAGCTGCCATCTGGTTTTAAAATAGCCCCCAATGAATGTATACACTGAGGTCTATCAAGAACCCTTTTGACTTTACCATCAATTAACTCCCTCCTTACCAGATCATCCATTTGGCATTTTACATCTTCTTTGATTATGGAATGGTAATTTTTTTCAAAAATAAGAACCATCATAATCCGCATCAACGATTTTGAAGCCGTTACGAACACCGTCTAAGATATAAGCGGAATTACAATCAACTTCCTCATACCCCATGCATTCATCAAAGAAGGCATGTGGGTTGAGTTGGAGGCACATGCCATCTAAGACATGAATGGCATCACAATCCAAAGGACAAGGTCTAAACCATTCAACACCATCGACAATTCTGGAAGTGTGGATAGTAGGAGTTAATTTAATGTCTCCAGTATCCGGTAATGATTCTGAAGATGTGACATGATTTGAACCACAAGGAATTTCGAATTTATTGACATCCCATAACAAACTGTAATCCAGTTCGCTGGTATTGTCAGAATCATAGGAATTTATAATTCCACAATCTATGCCAGATTCTTCGGAGTCACTAAACCCTGAGTCAGAATCCACTAAGGCCTGATATCAATCATTTGATTTTTTAGTTTTGTGTGATTACCCCCACAAGAACGACATACATGTGGGTGAGGGCAATCTTTGGTACTACAACCATTATCACCATTAAATGCATAGCAACAGTGAATTTCATCCGACTTTTTCCTTTTTTTATTTTTTTTCTTACTGCTAGATCCAGCATTAGCACCAGCACCACTTTCTGATGCTGGAGGCTGGATACTGAGAACATTACTTAAGTGCTCATCACTCAGATTCTCAAGACCAACACTGTTTGAGAAGATGTTGTGATCGAAATAACAGAATGTGTGTTCACCAAACGATTCTCCCCGCTCATGCATTGCAAGATCATACTGAATGAGAGCATCCTCATTGTAGAATGCTTTCATGTCAGTTAGGAACTTAACATGTTTACCATAGATTTTACATTGTAAGTTTCTAGCCAACATGCTATTCAAAAGACCCATGCTAGCAGAAATAACATCATTCAAGGCGGTTCTTTTTACTTTGTCATGCGGCATGTGCTGTTCAATGTCATAAGTCACAAACTTACTGCCACTGGCATTGTTCGGTGAGAATATTACCACTGGAGCACCTTGGGCCTGATGTTATAGTTGTTGGTTAGGATACCATGCTGTTGGGTTTTGTAGAAACTGGGACTGTTGCCCAGACTGAACCCCGGGAGCCTGAAACAGGGGTTGTTGACCCAGTAGAATTCCAGCAGCCTGGTATTGTTGTTGAGGATTAGGAACAACACCAAATTGATACACAGCCTGCTGCTGTTGGGATGTTGGCACTGGGACACCATACATGTGAGAAGCAGTCAGGGCACCATATACCATAGGTGTAGGTGGAAATTTGAGCCTACTCATCTGGTGCCCTAAATTGACCCACACCAGGCCAACTGACAATCTGACTGACAGGTGTGACAGGTGGAGAGTAGGGTGTGCCATCTTTGTAGAACAACTGAGGGACTAGTACTCATAGTGGGTTGGGGTTGGACTACACCTTGAGTAGCATTAGGACTAGTAGAACTGTCACTTGCATGATATTGTGGATCAATACCACCAGAAATGCCTGAAGTGTTGCCTTTAGGAGCTATATTACCATTTCTCCATTGTTTCCACAGTAAGAATTCATAATAGTCCTTGTCTAACTCACCCTGGAACTGTGTTTCACCCACTGGATGTTGCGGTTGATTCTCCCGGGGGACCGGGTGATTGTACCGGGAAGTGGGATTGTTTTCGCAGGTGAGCGACTTGTTAAATTGGGTGTACCGGGCTCCAGGAGGCATATTTTTACTCAAGTTAGGCAAATCAAACATACCTGAGCCAGAATCAAGGCCAGATTGGCCTGCGGAGGGTCCAATAACATTAGAATTAGGCCTAAAACCATTGCTTGCGGCCGAAAACCGGCTTTCCGGAAGTCCAGGGCGGCCATCTTGGCCTCCACAGTGAAGGTCTGAGCTGGCTTGTGATTGGCTGGTCATTGCAGAACCATGGACGTTTGGCCCGTGTGACGAAGAGTCTATGGCATTGTGACCCATTGATAGACCATTCACACCACTCTCCATAGGCCCAGCATTGGGTCTAATTGACCCCGCCAGACTAGTGGTACCATCAAGGGCAAAAATTGCCCCTCTCCATGCTCTTTCACCATCCTCCAACTCACGCAATGATCTATTGTTTGCAGCTCTAATGCTTGCTAATTCAAGCTCTAGTTCTCTACGCTGGGAAATACGCACAATATCAGCCTTTCTAGTTTTTTCAGCCTCAATTTCACGAAGCAAATCACCATTCTCCCCTAAATAATCCGTAGAGTCCTCCTCAGGCTCACCATGTTGGCCGTCCTTCCCCCGAGGCGGCCCGTCGCTCTGCTTAGCCTCCGTGGTACCGGTTGCTCGCTGCTCGTCACGGTCGGCTGAATCCGGTAATGAATTCGAATCCTCCGACGAATAACACTTCCCCGGGTTGGCCACCCCGCAATTCGGGCACTTGGCCGCATTACCGTGGTAAGACATATTGCAGGTCACACATTTAGCCATGATGCTTGGTACATTAAAAAAAATCTCCAATGTGAGACAGGTGGTCCTTCCTGGGGCTAGGCAATATGGCCGACTACAAGGGCCACCAGTGAAGGAACCTGTTACATAACACCTGAATGTAAGTGGTGACATCTAGTAATACAATTGGGAACTGCTATTGCCCATTTATCACCACTTGTATGTGCGCATATAAGTAGCTTAAAAGCAGTCTTTTCAATATCATCTGGGTTCATTCCCACTTGCCAGTACCCGGATTGCAAATCCAGGGTACAAAACCATTTATTTCCCCCTAAAGAATCGATTGTTTCATCAATTCTCGGCAATGGATACAAATTTTTCTTTGTCAAACCATTTAATTTCCTATAGTCTATACAGAATCGAATAGACCCATCCTTTTTAGTCACCATGCATACCGGACTACTCCAGGGACTGTTAGAGGGAATGATAACATCCTGCTCCAACATCTTAGCTATTTCGGCTTCAGCTACCTTTTTCTTCGGCAAAGGTAACCTCCGATACAGGATCTTAAATGGAGCCCCAGTATCAATGGTATGCAATACCTTCATGGTTTTACCTAGCGGTTCACCCGGTACGGCAAACGCTTTCTGATATTTTATCAATAATTCACGAAGCGCTTCTTTTTTCGGAGGGTCTTCTAGTTTCGTATCCTCAAACAGTTTCTCCAAATCATCTGTCCATTTCTGTTCATTCCCTGTAACCGGAAGGTTCAAGGAACAACTGTCTCAGACAATGTAACATTACCAAAAATGGATCCTTTTTCCAAATATATCGTTTCATTACCAGGATTGGAAACTGGTGTGACTGACCAAGCACCATTGGCTACTATCGTGTCAACCGACTCCAATCCTATAGCAGCCAGCATAACTGTATCCGGTTCAATTACTGTAGCCTGATTCCTTAACTCAGAATTGCTCCTGATCAGGACATCACATGCTACTCCTGCAGGAATCTTTACAGTCTGGGCAACTGATGCCACACTGCTCACTTGCCTCAATACACACTGTACTCTAACTGGATAAGGATGCTTCACACTCAACACACCTGTCCGTGGGTCTAACACTGCCCCATACAGTGATGGGAAGTCCTATCCCTTCATCCACTATACCAGCAATGGTTGTGGTTATCAAGTATTCGTGAACACCTTCCAATTGCAATTTTACACATGTCCTACCATATGTTTGCATCTTACTACCGTCGGCCATTTGTGCATTTCCTCCCATTAAGAGAGTATCGTGCACATCGGGTATAAGATCCGCTACCTTCCGAGAGACACACGAGTGGCTAGCTCCCGTATCCACCAGGAATTCAGCGGGTCTTCCATTGACAGTAAGTGAAACATACCACCGCCTTCCCTGCAACAGGGAAGGAATATCAGTGACTACAGAGGCCTCATTGTTCACACCAGGGTTACATCCACATCCTTTTAGGTATTCTAGACAAGGATGACTCGGGGGTATGTGAGCACTACAAACTCTGGCCAACAAATGACCTCCTACCTCTAATCTGGTACTGGGTTTCCTCTGTACTCCCTGGGCACCTGTTATACCGGATTCCCTAATCTTCTGAGTGGGCTCCCCAACCACCTCAGTATTAGGCGATTGTGCTACTTCATTCGGTTCTGTATCACTGTTGGTGATAGCATGGCAAGTGACATTTCTGGGATTTCATTGCTTGCCCATAACAGAATCCCCCTCTAGTTTTCCTTATCCTCTACCGTAGAAAAACTCATTCGCGACCTGTAAACATGTTTCTCCGCAATACATTCAGCAGCGAAGTGACCGAATTCTTGATATCGGTAACACCTGCTTTGAGATTTATCCACCCGTGGGCGTCTCAGAGCATCTGTTAACCGAGTAACCAAATTCTCTTCAAAATCACCTTGAGCAGTAGAGACTGCTGCTTGGGGAGTTGAGAAGATGGGAAGCTGTGGCACCGGTAATTGAGATACCGGTTTTTGAGGTACCGGTAGCTGGGGTGCCGACGCCGATGCATTACCGGTAGGCTTAATGAAGTTAGTTTTCTTCTTCAAACCCACCTTCCGGTATCTTTTCTGCCGTTAATAATTACCGGCTATCTGGACTGACTCTATATACTCTCCGTTTTCATCGGAGACATATTCATAGTCGGAATCCAACAATTCGGATTCAACTGAAGCGGTGTATTCCAGTATAGGAACTTCACTTTTAACTGTAGAAGCTCTTGCAGGTGGTGAGTTGACACCTAACAATCGCTTCTTTCTGTCATAATTTTCTATAGCTAGGAACAAATCATTGAAAGAGGTATCATCTTTCCATTCATCCCAGACTATGGTCTTATGTTCCGAATCTCAGAGGCCGGCGGTGAAGTGAGTGAATAACTCTTGTATCCAACACTCATCATCATACTCCCAATTAGGTCTAGCCTTACTGAGCAAGTCTTGTAGTTCTAGCCTGAAGACCTTATGGGATTCTTTGGGTTTCATTGAAAATACCTCTGCGATTCATCGCCGGATGACAAACTCGGTTAGTTGTGTAAAGATAAATGGTGCACACCTAAGACTAAACGATAAGGCTTGATCTTCAAAATATTCCAGCGCACCATCCAGACTCCACACAAAACCTTGCTTGGAACGATCATCCGGATGAACAGCCACATGCTAAGCAGATTGGATGTCCAATACACATAAAAACGAGCCCTCATGTATGACATTAGTAACATCATCTACTTGAGTATAATGAAACAGTTGGCAAGTTGTATACATAAAGTCATTGATACTTTTAAGATTATCATCGGGATCACCACGGCTGCAATCTGTTATGGGTCTTAAGCTGCCATCTGGTTTTAAAATAGCCCCCAATGAATGTATACACTGAGGTCTATCAAGAACCCTTTTGACTTTACCATCAATTAACTCCCTCCTTACCAGATCATCCATTTGGCATTTTACATCTTCTTTGATTATGGAATGGTAATTTTTTTCAAAAATAAGAACCATCATAATCCGCATCAACGATTTTGAAGCCGTTACGAACACCGTCTAAGATATAAGCGGAATTACAATCAACTTCCTCATACCCCATGCATTCATCAAAGAAGGCATGTGGGTTGAGTTGGAGGCACATGCCATCTAAGACATGAATGGCATCACAATCCAAAGGACAAGGTCTAAACCATTCAACACCATCGACAATTCTGGAAGTGTGGATAGTAGGAGTTAATTTAATGTCTCCAGTATCCGGTAATGATTCTGAAGATGTGACATGATTTGAACCACAAGGAATTTCGAATTTATTGACATCCCATAACAAACTGTAATCCAGTTCGCTGGTATTGTCAGAATCATAGGAATTTATAATTCCACAATCTATGCCAGATTCTTCGGAGTCACTAAACCCTGAGTCAGAATCCACTAAGGCCTGATATCAATCATTTGATTTTTTAGTTTTGTGTGATTACCCCCACAAGAACGACATACATGTGGGTGAGGGCAATCTTTGGTACTACAACCATTATCACCATTAAATGCATAGCAACAGTGAATTTCATCCGACTTTTTCCTTTTTTTATTTTTTTTCTTACTGCTAGATCCAGCATTAGCACCAGCACCACTTTCTGATGCTGGAGGCTGGATACTGAGAACATTACTTAAGTGCTCATCACTCAGATTCTCAAGACCAACACTGTTTGAGAAGATGTTGTGATCGAAATAACAGAATGTGTGTTCACCAAACGATTCTCCCCGCTCATGCATTGCAAGATCATACTGAATGAGAGCATCCTCATTGTAGAATGCTTTCATGTCAGTTAGGAACTTAACATGTTTACCATAGATTTTACATTGTAAGTTTCTAGCCAACATGCTATTCAAAAGACCCATGCTAGCAGAAATAACATCATTCAAGGCGGTTCTTTTTACTTTGTCATGCGGCATGTGCTGTTCAATGTCATAAGTCACAAACTTACTGCCACTGGCATTGTTCGGTGAGAATATTACCACTGGAGCACCTTGGGCCTGATGTTATAGTTGTTGGTTAGGATACCATGCTGTTGGGTTTTGTAGAAACTGGGACTGTTGCCCAGACTGAACCCCGGGAGCCTGAAACAGGGGTTGTTGACCCAGTAGAATTCCAGCAGCCTGGTATTGTTGTTGAGGATTAGGAACAACACCAAATTGATACACAGCCTGCTGCTGTTGGGATGTTGGCACTGGGACACCATACATGTGAGAAGCAGTCAGGGCACCATATACCATAGGTGTAGGTGGAAATTTGAGCCTACTCATCTGGTGCCCTAAATTGACCCACACCAGGCCAACTGACAATCTGACTGACAGGTGTGACAGGTGGAGAGTAGGGTGTGCCATCTTTGTAGAACAACTGAGGGACTAGTACTCATAGTGGGTTGGGGTTGGACTACACCTTGAGTAGCATTAGGACTAGTAGAACTGTCACTTGCATGATATTGTGGATCAATACCACCAGAAATGCCTGAAGTGTTGCCTTTAGGAGCTATATTACCATTTCTCCATTGTTTCCACAGTAAGAATTCATAATAGTCCTTGTCTAACTCACCCTGGAACTGTGTTTCACCCACTGGATGTTGCGGTTGATTCTCCCGGGGGACCGGGTGATTGTACCGGGAAGTGGGATTGTTTTCGCAGGTGAGCGACTTGTTAAATTGGGTGTACCGGGCTCCAGGAGGCATATTTTTACTCAAGTTAGGCAAATCAAACATACCTGAGCCAGAATCAAGGCCAGATTGGCCTGCGGAGGGTCCAATAACATTAGAATTAGGCCTAAAACCATTGCTTGCGGCCGAAAACCGGCTTTCCGGAAGTCCAGGGCGGCCATCTTGGCCTCCACAGTGAAGGTCTGAGCTGGCTTGTGATTGGCTGGTCATTGCAGAACCATGGACGTTTGGCCCGTGTGACGAAGAGTCTATGGCATTGTGACCCATTGATAGACCATTCACACCACTCTCCATAGGCCCAGCATTGGGTCTAATTGACCCCGCCAGACTAGTGGTACCATCAAGGGCAAAAATTGCCCCTCTCCATGCTCTTTCACCATCCTCCAACTCACGCAATGATCTATTGTTTGCAGCTCTAATGCTTGCTAATTCAAGCTCTAGTTCTCTACGCTGGGAAATACGCACAATATCAGCCTTTCTAGTTTTTTCAGCCTCAATTTCACGAAGCAAATCACCATTCTCCCCTAAATAATCCGTAGAGTCCTCCTCAGGCTCACCATGTTGGCCGTCCTTCCCCCGAGGCGGCCCGTCGCTCTGCTTAGCCTCCGTGGTACCGGTTGCTCGCTGCTCGTCACGGTCGGCTGAATCCGGTAATGAATTCGAATCCTCCGACGAATAACACTTCCCCGGGTTGGCCACCCCGCAATTCGGGCACTTGGCCGCATTACCGTGGTAAGACATATTGCAGGTCACACATTTAGCCATGATGCTTGGTACATTAAAAAAAATCTCCAATGTGAGACAGGTGGTCCTTCCTGGGGCTAGGCAATATGGCCGACTACAAGGGCCACCAGTGAAGGAACCTGTTACATAACACCTGAATGTAAGTGGTGACATCTAGTAATACAATTGGGAACTGCTATTGCCCATTTATCACCACTTGTATGTGCGCATATAAGTAGCTTAAAAGCAGTCTTTTCAATATCATCTGGGTTCATTCCCACTTGCCAGTACCCGGATTGCAAATCCAGGGTACAAAACCATTTATTTCCCCCTAAAGAATCGATTGTTTCATCAATTCTCGGCAATGGATACAAATTTTTCTTTGTCAAACCATTTAATTTCCTATAGTCTATACAGAATCGAATAGACCCATCCTTTTTAGTCACCATGCATACCGGACTACTCCAGGGACTGTTAGAGGGAATGATAACATCCTGCTCCAACATCTTAGCTATTTCGGCTTCAGCTACCTTTTTCTTCGGCAAAGGTAACCTCCGATACAGGATCTTAAATGGAGCCCCAGTATCAATGGTATGCAATACCTTCATGGTTTTACCTAGCGGTTCACCCGGTACGGCAAACGCTTTCTGATATTTTATCAATAATTCACGAAGCGCTTCTTTTTTCGGAGGGTCTTCTAGTTTCGTATCCTCAAACAGTTTCTCCAAATCATCTGTCCATTTCTGTTCATTCCCTGTAACCGGAAGGTTCAAGGAACAACTGTCTCAGACAATGTAACATTACCAAAAATGGATCCTTTTTCCAAATATATCGTTTCATTACCAGGATTGGAAACTGGTGTGACTGACCAAGCACCATTGGCTACTATCGTGTCAACCGACTCCAATCCTATAGCAGCCAGCATAACTGTATCCGGTTCAATTACTGTAGCCTGATTCCTTAACTCAGAATTGCTCCTGATCAGGACATCACATGCTACTCCTGCAGGAATCTTTACAGTCTGGGCAACTGATGCCACACTGCTCACTTGCCTCAATACACACTGTACTCTAACTGGATAAGGATGCTTCACACTCAACACACCTGTCCGTGGGTCTAACACTGCCCCATACAGTGATGGGAAGTCCTATCCCTTCATCCACTATACCAGCAATGGTTGTGGTTATCAAGTATTCGTGAACACCTTCCAATTGCAATTTTACACATGTCCTACCATATGTTTGCATCTTACTACCGTCGGCCATTTGTGCATTTCCTCCCATTAAGAGAGTATCGTGCACATCGGGTATAAGATCCGCTACCTTCCGAGAGACACACGAGTGGCTAGCTCCCGTATCCACCAGGAATTCAGTGGGTCTTCCATTGACAGTAAGTGAAACATACCACCGCCTTCCCTGCAACAGGGAAGGAATATCAGTGACTACAGAGGCCTCATTGTTCACACCAGGGTTACATCCACATCCTTTTAGGTATTCTAGACAAGGATGACTCGGGGGTATGTGAGCACTACAAACTCTGGCCAACAAATGACCTCCTACCTCTAATCTGGTACTGGGTTTCCTCTGTACTCCCTGGGCACCTGTTATACCGGATTCCCTAATCTTCTGAGTGGGCTCCCCAACCACCTCAGTATTAGGCGATTGTGCTACTTCATTCGGTTCTGTATCACTGTTGGTGATAGCATGGCAAGTGACATTTCTGGGATTTCATTGCTTGCCCATAACAGAATCCCCCTCTAGTTTTCCTTATCCTCTACCGTAGAAAAACTCATTCGCGACCTGTAAACATGTTTCTCCGCAATACATTCAGCAGCGAAGTGACCGAATTCTTGATATCGGTAACACCTGCTTTGAGATTTATCCACCCGTGGGCGTCTCAGAGCATCTGTTAACCGAGTAACCAAATTCTCTTCAAAATCACCTTGAGCAGTAGAGACTGCTGCTTGGGGAGTTGAGAAGATGGGAAGCTGTGGCACCGGTAATTGAGATACCGGTTTTTGAGGTACCGGTAGCTGGGGTGCCGACGCCGATGCATTACCGGTAGGCTTAATGAAGTTAGTTTTCTTCTTCAAACCCACCTTCCGGTATCTTTTCTGCCGTTAATAATTACCGGCTATCTGGACTGACTCTATATACTCTCCGTTTTCATCGGAGACATATTCATAGTCGGAATCCAACAATTCGGATTCAACTGAAGCGGTGTATTCCAGTATAGGAACTTCACTTTTAACTGTAGAAGCTCTTGCAGGTGGTGAGTTGACACCTAACAATCGCTTCTTTCTGTCATAATTTTCTATAGCTAGGAACAAATCATTGAAAGAGGTATCATCTTTCCATTCATCCCAGACTATGGTCTTATGTTCCGAATCTCAGAGGCCGGCGGTGAAGTGAGTGAATAACTCTTGTATCCAACACTCATCATCATACTCCCAATTAGGTCTAGCCTTACTGAGCAAGTCTTGTAGTTCTAGCCTGAAGACCTTATGGGATTCTTTGGGTTTCTGGGTTCGTCTCTTGAATGTAATCCAAGGATCTTCCCGAACGATGGAACCAAACAAATAACAGGCACATTCTAACAACTCGTCATAGGTGCCGTCGATTCCATATTCTTTTCGCCACCGGTTAAGGGCTACTTTACCCCATTTACTCAGCCAACAGACTAAATATGGTAATGCTTCATCCTTAGTCCATCCACTACAATTTACCTCATCAACAAAGATTTGGTAATTGTCTTTCCAAGGGTCGTTCGGATCATATGGTGGAGGTATTCTAGCCATATGACAAGCAGGATTAGAGCAACCCCTGAGGCAATTGGCTTCCCTTAAGCTCCAATCCATTACCTCAATACCGTCGGCACCTTTACGATAGCAATCGATGCCTAACCCTTGGATACACCTACTTTTGTCAAAGATTTCCTGAATTCCGGAAGACATGGATGAATGCCTATTCAATTTCTTAGGCATTTTCCCATGTCTTGGACCTGCTTTTCCTGGTGGATTACCCCCACCTCCGGATCCTCCAGGTGGGCCTCCACCACCGCCAGATCCTCCTGATGGGTATCCCCCACCTGCACATCCTCCTGATGGGTAACCACCACCTCCACATCCTCCTGATGGGTAACCACCATTTCCGGATCCTCCAGCGGATGGATAACCACCACCTCCAGATCCTCCTGATGGGTAACCACCATTTCCTGTTCCAGTGCCACTCCCATAACTGTGGCCATAGGAACCTCCCGATCCAAAATAATTCGGATTCTGGGAGTACTTACTACCAGTATATCTACTGCCATAGCCATGGCTATTTCGTTGGTTTCCATTGAAACCCTGGGAGTCAGACCTGGGAGGTTGACTACCATTAACATATGTAGATGGGGGTGGTCTATAGGCATTTTGAGATTGTGGTTGTGGAGAATTATTTGTTTGCGGTTCTGCATTTGGGTATACTGGATATGAGGGGGTACTCTGGGGAGATGCAGTAGACATAGGACTACTTGAAGCTTGATTCCGAGAAGGGGGGCATGGGGTACTAGCTCCTGGGTATTGAGGTTGATGCCCTGGGACGGATTTAGGTGGATCCGGTTGCTTCTGATCTTTGATCCGATGTCTTCCCGGACCTCCTGAACCATCATCGTTTGGATCCCTGGGATCTCCAGCTCCACCAGCAGCTGTCTTCTGATCTGTCAAGAAAGTCAAGACTGGTACTGGTGGTGCCGTTACACTACCATTCATACTTTTTACGGAAGTGGTCACATGAGGAGTACTTACAGGAGATGCAGTGGCACTGACAATTACAGTGTGTGCACCTTTTCCACCATTATTGTACCTGGTTTGTAGATACCCCCCTGTATGTGTTTATCAGCACTGTCAGTCACGGATTATTTCGAGAAGGACCCGCTGCAAGTGCCGTTGTCTGCATATTACTAGCAGGATTATCTTTTTTTATATCGGCACTAGTCTGCAGACGATTCGCTAATTGTACTATTACCGTATCGTCTAATGGACCAATAGCTTGTTGGGTTTGCTCGACATAATCGCCCAATGCAGCTGCTCTATTTTGTGAATCCTGCAATTCGAGTAGGTAGTCATGCCGATCACTTAACAACTGTTCATTATATCATAGAATACCTACTCAGATACTCTCAATGTCCTCGGCCTGTTGAACACAACATTGTTTCAGATGTTCGTATTCAGTTTGTAGAGATTGTCTCGCATTTTGAAAGTGAGATTCCTCTTCATACAGACGTTCCTCTAAGAGTTTTTTTCTCAAATTCAGACTCTTCTCTTATTTCACTGATACTTTGTGAGATATCTTCTTTTTCATCTTCGGCTTCATCTTTTGCTCTAGCAATTAGATTTAGCGTTTCATTCGTAGCTGCATATTGCTGGTTCATTTCATCCATTTCCCAATCATATTTATCATAATCTGGAACTGTGAAAGTAACATTCCCAGTTGTTATTCCACTACAATCCAGTGGTGGCAATTGTCCTGGGATATCGTAAGGAAGTTCACCAAAGGTTACCTTCCTTGGCATAGGTGCTGGATGATTCGAATCATGACTACCGCCTGTCTCAAACCATGAATCTGCTAATTCAAGATTAACAGAATAACGCGGGTCAGGTCGTTCATTCCTATATTTTACTAGGATTGAATCCGGGACGTATTCCTCACTATCCATGTAGTGAGGTTTAGTGTCTCTCCATTGCTGGTCCCTGAAGGATGCACCACCTTGTGCCGCATTCTCCTGGGACTCTATCGGATTGGCATTATCTGCCAATCTTTGACCGGCCTGTGCGAACGCTATGTGTTCAGGCTATACATCGAACCCACTGGTCACGGCACCAATGTGGTGGTTTCGCTTTTCGGTTAGACAAACGAGTGAACGAAAGGTGGTTCGGGTGTATGCTAACAAGGTTTTATTATGACACACAATCTGCGGCTACCCGAAGGTATCGGGAAAACGTCTTCACCTAGAGACGGCCAAGCAAACTCTGACGCGGTGACTGAGCCCTGTCCCCCTTATAGGTAGGAACAGTGGCACCACACCGTGCTACCCTCTCACCTCCCGATCCAAAATAATTCGGATTCTGGGAGTAGTTACTACCAGTATATCTACTGCCATAGCCATGGCTATTTCGTTGGTTTCCATTGAAACCCCGGGAGTCAGACCTGGGAGGTTGACTACCATTAACATATGTAGATGGGGGTGGTATATAGGCATTTTGAGATTGTGGTTGTGGAGAATTATTTGTTTGCGGTCGTTTCGAACCTGCATTTGGGTATACTGGATATGAGGGGGTACTCTGGGGAGATGCAGTAGACATAGGACTACTTGAAGCTTGATTCCGAGAAGGGGGGCATGGGGTACTAGCTCCTGGGTATTGAGGTTGATGCCCTGGGACGGATTTAGGTGGATCCGGTTGCTTCTGATCTTTGATCCGATGTCTACCCGGACCTCCTGAACCATCATCGTTTGGATCCCTGGGATCTCCAGCTCCACCAGCAGCTGTCTTCTGATCTGTCAAGAAAGTCAAGACTGGTACTGGTGGTGCCGTTACAATACCATTCATACTTTTTACGGAAGTGGTCACATGAGGAGTACTTACAGGAGATGCAGTGGCACTGACAATTACAGTGTGTGCACCTTTTCCACCATTAATGTACCCGGTTTGTAGATACCCCCCTGTATGTGCTTATCAGCACCGTCAGTCACGGATTATATCGAGAAGGACCCGCTGCAAGTGCCGTTGTCTGCATATTACTAGCAGGATTATCTTTTTTTATATCGGCACTAGTCTGCAGACGATTCGCTAATTGTACTATTACCGTATCGTCTAATGGACCAATAGCTTGTTGGGTTTGCTCGACATAATCGCCCAATGCAGCTGCTCTATTTTGCGAATCCTGCAATTCGAGTAGGTAGTCATCCCGATCACTTAACAACTGTTCATTATATCATAGAATACCTACTCAGACACTCTCAATGTCCTCGGCCTGTTGAACACAACATTGTTTCAGATGTTTGTATTCAGTTTGTAGAGATTGTCTCACATTTTGAAAGTGAGATTCCTCTTCATACAGACGTTCCTCTAAGAGTTTTTTTCTCAAATTCAGACTCTTCTCTTATTTCACGGATACTTTGTGAGATATCTTCTTTTTCATCTTCGGCTTCATCTTTTGCTCTAGCAATTAGATTTAGCGTTTCATTCGTAGCTGCATATTGCTGGTTCATTTCATCCATTTCCCAATCATATTTATCATGATCCGGAACTGTGAAAGCAACATTCCCAGTTGTTATTCCACTACAATCCAGTGGTGGCAATTGTCCTGGGATATCGTAAGGAAGTTCACCAAAGGTTACCTTCCTTGGCATAGGTGCTGGATGATTCGAATCATGACTACCGCCTGTCTCAAACCATGAATCTGCTAATTCAAGATTAACAGAATAACGCGGGTCAGGTCGTTCATTCCTATATTTTACTAGGATTGAATCCGGGACGTATTCCTCACTATCCATGTAGTGAGGTTTAGTGTCTCTCCATTGCTGGTCCCTGAAGGATGCACCACCTTGTGCCTCATTCTCCTGGGACTCTATCGGATTGGCATTATCCGCCAATCTTTGACCGGCCTGTTCGAACACTATTTGTTCAGGCTATACATCGAACCCACTGGTCACGGCACCAATGTGGTGGTTTCGCTTTTCGGTTAGACAAACAAGTCAACGAAAGGTGGTTCGGGTGTATGCTAACAGGGTTTTATTACGACACACAATCTGCGGCTACCCGGAGGCATCGGGAAAACGTTTTCACCTAGAGACGGCCAAGCAAACTCTGACGCGTTGGCTGAGCCCTGTCCCCCTTATAGGTAGGAACAGTGGCGCCACACCGTGCTACCCTCTCACCTCCCGGATAGGTGCTGCCACCTATCCGACAAGTGGAGGGCGGAACCCGGCTGGCTGACTCACCCACCGCACCAAAGGACCATAACACACATTACCGTACCTCTACACTAGTAATGAATGAGGACCTTTTCAAACCCCAATCGAGGTTAACAGCAAAACCATGAACTCAGGGAAATTGTGGGTGCACCCTATAAATCCATGATTTTGCAGTAAATATGATGGGAATTGTGCTCATAGTTCATATGGTAGCAATCTTTGATTTAGTAGTAATATTGTTTAGGTTTGCTCTCCTCCTATTTTAAAAAGAGAGGGTCAATACCATCATTGCGTCACTCTTCAAGTCTACTTTGCCTATACCTGCAGTGTACTGCAGCATGTGTGGCTCTGCCTAGGCCAGCATTAACACCCGAAGGGCTTCAGTAACTACAAAGTATCCCTTTCTACACTTTTTAAGCAGAAAAATAGTAGCTGAAATGGCATGCACATGGGCAAAGGTGAGCGATAAATGAAGCAGCGAGTTGTGTTATGTAAACGGCCGAGGACAGAATCTAGCCTCGGAAACTGCCGACGGACTGTAAACAAACGTGCCGACAGCCTGTAAACAGCACCAACGCAGAAAAACTGGTTCTATCACCGTAGGGGAACTTGGTACCTGTGTCCAGTAAGTACCAGAGGGTATGTTGGAATACTGTGAGTAAAAACTTTCTAGAAAATCTTAGCTGGGACATACCTGAATACACCATCGCAATTCACGATATTGGGCGATAATACAATTGTGTTACGGAAACGACCAGAAACGGCCTGTAAATAGCACCAACACAGAAAAACTGGTTCTATCACCCTTAGGGGAACTTGGTACCTGTGTACAATTGCTTCAATACTGCAATATATCATCAGAAACAGAAATACTACAGGTGATATTACAGTTCTTACAGTACAAATGGATTCAAGTAAACAAATGCTGACTTTATGTCTGGCCCAATGAAGAGGACCTAACTGATAAACAGTGGGGTGTTTTTTTGGCTTTTTAATCGAGTTATTCCAAATTATGCGGCTCTATCTTGTGTGCACTTGAGAACTGGTGCCATAGGTGCTGGGGTGCATTCGAGTGACCGTCTTGGCGAGCCTGTTCTAACGCCATGTGCATTATTGATCTGACAAACTTTGACTGACTCGAATGCACCACCATGAAGAGGACCTAACTGACAACAGTGGGGTAGTTTTTTGGCATTTAAGTCGAGTTATTCCAAATTGCGTAGCCCTATTTTGTGTGTAACAGATAGAACTGTTGCCATAGATCACCCTGATCACCAGGAGTTATCATTTCTCTCCCTTGGAGAAGTTTTGTGAGTTGATTTCTGATTGGAAATTTGCGCTGGCAGACAGGAAAGCTGCCGGGCGCCATTATGAGTAGGCACGGGCGACAACAAAAACAAAAATCACCCCCAAAGACAAAGAAGGCATCTGTTTTTAGTCCGATTAAGACAAGATCAACATCTAAAAAAGGTGAGAATGATGCAGGGGGTAAGGAGTTAAAAGTTGAGGCTAAGGATAACTCAAAAAACTGTGACCCAAATTCAAAAATGGCAGGTACTGGCCAGACACCAGCTCGGGTGGGAACGGTAAAGAAAGTTACCTGGGATCCTTTGATTGAGAAGGAGGAGGGAGAAAATAACATCAGTGATGAATCACAATCATCCGTAGTATCTTGCTCAAGAAGAGATTCAAATGAGGGATCTAGCAATGAGGAAGAAAGTCGATGGGGTCGTCCTGCCTCCTGCTTCAGTAACTACATACTAAATAGTAGCTGAAATAGGATGCACATGGGCAAAGGTGAGCGATAATTGAAGCAGCGAGTTGTGTTATGGAAACGGCCGAGGACAGAATCTAGCCTCGGAAACTGCCGACGGACTGTAAACAAACGTGCTGACGGCCTGTAAACAGCACCAACGCAGAAAAACTGGTTCTATCACCGTAGGGGAACTTGGTACCTGTGTCCAGTAAGTACCAGAGGGTATGTTGGAATACTGTGAGTAAAAACTTTCTAGAAAATCTTAGCTGGGACATACCTGAATACACCATCGCAATTCACGTTATTGGGCGATAATACAATTGTGTTACGGAAACGACCAGAAACGGCCTATAAATAGCACCAACACAGAAAAACTGGTTCTATCACCCTTAGGGGAACTTGGTACCTGTGTACAATTGCTTCAATACTGCAATATATCATCAGAAACAGAAATACTACAGGCGATATTACAGTTCTTACAGTACAAATGGATGCAAGTAAACAAATGCTGACTTTATGTCTGGCCCAATGAAGAGGACCTAACTGATAAACAGTGGGGTGTTTTTTTGGCTTTTTAATCGAGTTATTCCAAATTATGCGGCTCTATCTTGTGTGCACTTGAGAACTTGTGCCATAGGTGCTGGGGTGCATTCGAGTGACCGTCTTGGCGAGCCTTTTCTAACGTCGTGTGCATTATTGATCTGACAAACTTTGACTGACTCGAACGCACCACCATGAAGAGGACCTAACTGACAACAGTGGGGTAGTTTTTTGGCATTTAACTTGAGTTATTCCAAATTGCACAGAAACCCCTGAATGGCCTCATGATGGCGGAACCAAAACAAAGGCTGTCGATCGACAGAATACTTCTACCGACCAAGATCAAACTCTGATGGAGGAGCCCCACTCATCTGATAGATCTAGTCTAAATGTGAGTAAGACACTCGGCAGATCTGTGACTACTACACCAGTAGAACAAAAGCAGGATTTGTTGCAGCACAGCGATAATAATGTAAATTTGTTGCCGACCAGTGCTGATGTAATAAAAACAAAAACAAAACCCGTTCAGTCACAAAATGCATTAGAAGGGAAATTGCCACATGAAAATGGTGTGAATATTTTGAAAACAAATCCCTATCTTTTTCAAATGAACTCAGATGATCAAAATAAAACTCCGACTAGAGACTCAGATGTGGGTTATGTGACACTTGACGGAACTGTGACTGCACAAGGAGATCTAAACGTAAACAAGAACACCCAACTGAATCTATTCCCGCATGACGGTGACATCGGGAAAACTACAGGCGCTCACCTCCACAATGTGTCAGAGGAGGGGAATGGGTCAGCCTGCAATGACAGTAAGTGTGGTGACAATATTAATGTGCTAGAGGCAGTTTCATCATACAAGTCAGCCTACAGTGGCTGTAAGAGTGACAGTGACACAGGACTACTCCAATGTCCACATACTACTGTAAACTCGATGGTTGTTGAAAGGTCAGAGTTTTCAGCCTCTAATCAAGCTACTGGCACTGTAATTACAACCAAGGCAGTGATTGTCATCCCCCTGGGTAACAGTGCGCTCCCACCCTCAATTGGTAATCAAAAGGACCAAAAAGAGCTTGCTCATCACAGTTTGCAGATGTGAATGTGAACAACAAATGTGACCCCTACCTTGCACAATTAAATTCTAGCATAAGGCAGGACACTGGAGTCTTTGGAGAAAATATAGAAGTCTTAGTGATGAAACTCATGATGAAATTAATTTTCCCGAAACAGTGCAAAATGTTGTAAATAGTGAGCAAGACACACAATATACACCCGATGGGATGGTACTACCCAAACACCCGCTGGTGTGTACGAGAAACTGAACACCCGCTGGGGTGAATGTTCATCAATGCTCCCAAACTACTTAATGCTACAGAATGATAGTTTGACGATTGAAATTAGTCCCAGCCATTGTTGAGAAGCTTATCTGCTCTTCTTCACAGCATCATGAGCTAGTGACAGGTAATAAATCTACAGCACAATTGTATGGCGAGGAAAGGAGAGTACCAAAGGAAATACATGGCTCCAAATTAAGTTGGAATGAAAATAACTCTACTAGCCCAGTATGTCTACCTCAGCAAGACTCAGCTCCTGTTTACAGTGAGGATTACTATAACACTCTAAGATCCCCCACTGATAGTGATACTGAAGGGGAAATAGATGCTAAAACGCCTCATCATGAATCACAGAATTCTCTCTTGGTTCTTGATCCGATACAAGATATAGCCTACAAAGAAACGGATGCACTACTTGCTGATCTTGATATCATCATTTCACAAGAGGTTAAAATTACCCAAAATATTGATGATTTTAAGGACCTTCTTTTTGCTGACCCTGAGGAATATGAACGCCGTGCCCTCACCAAAGATCTTGTACCTGTTGAATTTTTGCCCTTGGAGAAACCTAAAACAGATCCCTCCACAGAGCAGCATGTAGCCGCTGGATTAGTATCAGCCCAGGAGGCACTCAAGATCTCTACACATAGAAACCTGGATCTTGAAGGAGAGGGGCTATCTGAATACTGGCACACCTACACTGACTCATACCCAGAAAGAAAAAAAAAATGGGTTCCCCCTCAACCTTTTCATGAATGCACTGGGGAAGGAGAAGAGAATGAAATAAATTATCTGGAATCCACTCCCATCAAATCAGCGAAGAGAGGGGACAGGGCACAAAGAATGAACTCACTCAATCTTTACTTGGAAGGTGCCACTCAAGATGCTGACTTGCCTGGTCTATCTATAAGTGGAGTAGAACCACATCGACCCACAGAACTGGAAAAAGCTACAAACAATGTAGACACTCAACAAGATCTCTTCTCGAGTCATGAAGAGACATCAAGAAAAGAATCCATCAATGCAATGGGTAAAAATCAAACAGAAAGTGGCTTTATGGAAGATGCTAGTCAGTCAAACCCAGAAGACTCCATGAAAATTGAGTTGGATGAGATGGATCCTGCCTCACAAGATTGGATTAGAATGGTTGGCCTCAATTTTGGCACGATGATGGAAAAGATTGACTCACTGAAAAGCTCCATAGTCAATGTGGCTAAAGAAAATGACACTACTGCTAAAAGGCTAGAAGGTAAAATCACCAGTGCCTTCCTCAAAGGACTACAACCTAACTCTGAGAGCGTATCTGACCTCAAATCTCTTGCGCAACAAAACAAGAGCAAGCTGCAAAGTGTCAAGACCCTATTAGCTAGCACCAGAAACAGGGTTGCAATGCTAGAGCCAACCACTAGCCAAGCTGAAAAAAGGATAACCAGTGCTGTTGGCATTACAGCTAAAACATCAGAGTATCAAAATTATCCCAAACCTTGTCTACAGTCACTTCTCATTTTAAGAAACGCTGTGATGACCTCTACATGAAGCTCTGTCTACTCAAGTCAATGAGCTCTCTAACCAAGTAACTCAACTTCTTGATCAAGACAAAGACAACAAAGAAGATACAAAGGAATTCACTGTGCTCATAGACAAACAAGTAAAACTCCTCCAAGCCTCTGAAAATAATAATGAAATCATTAGATCTACAAAATCCTTGAATGAAGGTCTTCAACAACAAATGCTATCTATTCAAGAAACTCCGAAGTCTCACACAGCTGACATTAAGAAAATCAAAGAGGATAGTGATTCTCTGGTCTCTAGGCTGCAGCATGGGGATCCCACACTTCCATCCCCCGCTGTTTCCATGGCAGCAGGTACTTCCATGGCAGAAGGTACCAGATCCCTCCTTATAAAGATGCTGTTCTAAACAAGAAATCTCAAATCTTTCGGGAGCCTTCCATGGCCAGAAACCTGATTATATTAGGCCTTGATGAGCATGAATATGGAAGAGAGGACGACTTCCTTAAGGTCTTGGACATTGGACATCAAATTTTCTGTCCTCTCAAAAACAGGGATATAATCCACACGCACAGGATGAGGCTCCCCCCACCAGAAAATAGATCCTTGCAGACCAGCTCCAGTGAGGCTGTGTTTTAGCAATTATAAAGCCAGAAATATGTACTTTGAAGCTTCCTCTAGACCTATTATAGAGGCATCAAGATTGTCCCGGAGGAGTCTAGAGAAACAAGAGACAGAAGAAGGGACCTACTCCTGATAGCTGCCTACAACGGATCAGTTGGAGCCCAGACAGCGGTGGGTGAGGACAAAATCAGCTGTTCTGAGGAAAAGAGATATCCCAGATGAAGTGATAGATAAAATACAGGAGAGAGAAAAGAAGAGCCAGGGTATAAATGAGACAGCAAAAAAGAGATATGAAAGATTGCTAGCTGAAAGACTAGGTAGTGGCAAGAAAACCCCATCGTCCCCGACAAGGGAAAACATCACCCTAAGAGACCAAAGGGACCAGTCAAACATACCAGCTAGAAATGGACCAAACAGAACCAAGCCTACCTCCAAGCCAGACTCAAACACCCCCCGACCCCCCATTACTGGTGATAAATCAAAGGGCCATGTTCACAAAAACCATTGAACAATGAATCTCACTCTGGTAGTAGTACTTTATCAGTGAAAAATCATGGGTCTAGTGGTGAATCTAAGGAAGTCAGTTATTGTGAGGTAAATAACTTGATATTATATGCAGGTAAGGCAGCCTACCTGAGCAATTTCCACTATTCCCCTTTCCAGTTCACGACAGACTCTGGGGAAAAGATGTATTTCATATCTGTTGAGCAGGGCTATGCCTACATGAAGGCCAGGTTTGCCAAAGATAATACGAAAGCAGAGAAAATTATAAAGGAGACAGATCCAGTTAAAATAAAAAAGTATAGTGGGGAGATTGTTTTTGAGAATGCAAGAAAATGGGACAGTTATAAAGAGACTCTCATGTTCAACTTAATGCTGCACAAGTACCTGGCACATGAAAGCTGTAGGAGTAAGCTAGTAAATTCCCATCCTAAGCAACTCGTAGAAGCAACCTACTGTGAAAATTGGGGTGGGGGCGCTCATGTTGATGACACTTGTTATAATTCTGGCATTTTCTCCGGCAGGAACCTCCAAGGTAAAATCTCTATGAGGGTGAGGGACCATATACGTGCTCAAGCCTAGGCTGAAACCCTCTCTCCTTGTAGAACAGGTTTCACTGAGGAGAGCATATACAAGCTTAACTCTACCCCAGAAATACCAAGCAAATCAAGACAGGCACAAGAGACCAGAAATCACCACACCTGTGCACCTGAGTCAAACTCCAGAGACACTCCAAGAACTTCCTCTGTGAAATCTAGAGCACAGCCGAACTCTCATCACACCAAAATACAGGAGACGGGAGCAAGTGGTATCAACGGTGATTGGAGGGCGTAAACCAATATAAGGTCTGAGTTCAGATCAAGAGGGTCTGAGCGCAGGAGCAGAAATCACAGGAGTACCTCTAGGTCTAGAGCTTACGACACTAAAGACAGCCACTACACCCAGGAAAGCAGATCCAGATCGAAGTCAACCAAGAACCATCACTCTAGAAAAGGTTCGAGATCACAAGGCCATCAAAACTCACCTTCCCCTATAGGTAGCTGCCTTAAACAAGTGATCAACTACGCCAAAGAGAGCATAGATAAGAGACTCAGGAATATCAGCAAGGAATAAAAATGGAGGACCATTTGGATGCTCTGCTGATCAGTGATGAGTGAGTCACTGATTTCATATATGTTTTAGTAAGGGACTTTGTCAGGTCATACTACAAAGATAAAGATGTTTCAGTTTGTTCCCTCTCACAGGAGCAAGGGAGACTTCTCGACTATGAGAGGAATTTGAGAGGGGTAGAATATGATAATACAAACTTCGACATTGCCATAATAAGTGCTGGACTTTGGGACTTGATCTATGACCAATTTTCCACCCCTCTTTTCAGGCAGGGGGAGGAAAGAGCAGCTGATGTATTCATCAAAAGGAAGTATGAGTTACTACACACAATAACAACCAGACATCCAAGGGCCACTGTTCTCCTATGTACAATATATGCCCCCTATCTTCCAGAGATGTACAGAGCCTTCCCAAAGAGAAATGACCAATACCTACTTGAAAAAAATATTACAAACGATAAATCTTGAGATTTGTAAAATTGGACATGAGATCCATTCTCACCTGATCCACTTTGATGCAATGATAAAAGATAACCAGAAGAAAAAGAGCAGAGGTAAAAAAGACTACAGGTTCCACCTTCTACACCAGGGGTTCATCCCTGGTGTTACCCTAGAGGATGCAGTAGCCAACAAAATGATCAACAACCTTCACACTGTGTTTGAGTCTTGGAGGGAAAATGAAATGAACAATCAGGATATTGGGGAGGACAGTGACCACCCAGAGAACCGTCCTGAAAGTCCACAGTTTAACGCAGAGTCAAATACAGATGATCCACTTCCAGACAACCCTATAGATGGCGCATCTCTTTCTCCTACATCCAGTTTCAAATCACACTGAGAGAACCATGCTGATAATCTACAGTATAATGCAGAGGCAAATGCAGATGATCCATTTCCAGATGATCCAATAGATGGTACTTCATCTTCTCCTACACCCAGTACCAAATCATCAAAAAGCTTCTATCCCCCTAGTTCTCTTGTTACTCCAGGGGAGTCATATAAAGATCTCACTCCAGATGATGAAAGAATGGGTTTAGTCTCCTCTTATAAAACTTGCACTCAAAACGTCGCAGTTTCTGACACTGAATCTAAATCTGAGTCACACTACCACAAGCATAAGCATTCTAAGTGCTCAGCCAAGAGAAAAAAGAAAATACGGAGATCATCCCCTTCTCCAGATTCTGAATTCACATGCCACAGGTCTAAGCACTCAAAACAACCAGCTAAAAGAAACTCCCAAAGACCAAGGAAGAGAAAGGAAGATGATAAGAATATAAAATATACTTCACAGAGCTCTCAAACAAATCCCCCCTCGCCCTAAGATGAAACGCTACAAGGACCAAGAAACTCAAACTACTTACTCCCTGTAGGGTTATATATTTAACCTCAGATACCGTCACATTTCCGGAGGATCTGAAATGAGGGCCTTTTTTATATAAATACACATTCCTCATGTGCAAATTTCAGAGCTATTTTTTGTCTGTTGGATCACAACCTGCCATTGATCCTCATTATATTACACTTAGATTCATCATCATGCTTATCTACCTGTTTTGATAAGCCCTCACAAAGGATATATAAACACAGACACTGTTACAGGAATATACATTCCTCTTGTGCTAATCTCATCCCTTAGGATAAAAGATGAATTGAATTGCACGCCCTGCTTTTTTGGTCCACTGGGCAACTTTGTGCTGTAAATGGTTCCCATGCCTTGGATAAGTGCTATATTTGTAACTGGATAACACCAGTTAGATATGTTAGAAACTGGCTCACATGAACTAAATGTGACTGCTACTGGTAAGCATTGCTTCGTGCACTACCTGCTTATGCATACCCGATAGGGTGACTTAGTTTACTTCACTGCTAAACATGCCTCTACACAAGGAATGAATCTTGTGCAACCGATGGGGTGATGATACACACCCGATGGGGTGAAAATATACACCCAATGGGGTGGCTCTCATGAAACACCCACTGGGGTGTACTTTGAAAGTGAACACCCGCTGGGGTGAACTCTCCTTCATTCATTAATGCTACCAGACAACTCTTCACTGTGGGGTCGCTGGATATATTGCATAGACTTTGTCCTTTGTTGAATGGACTTTTTTTTAATATAAAATTGATAAATGAAATCATTATCCCTTTAATTACACATGAACTCTGCATTAACATTTCATACTACAAAGTTAACTTTTAGCAAATGTAATCTGCAATTTATGAAATTTTGTACTTATCCCATATGCTGAGATTGACTGTACTGATAAATAATTTTTGTAGCCATGAACTGATAATATCTTATCTCATGCAACATACTGGTGGGCATGCAGCCAGGACCAGTTTACTTTATCCCTGTACTCACTATGCTGGTCAGCACACAGCCAGGACTGATTTACCTTATCCCTGCACTCACTATACTGGTCAGCCCACAGCCAGGATTGATTTTACCTTATCCCTGAATTCAAATACTCGATACTTTATTTTTATGCCAAAAAAAAACCCTGTTCAAAGAAAATTGGACACTACTTACTCTCGCAGTGGGCTTCCCAGCCCCCTGGGGAGCGATTGGAGGTGGGACAAAGGGGAATTTTAGAAAATCAAAACTGTGTTCCTCTGTCATCTTTTTCTTTATCATCTTTCTGGGAAATGGACCTCACTTATAGGGTTGAAAGGGTTAATCTCACTTTATTCATTGAAATAATCCTGCCTCAAAAATGATTTATCAGGATAAATTTGAGATTCCTTCCATGAAAGGTTTTTCAGTTGCAAAGTGTAAAGAAGAAGCTTCCTGAAATTATCCCCACATTGAATAATGTTGATTTTATCAGTATCACTGAGTCTTGGCTGAATGAAACTATAGATACATCTGAGTTGGTCTGGGCTGGTAAGAGCTTATACAGAATAGACAGGGACACACATGCAGGGGGCATTATCTGCTATATTACTGATAGAATTTATAAATATTCTAAAATAAACAAAGAGCTTAGTTATATTTCTGATGACATAGAGTGCTTGTCTATAGATATAGATGTACCTAAAAATTGTAAAATGACACTCTCTATGGTATACAAGCCCCCGAATGGTAAAGTTCCTGGTTCTATGGAAGGTCTTAAGAAACACCAAAAAAAAGACAGAAAACTTGATGAGGATGATTTCTTGGTGATTTCAATATTAATTTCCTTGATAACACTGATAAGGATACAGAACAAGTTAAGAATTTCTGCAGAGATTATAATTTAAAATGGCTTATCTCTGAAATAACTAGACCCAATGAGAAAAACCAGAAAGGAGGAACGGCTTTGGATAATGTTCTTACTAATTCCAAATATGTTCTGTTCTCTGCAGTGGCGCCTGTCCTTATCAGTGATCATTTGCCGATATATGCATGTAGGAAAAAGGTTAGGAACCTCAAAGATATAGCAAGGGAGGTCATATAAAAATTACAATAAACAACAAAACATGGAATTCTTACTTAATAAGGATTGGAATAATGTATACAATTCTGATAACATGGATGATAAATGGAATGTTATGTTAGTTTATATAAAAGAATACCTTGATGTTCACTGTCCCATACGCAATATTCAGTATCGCGATTATAAGAACCAGTGGATGGACCAGGATACACTCAGAGTTATAAAGGAGAGAAATTCATATGTAAGAAAGTTTCTGATGCATAAAGATGCTGAAGATCTTATTATGGCCAAGAAGCTGAGATGTAAAATCACACCTATGGTTCATAGGGCTAAAGGTAGATTTATACAGCAGAAGACAGATGAATATGAGAAAGACCCCCGTAAGTTTTGGGAGTGGATGAACTCCTTCTTTAGGCTACCAAAAACACACACACCTCCTGCTTTGATAGACAAGTACTTGGGAGAGAGCGTAGATGATAATGCTGGTTATATAAACTATTTCTTTAGTACTATTGGGGAAACATTGTTTGCTACAAAAAGCATTGTGGTAGATGAATTTCAGGCCCCAGATGAGGGTTGTCTAAATGAGCAGTTGGATAATGATCATCTTGAGTTTGATGAGGATGATGTAATGGAACATATAAAAGAAATTGAAGTTGGTAAGCCATCTGGGATTAAACCTCTAAATGCTACGGTGCTCAAAGATGCTCTAATTACTTGTGTCAGACCTTCCACACATATTCTTCAGTATTCTATTTTATCCAGCTCTCTCCCAGTTTCATGGACGACTGCCACCATCACCCCTCTCCCCAAATCTGGCAGGCTGCAATTGGTGCCCTATTTCTATTTTGCCAGTCCCTAATAAGATTCTAGAAAAATTAGTCCAAAGGTATTTTGTAAATTTCCTGAACACACAAGAATTACTACACCCCTCACAATATGGTTTTAGAAAATCATTCAGTACAGCGGAAGCAGTGTTTGATTACACTTCTGATCTTTATTTAGCAAGGAATGATGGGAAATATGTAGCCTCAGTATATATCGACGTGAGGAAGACGTTCGACTGTATAAGCCATAATCTTCTGCTAAGTAAGCTGAAACATGTAGGTTTAAATAGAACAATGTTACTTTGGTTTGCTGCCTACCTGAAGAATAGAAACAGTGTACTACCCTTTTCATTTTCTTCATAAATGGTATTCTCAGTATCCCTGAATCAGCCAAAATTAAAATGTATGCAGATGACATAGTTTTATACACTTCCTCGAGATACCCAGTGGTAGCTTTCAGAACCCTTCAGAAAGACCTGATCAAAATTCATGAAGCTTGTAACAACATCGGCCTCACAATTTATCACAAGACCAAATTCGTGTGGCATTGTGCGGAACACAACTATAGATACTGTAAAAACAGAAAGTTAATTGTTGATAATCAGGGTGAACAAATGTGGAGGAGTGCGATGTTAAATGTGGGTTTAAATGTCTATGGTTGTGGGGATCAAAGTTGTTCTTAAGTCGTCTGGTCTTATAACGTTACTTATTAATGTAGTGGTAGAGGAAGGGCATGAAGGCGTTCATCTCTCCATGATCTTACAACACTCGAGACGCCGTCCGTGAAGTATCAATGGTTTATTGCAGTTACATCTCCATCCAAGAAGTGCACAATTACAGGATGTTATCCTTATCACAAGTCCATAGCCAATTCACACAAGTAACTGGGGTATTTCAAACTGATACTTATTTCCAATGGTAAAATGTCGATCTCCATAAGGTAGCTGGAGCAAGGTGAGTAGATAAGGTATGGGTAGATAAAGTCCCTAGAGTGCCTAAGGTGTGCTGCAGTACAAAGTAACAATAAATACTTACACTGTCCAACCCAGTGCTTCCCAGCAGTACGAGTAGTAGTCCTCACAGCGAAGAGCAATGAACTCTTGCTTTACTCAGCCACTCAGCCTACCTTATATACAGTGCTCACGCCCACACACTCAGAGAGAGGAGCGGAAGTAGGGGTTCCTTCCTGTTTACTTAAGAGCCACCGGAAGGTAGGGGTACTTTCCGGTTAGGTCAGAGGTCAGTGACCCTAGGTCAAAGGTTACCGAGATGGTTAGGGGTCAGGCTTCGTCTAGAGACTGAGTGGCGCTAGCTTTTGTCTAGAGTTAAAGTGGCTACAGCACACCCGCGGGCGGTTATATAAAGAAATTGCAAAGCAATTTCTTTACTCGAAAATTTATAAATACTTATACTTTTGTTTCCAACTCACACTTGTTATAATTGATAATATACATGATTTCAGTCAATTTATATCTCAGGTTCTTAAGAAGAACCTGTTTTATCATACACAGTACAGTGTTTACAATATTCGGTTTGAGAAAAATTCCCTCACGAGGTTCATGTGTAACATGTCCGACAAAGCTTTTAAGGTAAGTAAGGAGGTATACGACTAACATTGTGTGTCTACACGATGCCCGGGTTCGATATTCCCCTGGTTTCACATTTGACGTGCTAGAGTTCTCTGATTATCTTGCGATGTATAGGGTAAGAAGTATTCAGTTAACCTAGACAATCGTGTGTACACAATTACTCGGTTTTGAGCTTTCCCTTAGTCGCGGACCAAAAAGTTCATTTGTAGCCTATGTGACATGTGATAGGTAGGAACAATAAGAAAAAACATGTGTGGCGACCTGTGGCAAGGTTGCGTTAGCAAGTTGTCATCGACATGTGAAGTGGAGTCAGGAGCACCTGTTGACTTCCACCTGTCATGCGGTGAATGTCTACTTCGACATGACCTCGTGACGATGCCGGGGCTTCCTAGTATGACATGGAGGATGCCTACAGAGACTTCATAACGACCTCCTAACTGCCAGCAAATTCAAGAGGTGGGTAAGAATTATTTGCTATCGGCCGGTGCGATACCGAGCCGCTGTGCTAATCCACTCCGGTGAATAGAGTAGAAGTGGACAACGTGATAGGGTGTAGGTAAGAGGTGTCTTGGAGGGCAGTCGTGAAGAATAAAAATGATAATGGATCGGAAAGAGATGCAAGACGCGATAAACAAGTAGATCGACTGCTGTCCTAAGGGATAGTGATAATGAATTAGCAGAGGTGAGCCAGAGGATCCTGGCTTAGGCTTGCTCAGAAGCCTGCAGAGCATCAATGTCAATAAGTTAGAATAAGTTATCTAGGTCATGACTTGTGCTTGTTCACCCATGTATGATGGATGTTTTTCGAGTGGATAGAAAAGCGGAGTATTAGACCCTTTGAAGACAGCTAGGGAAGCCAATTTTGAATTTTGGAATTTTCACGTATTTAAATTTCGATAGGTACGAGGTGCCTTTTTCATTAATGCCGAGCCACAGTGCCACACTATTAGGATTATGAAACCTTATAGTGTAAAATAATATATATATATATATATATATATATGTCACACAGTTATCGGTTGTGATGCCAATATTATGGCAATTATCACGGTATGAGTTCATAGCTTGTTTTCAATTTCAAGCTCAATGTCTCTGCATAGTTCAATGTTCACACAATAAATTCTAGTTTTCACGTGAGTTAACCACGTCGGTGGCGATTCCTCAATGTTCATTCTTCGTATTCCATATAGTAACCAGGCGGTCGTGCCGGTGTCGTTCACATTGTTCAGTTACACATATTCATAAGTATACACAATTTTCAATAAATAATATCATTTTTGTTTTTGTCCCTTTTTCACAAGAATAAAGAGTTCGGCAGCGGGTGCCAACGAAAGTTTTCTGTTATTTTTATCAGTTCTCTGTCTCGCGATGTGGCTGTGCACCACAGACGTTCCGCGAGGTGCAGCTGTATCTGGTCACGATTCATCCTTCTCGAATGTCATTGTAGATGTTCTCCTCCATTCGCCCTGGCCCCGTGGTTTCGCCAGGTACGGTCGTGGGAGGAGCACTGGCGTTCGTTCTTCTATGCATTCACAGTGCTTGTCTGCTAAGGTCAGCGAGGCATCGTTCATCTGCTAGGTCGCCTCCAATCCGTATCCATCCTGCCTCAGCTAGTCTAGGCAGGGAGAAGGGTACGGGTGTGGCTAGGCCTCCGGTGAAGTGGAGGAGCCGCACCATCGTAGACAATTTCCCTTCTCCGACCAGGGTGGCCGCCAGTCTTTTCGACACCTTTAGAGAGTTTGGCAGTGGTATAATCTTGGGCACGTCTCCGGCTGCGTAAACGTTCATTCCCCAGGTTAGGCGTGCTCGTGCGCTGAGGAACAGGTGGTCGATCGATAAGTCTCTTATCAATGCCTCTCCCTGGGTGTATAGGTGGTCGAAGGGCATAGTCAGTTCACCCAGGAAGATCGTTTCCAGCACCAGCGGAGCCGAGAACTGCAGGTAGATCCCGTCAGGTGTGGCTCGTAGGTTGGCGTGTCGTAGTTTCCACACCAGGTACAGTGTGAGCAGCATTACTAGAGTCAGGAGTATCGCGAGAACAGCAACTGGTGTCGAGTGTATCAGCTGTTCCGTCGGACACGTTGGCAGAGGGCCGTAGCATCTGATGTCTTGAGCTGTTGCGGACGATATGTTAGATGCCATGGCCGATGCTGCCAATGCCCGTTTATGTCTCCAGCACAGGCAGAGCAGTATTAAGATGAACACTGTCGTGACTGCCGATACTCCCCATGCCGCGTACTGTCCATATCGATCTCCTTCATAGGATGGCATCGGTTTCAGGATCAGGTTCTTTTTATTTATCCTGTCGACTAAGTCTTTCAGTGGCATGTGGAATGGTTTGCCATCTGCTTCCTGTTCCATAGATTGCCTCAGTTTGTGTGGTATCGGGTGGTACACTACTTCCAGTTTTGTATCGTGAACCTCAGTGGTGGCCCAGCGAGCCATTTCCATCCCTCGTACTATGAGGTCATTTGCGGGGTACGTGATTGATTCCCTCTCATTGTGTTTCGTGCATCCCTGAAGGCTGTAGGGTATCCATGACTTTTCCGTCATGAATGCGCAGTCGCATCCCAGACTTATGACAGCGTAGTTGCTTATTGTCTTAATTTCCGGCGGACGATTGCCACATATCAGCTGACCCTCGGTCTCCGATGTGATGATCAGAACGGTTTCAGAGTCCAGCTGTACCGCCATTTCCTCGAAGTGCGGTTTTATTATGTAGTCGACAATACATAACTTGTCGATTGCTGATTGGTCGTTCCTTATCAATGCCGCTATGCATTCGTCATCTGTTATTTTCTTCATGTGAGGTACGTCTGAGCATAGCGTCACCGTGCTGCCATAGCAGCTGGCCCAGTCGATGACGGGGTTAGGTATGTAGTATCGCTGGCTAATCGATAGGGCTATGGCCTTGGGTACGTTGCTGACCATAGCACCGTCTGCCTTCTGACCCGCTACCCGTACGGGTACCGGAAACTTGAGTACTTGGTACATCCGAAATAGGTGCTCTTCTGAGACGACTGGTATCCGCAGGGTGACGGTGATTACGGTTCCTTCACGCGTGCACTGCGGCAGAGCGTTCTCGTAGTAGAACGCCGGGGATTTGAAGGCTGATCTAAATCTCGAGTATCTCTGTCTTAGATACTCGTCGGTGCATGCCACGGCGTCCGTTACTACTCGTGGCGGAACGATCTTTGGCGACAATCTATGTCGCGTTAATTGGTGAATCTCCGAAGTGAAGGTCTCGAGATGTCTTAGGTTATTCACGTAATGTAATATCAGGCCTAATTTCACTCGGTTGAGGTATCCTAAGTATGTGAGGTAGGCCCTATTGGCCTCAATCTTGAGTCAGTTTCTTATGGCTCGTTTATTAATTTTCAAGGTCGCGAGCGCATTAGAACTTGTCGCGGCCTTTATTCCTGATAATTTTAATTCTATGCTTGTAAGCATAACGTTCGTCTGCTTCACTAATTATCTAGTTATATCCGTGACTTCGTTGTGGCTTTTGGTCAGGACTTCGATCTTTTTAGCGTTGTATTCGCTGTCCGAGCACGACCTGTGCCGAACACATGGTAGCCGAACTCCGAGACTAAGTTCAGTATGGGAATTCCTGCCCATTCTGTGCGGTTATGTCCCTCGGTGTCTTCAGGTACACTTTCTAACAGTGTAGTTATCAATGCAGTTCGCTCCGTGCGAAGTTTTGAGATCAGTTCATCAAGCCATTGTTCAAACACACGAATTTGGCTGCAGACAGCCTCATATTCTTTTGTTGCATTATTGAGTCAGACCTTCTCACGGTCGAGTCGCCTCACGCATAGGCCAGTGACGTTTACATCTTCTTTTAATCCTATATCAGGGGGTATGGTGACAGTCAGCTGTTGCACCACGTGGCTAGTGTCTGCTATGGAAATCACACGTCCGGGTTTTAGTACCATCCCGAGCTTTTCCCGATGTATAGTCTCTTGGGCCGAGATGTACTGGAGTGTGAGAATCAGCAGTGTTGTCAGGATTATAGTCTGTAGGGCGCTTATCCTGATGTTCATAATTGATCTAATAGCAGTGTTCCTTGAATACATTGCGATTCTGGTACCCGATAGGTACCGTCTTTGTTTTCCCATAGGTGGGGCGGTTGTGGACGTAGTCAGTAGTTTCTACGGTCCCTGCTAGGTGGTGCCGGAGTGACTGGTGAGTATTGGTTCCAAGGAAGTTCTGCAGGGGGCGCTACAGTGGGAGAGTAGCTGTAGTTCTCTTACTCGCCACTCGGCACCTCGGCTGCAGTGGAGTGTTTTATGCCTCCAGTGCTGTGTAGATGGCACCAGCACTGGAGCGGCTGCCCCAGGTGAGCGGCTGGTGAGTTGCTCACTGCAGTGTCTGCCTGGTGGGGTTGGTCAGCATCTGGTCACCATGTTTTATTTAAATTCGAGTCACTCGGGCCTACAAGTATATACAAATGTAGCCCTTTCCATGTGTGGGATGTAGAGTAACTTCTAATTTAGCTCAGTTCAGAATTAGCAATCAGTCAGAGCGGTTCTTCAGAATCTAGCTTGGCTGTCTGAATTTTACATCACAGGAACGTTTTAGAATTATCTTATATCGACATGGAGTACATATCAGTAGCTATTGGACAGTCGGTGTTGTTTGTTAGACGCATGCTTTTTCAGTCTGGTATGGCCTACGTTCTAGTGGCTGGGGAGGAATTGGACGATCCTCTCCAGGGCTTGAGTTGTACCCTTATGCCTGCCGGGCATTGTGTTGCTGATGAGGAGTACATGGCTGGAGTATTGTCAGGAGCGTTGGTGAGGGCGGGAGCGAGTCCCTATCATCGTCAGAATGCTAGATTTGTGCTTCCGTCGACTACAACTCCAACTGCTAGACGTATAAAACCAACTATGTCGTCTGACATCCTGCGTCCTGTCGCACGTGGCGGAGGAACGGCGATGTCACATGTCACTCCTAGGGCCACTCCATATAATGTGGTCAGGTCCGACTGCACGCGGTCCGGGTCAGCGGCTGTGGATGCGCGGCCCGTGATCCTGCGTTCGGTCCTGCATGCCGTTTGTTTGGTCTGATGCGGTGGCACCTTTGTCAGGACGGTCCTCTGCGCCCTCCCCGACGGTCGGGTTCTTCTCCCCTTTTAGGGCAGCGGCCGCAGCGCAGGGGGCCGGTCTACGGTATTTGAGGTCCCTGAGTGCGGACATGCAGAATATTCCACTTCCTTTGGATGCCTCGTCCTCGAAGTCCTCGCCTATATCTTCAGGATCTATTACGATTTCATCGGATGAGTCGTCGATGTCAAGCGGTCCCGTGAATGCGCCCGCTGTTGCTGGGCAGAGTGTAGTGTGTAGGGGCCGGCATCGTTGTATATATATTAGTGCCGTTCATCCGAGAGACGTGTTCGTGTGGTGCTTGTTCCTTCTGTGCCAGCTAGGTGTCGCTTTGCTATACCTCGTTGGTACAAGAGGGGGCAGCACCATGCCTCGCGTCCAGCTTCTACTAAGGAGCCGGACGAGCGGCAGAACCTGGTCCAGTCCAGACGCTTAAACATTAACTACAGTGTACAAAGTGAATAAAGTCCTACCCGAGAGGTAGGGGTTTCTGGGGCTTTGCCCAACCCGAACTACTCGTGTTGTGTTGGTATATCTAGTGGTAAGCGAGCCAAAGAGCCACCCAACATATAAGTCGATACGAACCATTACACTGGTGCCGTGACCAGTTGGTTCGGGGGTGGTGCGCGGCCACATTGGCCGAAAGCCTCGGGAAAACCGAAGCGGATCCCCCCAGCCCTGGGCTAGAGGGATTCGAAGAGGATGACTTCACATCCCAGCATCTGTTGTTAGACTGGAAACCCGGTCAACAACAAATGTATAATCAGGAGGGTGTCCGAAATATTTTCTCGACACCCGACCTAATGGACGGTGCCACCGGTGATGGCATCGTAAAATTGTATCTGGGTACACCCCAAACGGGAGCACCGGATACCGGATTGTTTAGGGGTGTATTAAGACCCCCAACTTTCAACTTGAGTGATTGGTCCCAAGTTATAACTAGCAGACGCCAGCTAGGTCCTATTGTACCAGCAGGCTCGGCTAGCAGCTTGGGTACACCAATAGCACAAAGCCCTATGCAGCGTACTGCAACCCCCCTGGGAGCAGCACCAGATGGTGCAAACGAAGAAGCCCCATTAATGACATCGTCGGACCATGACAGCGACGATGGTAAAGCCATAAGGGACCCAGTGGTCCCGGAAATGAATGCGAAGACTAAGCCTCGGGATGCTAAGCCGAGAAGCTCGGAAAGGCATCACCTAGGCCAATCTTTGGATGAAGGCTTGTCTGACTCCATGTTTAACCCTGGAGGCAGTCGTAGGTCTATATACGGACGTCGGATGGGCCCTGGGTACAAAACTACCCAGGCCTATTTGAAAGCCAAAGAACAGGTAGAGTTGCAGGCTAAGAGGCAACATGAACAATTCATGGCAGCCCAATTAAAAATAGAAGAGGAAACTAAGTCCCGGATCGGAAAATTACGGTCCGTTGAGCAGGAGGCGATTCTAAAAGAATCTGACCTAAAATATCTTCTAACTTCCGTAGCCCACCAATTGGAGCGGAAGGAGAGAGACGAACGCGAGAGGGAGAAAAGGCTGGCTGAGTTAGAACTCGAAGAAGCCAGTAGACTTAGAGCAATCGAAAAGGCTAGAGCCGAGGAGGTTGCTAAGGCCCGGGATGTAAGCAAACTACAATCCGAGTTGCATGCCATGGAGGAGAAGCTAAAGAAACTTCAACTCCGGAAGGGGGAGACGGAAGCCAAAATGGTCTCGGAACAAGCCGAGATCAGGAAAGAGACCAGTGAGTACCATAGGTCTCAGAAAGAGAAGGGTGAAAAGTACCGCCTACTTAAGGATACTTTTAAGCGAGAGGCATTGGCCGCTCAAGAAGAACGAAACCGAGCTGTGGCGGATAATGAAAAGATTCGATCCGAAATCTTAACAGAAAACGCACAGCTAAGGGAGGAACAGCGAAACCTGACTACAGATGTAGCTACCCTCACAATAAATAAGTCTGCTATGGAGAGTTATTTACAGGAGCAAGAGCAAACGAATGCCCCTCCTGCGAGTAAGGACACAAACCCGAACTCGACGTTCGTTAAACAGGGTGACCCAGTCTCCTGTTCTACGCCGAAGAATCCGCAGTATAATCCTTTTGTGAACGATAATGCGACGCGGAATGTAGATCAAGGGGGAGTTTATATCAGAACCCAAGATAAGCATGGCCGAACTAGTAGAGTCCGGATAAGTGAAGTCCCCATAGTCCACAACTTGGACCCGGACTATACACCCCGGGATGCCTCCGATAGTAGTGCGGAGACTAGTGGATTCCACATTCATGTGGATCCGACTGACAATGTGGGGTTGGGAGCTGGTAATGATAGCACCCAACCCAATCCATCGAACGATGGCAGCCAGTCAACGGGAAACCAGCCATCCGACGGCGGTTACCAAGGCGCACAAGGGGGGGGCGGTGCTTCGGGTACCACAGGCCATAGTGGTACCTCGGGTACCGGCCCTAACCAGGGTGGTGCGGGCTATACGAACCACAGTGGTACACAGTGGACGTATACACAGCCGCCACCACCACCTCCACCGGGCAACTCGAGCTTCGGTGGTATAGGGGGCAATCGAACCTTGAATGAAACCAAGGCGATTGAATGGAGCAAACAGCAATGCACTAGATTGATGTATGCTCACAATTCTGCCCGAAGGGTAGCCGTTATTCCTAGGGAATATGACGGTACTCGGCCATGGAAAGAGTGGTTTGAAGATTTCATCGACGTGATGAACTGTAATGGGTGGACCCCATACGAGGCCAAACCGCATCTGGTGAGATGTCTGAAAGGCGGGCCGGGTCGGATGGCCGTGGAGCAATGGCGGACCTGGTACGGCCTCGTAGGGAGTTTCGAGCAGTTAGTAGAAACTGCTAGCGGACTATTATGTAACATGGTCAAAGAGGACCCGATGGTCCGTTTTAAGAAACGTACACAGAAGCCTAATGAAGCTTTCAGAGCATACGGTATGGAACTCCATGCCCTGCTAAGCAAGGCCAGACCCGGTACTGAAAACCAGGACTGGTATATGGACGATTTGATTACACAATTCGTCAAGGGTCTGAGAGACCGAGATGAACAGATAGCGGCGAGGGATGCCTGGAAAGAAGGCATAACACTACACGGCATATTTAATGGTATAGATATGGCCGTGAAGAAGCGAACGATGTTAGCTGGGGACATACCTAATGCCAGCGACTTGGTTCCCCTGGCATCAGTGATCCAGCAGCCTGAGGTAAATATTCCCTCAGATGACTTCGAATTGATTGATATCGAACAGGAGGACGGCACCTTCTGTTCGATGCAATTAAGGAAAAATACTTCAGGTAGGAAGTATATTCCAAGGAAGACGTTCAACAAGCCAAGGGACTCTAGACCGTCATCCGAGGTCAAGAGTGACCCGAAAGCCGGCGAGAAGGCGGTCAAGCCTCCTGTAAGCGCTGACAAAGTGAAGGGTCAGTCTCCGGACATGACCAAACTTATGGAAGACATGTGTAAGAAAATTACAGATGCCATCCAAGCCAGTCGGCAAAGACCCAGAGTGGATCGCCGAACTGTTAAGTGTTTCAGGTGCCAGCGCATGGGACACTACTCATCGGAATGTACCGCTGCTAAGCCGGTAATGGCTGCCTTCTATGAAGCCGAAGACAATGGCGAAGGAAGGGAGAACGCTACGGATTCCACTGATGTGGAAAACTAGTGGGGGTTGTGTCAATGGCATCTGATATAACCCCGAGGGAGAACGAATGCCAAAATGCTACCGGGGGTGACCCGGTGGAAGATTTCGAGTCAATTACACCTGGAGGCCGGGTGGCTGTGGGTGCGCACCCCTGCACCTCGGCCGGGGCCAGAGACCCTGGTGCTTATATGTGCGGGAGTGAGCATATGGAGGCGAGTGGCCGCACTAGGGGAGAGGAAGGATGGATCAAAGAGTTGATCCGAGTGTGTGGGACACGCCTTCCCCCAAGTCATCCGTGTCTGGAATTCCTGAGAGGACTCGGATTGAATCTTGGTGATTCGGGAGACTTTCACCAGTTTACCAGTAACCCCTCACCTTTGGGGGGGAGACGGTGGTATGTACCCATATCTGTGGAAGGCCGGGTAGGGGAATTCTTAGTGGATACTGGAGCCAGCCACTCCTGTGTGTCCAAAAGATTTTTCGACTCGGTGGCCGGCTGTCATGAGAACCTCAAAACGGGGGTAAATGCTTGCACGGCCGACGGAAGCAGTATGCGTACATTTGGTAGGACCTTTATGCCTATCCATATAGGAGGCAAGGAATTTGTTCTTTCGCCGACTATAGCAGAGGTTAGTGATGACGGGATCCTCGGACTGGATTTTGCAAGCTTATACGGGGCCGTCTTGGACCCGAGGGATGGTATGATGAGTATACGGAACCCGTATGGCTTGCATATCCAATGCGTATTGAGACAAGTGTCTTCGGTTGCATCGGTGATACACACGGTGAAGATCCCACCGGGTACCACTTGCGATGTCCTTTGTGGCGGATCAATGGCCCAAAGGAATGAAACTGGAGTCTATGAACCCGACACGGTGTATTTGTCGAGCATCGGGTTGGACTCAGTGGATACATTAGTGGCTAATGCAGCTTGGACTGTATTACCCATAACTAACCGAAGTGGTTCGGTGGTTTATTTGAAGCGAGGCGACAGCATAGGTAGGATGAGTTCGGTAGAACATGTCGCCGAGGCTAAATTCAATAAACCACTAAACCCTGTTAGTAAGCATCCTATGGATGAAGAATTCCAAAAGCTGATCGATCAGTCAGATTTAAAGAATACGGAGGATAGGGATTGCCTAGCGAGACTCCTACAAAAGTACGAGAGTGCTTTTGGTAGGGAAGGAGGACCGGTGGGTAGATCCGATAAGGTGTTGCACACCATAGATGTGGGCAACGAGAAACCTTTTAAAATCCCGTATCGTAGACTTCCTCTCAAGAAGAAGTTAATTTGTGAAGAGCAAATACAAAAACAATTGGACCTAGGGGTCATCGTGCCTAGCTCGAGTCCCTGGTCCAGCCCTGTTTGTATGACTACTAAGAAAGACGGTACAATCCGCTTTTGTGTCGACTACCGGAAACTGAACGGTATAACAAAGAAGAACTCGTATCCTTTACCAAGGATAGACGAGACTTTAGATAGCTTGGGCGGGAATCAATGGTTCTGTACCTTAGATTTACAATCCGGGTATTGGCAGATACCGATGCACCCCAATGACAAGGAGAAAACAGCGTTCTCCAGTCATATGGGGCTATTCGAGTATAATGTCTTGCCCTTCGGATTGTGTGACGCCCCCGCTACATTCGAGGCCATGATGGAATCCTTATTGAGTGATCTTTTGTGGAAGAAATGCTTGGTCTACTTGGACGATGTGGTCGTGTTCGGCAAGTCGTTCAAGCAGTGCCTTGCGAATCTGCAATTGGTCCTCGACCGGATACTATCGAACGGTCTAAAACTCAAACCCAAGAAATGTAATTTGTTTAAGAAATCAATCACATACTTGGGAAGGATCATTACCCCTACCGGGGTAAGCGCGGATCCGGAAAAATTGGAAGCTGTGGAAGAATGGGAGAGACCCACGAGTGCTAAGGAGGTGAGATCATTTTTAGGATTTTGTTCCTATTACCGTGATTTCATACCAAATTACTCTCGTGTCAGCTTCCCCATGCAATGCTTAGCTCACTGGACCCCGGGTAGGGCACGGGACCCATTCCCATGGACCAGCGAGCAAGAAGAATCTTTTAATAAAATAAAAGATTTGCTTAGGAATACACCCGTGTTGAAATATCCCACTCCCGAGGGACATTTCATCTTAGACACCGATGCGAGCAATGACGCGATTGGGGCAGCTCTCTCTCAGGTCCAGGAGGGAGTCGAAGTCCCAATAGCATTCGCTAGCAACACGCTAAGCAAGACCCAGCGGAATTATTGTACCACCAAGCGAGAACTTCTCGCAGTGGTGGTGTATACGAAGAAGTACAAGCATTTCCTTTGGGGGAGTGACTTTACTTTAAGAACAGACCATTCGTCTCTTAGGTGGCTCCTTAACTTTAAGGACGCCGAGGGGATGATTGGAAGATGGTTAGCTCATCTATCCGAATTCGGATTAGAGCATAAGCAAATAGAGCACCGACCCGGTGCTAAACATATCAATGCGGATGCCTTGTCAAGACGACCTATCTGAAGGTGCCAAAATGCCACTTGTGAAGACTGCGGAGCCCACAATGCTGTGGTAGCCGGGCTGGTATTTAATTATACCACCCCCCGTATCCCCTGGGAGGAGGCTGTATGCAGCTATCTCGATTGGTCCCCGGAGACCATCAAGAAGTTTCAACAGTCAGACCCCACCACTGCGCGCATAATGGAATACCTACGGTCAGGTATTAAACCGGCAAGGCCGCTAGTATCCCTGGAGGATAGGGAAGCGAGACGATTGCTAGCCCAATGGACCGAGCTAGAGATCCGAGACGGCATACTATGTAGGTGGAAGACAACTCCCACCAACGGTAGGCTGTTGCAAATAGTGATACCCGCCCCGATGAGGAGGGATATCATGTATTATTGCCATGGTCACCAAACGAGTGGCCATTTCGGTAAGAAGAGGTCAATAGAGCGCCTACAAAGGCGTTACTACTGGCTCGGTATGAGAGGTGACCTGCTCCGGTGGATCGCCACTTGCCCGGATTGTTGTAAAAACAAGCCGGGACCCGGCCTGGGTAAGCAACCCTTATCGCAGGAATTGTTTGGTGTCAGATTCGCTCGGGTAGCGATAGACATAATCAGCGGGATTAAGACGACGCCCTGAGACAATACTTGTATGATGGTCATAACCGACTACTATACCAAGTACACTCGGGTGTTCCCCCTTCCTAACCACAAAGCCGCCACATGCGCGGAGGCATTTGTGAAAGGCTGGGTGCTGCATTTGGGTGTTCCCCTTATGATGCACAGCGACCAAGGAAGGGAGTTCGAGTCAGAACTTTGGCAGGAAATGTGCCATTACCTAGCCATTTGTAAGACCCGGACAAACCCATACCGACCACAGTCGGATGGGCAGGTAGAGCGCTTCAACAGAACCCTTATACAAGTACTAAAGCCCCTGGTTAATACCCACCAGGACGACTGGGATGAACAGTGCGAGTTTGTAGTACATGCCTACAACAACACTGTCCATTCGTCCACTAATTACACCCCAAACATGCTAGTGTTCGGCGAGGACATCATAATGCCCGCCAACTTAGTGTATGGAGTGGTTGGGATAGACCCGGAGGCGCCCTGCACTATGTTGTTTGTGGAGTCGTTAAGGGATCGGTTCAAACAGGCATACGAGGCCGTTCGGAAAGAACTGCTGAAGAGTGCGAAGTGGCAGAAGGTGGGCTATGACACCAATGCTAAACGAATTCGCTTTAATGTTGGGGACAAAGTACTAAGGTACTACGAGCCGCTAGATAAGCTGAAGCTCGTAACGCCTTGGGAAGGTCCGTTTAAAATTATTCGCCTCATCTCCGAGTCCACGGTGATGATGGAGGACTGCCTAACTGGTAGGAAATGGAAGACGAATGTCGGAAAACTTCGGCCCTGGAAGGGGCGCGAAGAGGCGGAGAGGGAGTTCGGTTACAAACCACCCGCGTCTGTCCCTAGCGGACCGGGAGTGGTAGTACCAATGAAGCGCCCTAGAGGCAGGCCGAGAAAGACGCCGGGAGACGAGGTTATGGTGAAAAAGAAGACGAAGGCCAGGAAACGACCTAACCGTAAGAAATGGAAGAATGTCTCGCTGAGTGAAGGCATTACGTATGGGAAAGGTCCCGCAGTGGCTAAGCGGAATCCAGAAAAGGCCATACGTAAAGCCGGGAAAAATAAAAGGCTAACCGAAGGCGTTAGACGCAGTCCCCGGTTGAGGTCTGCCGTAACCTAACTCAGTACACAACGAGCTGCTGCGTGTTGTCCGCCATAGGCGGGTAACATACGTTCCACGGCTGGAGATGCCGAACGCGCCCTCCCCGGGTGGCTGTATCCCGTGAGTGGTGGTCGGATTAACCGGTACATTCGCTTTGAAGCGTTGTATACACCGCCAAGCTCCAGACGATAGCACTCAGGTAGTAGGCCGCGTCTCGCATGTCGAGTCGAATGTTAGTTCGGATCTAGTTCCCTAGGTGGCGCCGCTGGTGCGGGAAAGCGCGGAACTAGGTCACCGGATAGCCATGGCGGGATCTCGCGAGACGAGAGGTCTGACGTCATACTGGTCATAACTAGAGCGGACTCGTGGTGGTTAGACGCCACCCGTTTTCGCTCTGGTTAGTGTTGGCGGTTTACAGCCCCTAGCTGTCGAGTTAGCTCGGTCTAACAACACCCCTTTGTTGGACGAATCCTTCGGGAGGAGTCCAACACATTTGCCAATTTTTATTGGAAGTCGCCCTCAGTGCCATGGCACAGGGGACGATTCAGTTGGAACTAGACGAGGACCCGGAGGTCCCGTCTCGGGTCGTAGAGTCTATGGACTCTTCGACTGAGGAGGCCGCCCGGACGCTCTCGGCTATGGCCGAGGCCACCGACCGGGAGAGGATGCCACCTCCACCACCACGCCCGGACCGCTCGTCTGCAGCAGCGGCTTCGGGTAGCAATGTAGATGTCTAAGACATTTCGATGTATCCTCCGGGATTCAAGACTCGCATCGAACGTATGGCACACGTTGATTGCGAGGCCGGTGTTGTATACACCTCCTGGGGGACCTACATCCCCATGCACGCCTCTATGTTCGGATGCGGACCATTGGCAGTGAAGCAAGGCGTGCCCGATGCCATACCAGACGACTTCAAGACTCTGGTTATGGACTCGTGCAGCGACGAGTTGGCTGAAAATATGCCAGTCTCCTGGCTCCGCAACTACCTGAAGTTAGCGGAGAAGATGGCGGTCAACGAGAGTTTGGCCCGAGCCATACTCATCTCTGAGGGCATTACCCGAAAGGCCTCGGAGTTGAGGGAGTCTGAATCCGACATGGACACAGACTCCACGGTTACGTTGTCGTCGGTGGAAACCGACCGGGTCAAACGGTTGACCCACAAACCTGTGCCGACGGGTCCTCTCACCAAGAGTGACCTGGAGGCTGAAGACACCCGGATCGCCGTCGAGAGGTCCACGACCGAGACCGACCCAAGTGCCGACATTCCTGACGCACCTGGTGAGATCTCGGAAGAGGACATCTCGCGCCAGCAGGCTGCTGTCGAGGCTAAGCGAGCCGAGCTCGCCAAGCAGCAGAAGCAGCTCATCGCAGCTCGTCGGGCCCACCGCAAACAGCAGGCCCAAGCCAAATCTAAGGTCTCTTCCGACTCTGACTCCCCGGTCAGCGGTAGGAGGAGTCCTCGTTCGGAGGGCAGGAATCCACGAGAGTCGGATTCCAGCCCTGAGGTACCGGCGCAGCCAACCAAGGTTGTGCGCCGGAAGAAGAAAAATGGAGCGAAAGCGTCTCCGGCAGAGCCCACGCCCCCCACCAAGCCGAGGGGTAAGGGCAAACCAAAGGCACCCGCCTCCACCTCCACCACTACAACCACCACGGTAGCCACTTCGGCTACTGCAGCTTCCACTGCCAGCACCAGCGGGACAAGCGCCAAGTCCTCTACCAAGGCTCCGTCTGGTACTACCACTACCAACCGAGCCAGCCGTAGGGGAGCAGGTATCTACACGGACAGTGAGGGAAGCGAAAGCGACCCAGAGCTGCCCGAGTCGGCCAAATCTGATTTGGAGTCCGTGACAACGTGGGAAGAAATGACCACAGATGTCCCCAAGGACGATAATCAGAAATGGATGTGGAAGAATGCAGCCGAGGGGTTCAAGGAACGGACTCCCCGCTGCTTCGCGGACTGTGCCTATGACACGGTCCACTACATGTGTCCTGGCGCCGTCAATAAGGACGGTGATAGCGATGACGAGGAGTGGATGAAATCCGGCCCCTCGGATACGCCAGTAGGTAAATTTTACCTCATTTGGATTGACCAGCTGAAATCCAAATTGGGGTCTATCTACAGTTACGAGGCCCGGACGAAAGTCCAGTGGGCAATGACCCAATGGGGACCAACCGGCAACCGCCGAAGGTGCCCATTCGAGTCGTGCCAGCTGGCTCTCACGGGTGAGAAGGTGTTCGAGACGAAGCCCCGCTTCGCTCGGCATATTGTGGAGCATCATATGCACCACAAACCTTTGATGATATGTGTGCTCGGAGACCGTCCGAGCAAACTTTGTGATGGCTCGTTTAGCACTCACCGGCGCCGGGACATGGCTCTGCACTTGCAGAAAGCCCATGGCACCGGCCTGGAGAAAACGAGGAAGCGGGCCATTAAGTGCTTCAACGAGCTACTAGCCAACTGGTCCTCGTTGAGCGTAAAGGAAGTGAAGGAGCAGGCATGCGAGACCGGATTCTGCTCGTGGAAGAGTGGCAACTTGTTGACCTTCTCCCAAATCAACTTCTCGTCCACAAAGTTCGGGATGCCCAGTGAGGTGCACCTGAAGGTGAAAAGGTGGCGAGGGGATGATAAGCGAGAGAAGGCCAAAGCCCGCTCTAAGGGTCCTAACGGAGGCACAGCCACGGCTACTGTTGCTTCCAAAAGGACCCGAGCAGACCGGTCCGTAAGCCCTTCGGGTAACAAGGACCAGCCAAGACCAGCCAACCCAGCTGATCGTCGCGAGTCGGGACAACAAGTCTCGGCTCTAGATATGCCTAGCAACCAGGCCCATAGGACGGTTAGCCAGGCGGCCACCCCGGCCACTTCTACTACTACACCTGCACCCGCGGAACAACGCCCGGGCGAAGCCTCTGGCAGCCTGGATGATGGGGGCGAACTCTTCGCTCCCCCATCCGGGTATTCATCTTGGTGGGCTGGAGAGGGATCTTCCGGCAAGCGCCCCACGTATAGTGACTACGCGACGAAGTTCCCTGCTATGGGACAGGCTGGACCCGAGTCGCAGGTCCTCACCTCCCTGGGCCGGACCAAGCCCCGTGGTAGAGGCCGTGGTGGGCTGGAGTCCACCCGAGCTTCCCCGGGCGGTGGCCGAGGTCGAGGTGGTATAACGGTTGAGGGCCCGTCTGCTCCTCCAGCAGGCACCCCGCCTGCCTCAGTGGAGGCCCCCGCGCCCCCACCAGTGATAGCTCCACCAACGGCCCCTCGGGTGCCCGTTATGGAGCTAATCTCCGGAAATTTGTCAGGTCTTCAGGATCCGAACACGTTTGTTGACCACCGCGATGTCCAAACGGCTCAGATCCAGAATGACCTGATGACAGAATGGCAGGCATTGCACCGCCAGAAGTCTGTTGACTACTGGCGTGTGATGACTGAAGCCACCTTCAATCTGGTTTACGAAATCCAGAGGAGGGAGGAAGAGAAGATCAGGCAGCTGGAAAGGAAGAAAGTCGAGGAGGCTCTCGAGTCCTGCCGGCGTCAGCAGATGGAAGCTGAAAAGCTTAAGGAGTTCCACCGCGCTGAGAACGCCGGGTACATTCACAGCTACAAGGAGGCTGACCTCAAATTCTTCCTGGCATTCGGGAAACACCTGGAGGAATGGGACGGCTTTTCGTCGTCCCTGATCTTCATCCCGGATGCCCCACCGGTCCCGGCTGCTCCACCGGTTCCGGCCGCTCCACCGGTCCCGGCTGCTCCGCCGGTTCCGGCAGCTCCCCCACTCCCGGCTACTCTTTTCGCCCGGAAGGCCCCAGCTGCCACGGCTGCTTTACCTGCACCCGAGGCACTGGACAGCCCATCCGCGGTGATGAGCGCCTTGAGCCTGGGGAGCGACACGCCCAGCGAGGCTTCCACGCTGCTCTCTATGAGCAGCTGCAGCAGCTCGGCTCCATCTGCCTCAGTGGAGTCAGCTGAGAAGATGGACACGGATCCGGAGGATCTTTAAGTGTCCATCTGTTGGTGCTTTCTTCGTACCCGAGGGTAAAAGCATTTAATATGCCAGAGGTACTGATCCTTATACTGGACTCGTTAATCTGGGACGGAACCTGCAGCGAAGATGGACGCTAACCCGAAAGTACCAAAAGGACTACCACACCTAACCGGGGCTCCATCTTCCCATCTTCATCAGGGCACAACACAACAGCAACGTGGCTTGCCACCACACACATGTCGCCGGGTGGAGCTGCAGAAACCAATCGTTCCAGATTCGCCGGAAGTCCGGTATATTGTAAGGGCGATCCTGCTACCCTGGTAGGACGCCTATACTTCTCAGTATTATTATTTTGTATAAATCTATTTTTATATCGTATTTATATTCTTATAATTAAAACAAACAAAATTTTTCCCGGGTTATCTACCCCACCTCGGGTCGGTTAGTAAATACTGTAAAATTTTATTCATATCACCTGACTACATGTCTACTACTCTTTATTGCGTCTCGTATTTAATAATAACATCATTGTAACATTGTTACTACTTACCACCATAGGTCGATGGTGCATAAGGCGCCACTTCCTATTTGTTATTATTTATCAATACTTCGGGTTATATGCGACGATGCCTCATTATGTACATATTATTTATAATGCCCCTTAATGTTCTATATTCAATACGAACTGTATATATATAGACTTACCTATTTATGTATAATATTACTGTATAAAGTTAACAATAGTTATTTGTTAATTACACCCAACCCTAGGTAAAGTCTAGTGGGGGTGGTGTAGGGGCCGGCATCGTTGTATATATATTAGTGTCGTTCATCCGAGAGACGTGTTCGTGTGGTGCTTGTTCCTTCTGTGCCAGCTAGGTGTCGCTTTGCTATACCTCGTTGGTACAAGAGGGGGCAGCACCATGCCTCGCGTCCAGCTTCTACTAAGGAGCCGGACGAGCGGCAGAAGGGGACTGGACCTGGTCCAGTCCAGACGCTTAAACATTAACTACAGTGTACAAAGTGAATAAAGTCCTACCCGAGAGGTAGGGGTTTCTGGGGCTTTGCCCAACCCGAACTACTCGTGTTGTGTTGGTATATCTAGTGGTAAGCGAGCCAAAAAGCCACCCAACATATAAGTCGATACGAACCATTACAAGTGTCTCCGTGGTCGCCCAGTGGTCGGCCTGCTGTCACCCCGGCGCCGTCAGATGGTGGACGTAGTATAGGCCAGGATCCGTCCCCCTCAGGTATCGCTGGGTCCTCAGTGTCTGCGGTAGGGGGCGGGGCCATCGTCAGTCCTTCTCCAGGTGGTGATTCGGCGTCGGTGGGATCGTCGCCTGGCGGATCCCGTCAGGAGGCACCGGAGGACGTACCGGTGATCAGTCCCGATTTCAGCAGCGACTATATGGACCTATTTCCCCCTGGTACCACCATAAATATGGATCCCTCAACGTCATCAGGTATCATCAATAGGTACGGCCGATTCGTCAGACCGGACATCCCAAAGACCACTGGTTCATCGCAGACTGACTCTGACGGTGAATAGCGCCATGAGGTCTTGGTTGTGGTATCAAAGCAGGAGTTGCCCATGTTGACAGGTCCAGGTAGGGCTGAACGCTGTATAGTCACTCAATGCAGACACCCTCTGGAGGTGAGTCGGGGTGCTGTATACTGGCTGTGTGGCGCCATCTGCCGAGTATCGCAGGACTTTACCAGCAGCACAGGTCCATCCGTGCCTTGTATATAGACTGTTCAGTTTGCTGTGAGTTTTATATTTATATATATATTTATATGTACTCCTTTTGAGTATTCAAAGCCGGGTTTGACTGAGTCCAGTACTATTGTATTTTAGGCTCTTGTGAACGCATATCTCTATGCATATACATATCCATTGTGTTTTGGTTGCTGTGCGTATAACAGTAATTTCTAATCAGCAGGTATATCCAGTGTATTGTAATTTTCGTATAAATCACAGTGCAGCTAATAATAGTTCATATCAGTCACAATTTTATAGCAGCATAGAGACATCAGTCTGTCATGTATTCCAACATTACCTCATCGTCATAGGGGGTAACGGTGGAAGGGGTAGTGCTGTCACGGTCCTATTGTCGTGAACGTACTGTGGCCCAAGATATACTTTCGTAGGGGCCTCCTTGTAGTAGAGTGCCTTGTAGATCTGGGGCTCAATTCCACCTTATGCATTCTCACAGGAGGTGCTGGCCGTCTCCTGATGCCAAAACAAGTAGAGATTCCATTTCCCATATTTCTGCTGTTTAATATTATCTCATGACACGCTGCTTGCTCCGACGATAGATGCGCCCATAGGTGTGGGTAGGATCAACAGAGGTGTAACATATCTGTCTTTGATGGCAGCGATCCTATCCCAGCCTCTAGATGTCGCGGCTTCCGCAGTTTTATAGACGCAGCCTGGGCAACAGCATTGGTTTGTCATAGAATACATCTTAGCCTCGCCGCATGGTCCTTTCCAGTGGTAGGGGATCGTTATTATGGTGTGGTCTACTGCATCCACTGGAAATACATTGAAATAAATTCCGGCTGTTTTTGGTTGACCATTGCGCACTGCAAAGACATGATCCTCCGTTACCACGGGTACATAGCAAATGCTGAGAGTAGTGTCTATTGCTTCTCAATTTCTTTAAATAACCGCCCGCGGGTGTGCTGTAGCCACTTTAAATCAAGTCAAAACATCAAGTCAAAACACGTTTATTCCAACTCTGCAGCAGACACCTAGTCTCTGCATGAAACATAGTTACTCCAGCCACCTATACTCCAGACAAGGCATAGGGATCCCCTTCCCAGCAGCCTCTGCGAGTTAACCTTCCCACAGTGCACCCTGATTGTAAACATTCCCATCATGCAGCTGAAAAGCTGCCTTCTGATTGGTCTAGAAGTGCTGCAGTTCCTGTTGCAATACTTTGTGGGAAGGGTGCAAAGAACTGTGGGAAGGCTCCACAGGAAGTGGCCTTTTAAGGCCATGGGACTGGTGGTTGGAGGCGTCTGAGTTAGTTAGTTAGTTAGTTAGTGTTTAATAAATGTTGTTTTGCACAAATAGCCATCACCAGCTACTGGTGATGGCTATTTGTGCCTAAAGGTTTTATGGAAGAAAGTTTCTACTGTTTAAATTTGACTGTAGTATCCCAGGTTCTTGACATATGCAAGTATTGTATCCGGTCTGCAGGTATCAAATAACTCTTTCAGTGTTGTACATTGATGGTATTGTGCCCTGATGGGGCACTGGCTACATTCCACAAGGAAATGTTCCACCGTCAGGTGTTTTTGACACCTGTTGCAAAGCGGTCTGGGTTCTCTCTTCATGAGGTGTGAATTCGTTAGTCTGGTGTGGCCTATTCTTAGTCTGTTAATGACAATTTCTACTCTTCTGCTCTTGCATTTGGCTTTCTTGGTTGTGCCTATCTTGGGCTGTATTTTATTGTCTCTTTCAGCGTCCCATAACTCTTGCCACTTTTGTTGGATGTATTTCCTGATTTTCCGTTTGAGGTCAGGAGGCATCTGAGTTGTAACACCAAGGTTTTAAACTTTGTCGTTTACACCCTGGTGCAGATCATTTTTGTCCAAAAGGCCATGAAAATGTGTAATTTTAGGTTCGAAACTACCATCTGAATCAGACAACAAGACTCTAGTGCCATCTCGCTGTAATTTTCAGCCTGTTCACTCAAATGACGAAATTCAGATACGTTGAGTCGAATAAGACCGCAATTGACCATCTGACGTTTAAAGACTTTCAAATCAAGGGTTTCAGACTGTCATTTTCACCCTGTTCCTGTTTGGTTCTAATTCCATGAGAAAATCTGATTTTAGGCACACAATCACCGTCTGAAGAATTCGTTGGGCTGTAGGACAGAGGGTTTTAGTCTTTGTCGTGTTCTCCTTGTTCCTGTTAGTTTTCAGCACAAGGTCAACAGAAATATGAAGTTCTAGATCCAAAACTACCATCTTACAATTTTTTAGGCCTGTAGCACCAAATGTTTTAGACTGTCCTTTTCAACCTGTTCCTGACAGTCACAAACCAAAAATCAATCGAAATGTGTCTTTTTAGGCCCAAATCTCCCATCTGACGAATTTTTCAGACTGTAGCACCCAGGGTTCTAGACTTTGTCACTTTTCCCCGTTTTTGTTTGTTTTCAGCACAAAATCTATGGAAATATGCAGGTTCAGAGCCAAAAACCACCACTGACAACCTTTCAAGGACTGTAACACCAAGGTTTTAAACTTTGTCGTTTACACCCTGGTGCAGATCATTTTTGTCCAAAAGGCCATGAAAATGTGTAATTTTAGGTTCGAAACTACCATCTGAATCAGACAACAAGACTCTAGTGCCATCTCGCTGTAATTTTCAGCCTGTTCACTCAAATGACGAAATTCAGATACGTTGAGGCG